>CM053785.1:437710338-438235338 GCA_028749045.1 Cupressus sempervirens
TAATATTTAATATTAAAAATTAAACTTTCACACAATTCAAACTTAACACATATCTTTCAAAATCTATGCGATTTAATATAATCGCAGGCTGTCGGCTTAATACATAGCCGTGCGGCCATTTAATGGTACCCCTGCATCGCAGGCCCCCTCGCCGACCAATGAGAGGTAAGTACAGTGGGGGGGGGGGGGGGAATGCTATGAATTAAATTTTAAATATATTATTTTTATTTTTATTTTTATAAGTTTTTCCAAAACAAGACCTTTTTAAAATTAATGTATATATATATAGATTCTATCAAATTATTTCAAGTACTCTCCCAAAAGCAACTTATATATATATATATATATAATCAATTAAATTTATTTTATTAAATTAAATTTTTATTTTCATTTATTTTATTTTTTAATTTTTTTTAAAATTTTTTTTTAATTTATAAAACTTAAATAAAACAAATTTTCAATAATATGTTTTAAATAAAATTTTAATCAAAACAATTCCTCTTCCATAAGTATATTTAATTATAAAATAATAATTGCCATTTTAATTTGATAGGAAAGATAAATTGAATCATTCGAATTTCAATCTAAAATTTTCATTTAAATTAAAATTTTCAACCCTTCCCCGATTAAATCCATATTTCTTTAATCTATCAAACAAGGATGTCTGATCACTCTTCTAATTTTGCGTATGCCGAATATATTAACAAGCATTTAATAATTTACAATATTGAAATATTTAAGCTTTCATCACAGAGAATTTAGATATACAATCCACAGGCACGAAGAAGACATGAATATCAAATTGCATAATTCAATCAGTGATCACAACACAAGATCCTACTTCAATCTGATGCTAACACGTAACCAATCGAGAATTGTGAGAAGATTCGCTTCCACAAATTTGCATCCAGATTCGTCCCTAAAAATTTCTCTCCCCAAAATTCATGTCCAATCTTCATGTCCCCAGAAATGAACCTTCCATGTTGTGATAAGGAATTTGCTCCTCAAATCGGGGCACTAATTGTGCGTTCACCCGAGAAGACTCTTTGCACAACTGAGTTAACTCCAAATTAACTTTTCTTATCTTTTCTTTTAATTTGCATTCATCTTTTATGCACATTAAGTTGAATTATTAAATAACTTTATTTAATATTCTACTTGACTTCTATTTTTAATCTTTATTACTTTTAATCCCATGCGCACTTTATGAAATTAAAGTAACATTATTATTTTCACTTATTTTTTAATCTTTTAATAAATTTCTTTTATTTAATCTTATGCATAAGTCATGCGAACTAGAATCTTTTATTAAATAATTATATTTTCACTTTTTAAATTATTTTAGAAACTAAATTGGTAAAAATATTTATTAACTCAAATAATAATAATATTTAGCATTTATTTAAAAATGAACTCTAAATATATTATTATTAAATTAACTAAATATTATCAAGTTCTAAATTTAGACTTAAAGCTTTTATCTCCAAATTTAATTCCTTTCATTTAATTAATTTCTCAATTTAAATAAAAATAATAATTAAATATTAAAATGTCATAATAATCTTCTATTAAATTAAATCATTAATTAATCATTTTAATTAATTTCTTTTATATTTAAACTCATGCCTAGATCATGCGATCTAGAAACCTTTAATAATTTAATATCTTTTCCACTTTTAATTTATTTAAGAAACTTTAATTGATAAAATATTTATTAATTCAATTAATAATAATATTTAGCATTTATTTAAAAATGAACTCTAAATGTATATTATTATTAAATTAAATAAATATTATCACATTCTAAAATTATACTTAAAACTTTTATTTCCAAATTTAATACTTTTTATTTAATTAATTTCTCAATTAATTAAATATAATTAAATATTAAAATATCATAATAATTTTCTATTAAATTAAATCATTAATTAATCCTTTTAATTAAACTTAATTAATAGAAAATACATCAAGGACTCATAAAGCAACATATGAAAACCCATCATAGAAGAACACATACTAAATCAAACAAAAAGGGTTATAATCACGAAATAACATCATTTGATGCATTTGGAGGGTACTTAACTTAGATACTTGTCCTAATTATCAATTAGGACAATTGGCTAAAGGGTTTAGGAATTGGACTTAAGAGTTTATCTCCCCTCTCTTACCATTGAGATAATGCGATAGGGTACGCTCATCCTGGCAATTCAGGGAAGTCGATACCCGGTACCTGCAACCTGCATAAAATCCACGCATGTACAGACACAATATTCTAAGCTAAACAGACAATGGCAGGAAGTGGTGCATCGTGTAGATCCTGACTAGCAGGTGACTACGACTCCCTTCCTTAACCACATCAGAAACACCATACATAAAGAAAACAAACACGCACACCATACACATGCAGTATGGGGTAAGTATCCATAAGAAAGCACATGTGATAATAAACCATATAACTAATCATCATTGATAATTGAAAACATTGAATAATCATCATACATGCATGAAATATAGAGTACCAAGTAATCTCATCATATAATAAACTGAGTGTAAAACAACATCTGATAATCTCTCAAATAATAATACTGATCATCAAACATAAATTGGCCTAAAAGAGTTTGGCAATGATGACAGAAATGCGACTTAGGGGCAGGCACTACACGAAGTTCCCATGTAATATCATGAAGATGCACATTCATTTTTTTGAAAAAGGTACTAATTAATATTGTAATGATTGATAGGTAGTCATTCTCCTATCACCAAAAATTTTGAAACCACCGAAGGTAGCTATGTCAAAATCAAAAATTTCTTGTGTATCACCTGTAGTGACATAATGCCCAGCCTAAAAATGAGAAACACAACAGGACCCAAAAAACCTAATGTCATAGCAAGGATTAAAATATTGATTTATGTGCCAACTAGATAAGATATCCTCACATCATCAGTAACCTGGACCCACGCCCTAGTTAGAAATTAGATGCAAGATTTTGATCATTGGATCAAAGATCGGATCAATGATCATCATTATGTCGCAATGAGAAGATGTGCACTAGCTACCCTATGTGACATAGTGACTAGGGGACAAACCATAGTGTATGTATGTAATGTAGTTTCCTCACCCTCAAATCTATGGCTATCACTTTATTGCTATGATGAGTTGCTTGAATGTTAAGGATAACAAAATAGCAAGTAAAGAAAATGGAACTGGGGCCCACCATATTTGTATTAGATGATGGATCAAATGTCCTCCACTTGATTAAAATGGAATCAACGATCGTCACTTTATCACTAATGAAAGTTGCTCACTTTTTATGTATAGCGACATAGCAAACAAGGAAAATGTAGCAGGGACCCACCATTATGATCTTAACAATGTATTAAAATGTCTACCATCAAGTTGAGATGAGATCAAGGGTTGTCGCTTCATCACTATGACAACATGCTCAGTTCTTATGCATAGTGAGGTATTGACTCAATGAAACATTTCCTCAAGGATTAGTGGGTCCAATTTGTGTTACCAACAATAAAGGAAAGGTACACATGGTGAACTCCCATTGGATTAACTGCCAACATGTCAAGTGGAACATGAGTCATCCCTCTTTGCATTCTTGGATCATAGGATTTTTCAAGATCAATGGTGTAAATTTGAGTGTAGAAGGTGGTGCCATTTTGTTTCGCTTATAGTTCATTTATGAGGAATGAAAGCTTTGCATGTGAGAAAAAAAACATAATATATTGTAGAACATTTAACCATTTTAATCACACATGAAAAAGTTTTCAAGTTTTTAGAGCAGAAGAAACAAGTGAGAATTGGTGCCTACTCAAAATGTGAAGCAATTTCCCATTGTTTGCAAGATATTGTAGAATTAAAGAACAAAAAAAGTAGAAATTCAAGTAAGTTCCCATTAAATATAACCTTTGTAGCATTTTAGTTTCTACAAATTATAGTCAAGATGCCTCCAAAGAAGGTGTTTTTTGGGCAAGAGAATTATTTGGACAGGAATATCCACAATGACCTACTTGAATTGCTCCCTAAATCCACCATTGAAACTGTGCAAGTTACAAAGTTAACCTCATTAAACCTTAGGCTCAAAGTCGCAGATGGGTTATATGATAAGAGGAATTAGGTCCGAGATGCTAACACTTCTCAAACTAGTCTAGTTTTATCTAAGAAATGATTTTCAGAGAGGAATTTGTTTGCCCTACATACCAATATTTGGAACTTTGATTTAGGGAAATTAGTGGTTCCAAGTGTCTTTATGGATTATGACCTCCTTGAGGCTATGGAAAAAAACTATGACCAAGAAATTAGAGTGGTGGGAAGAATTGATGGTGAAATTCTAATCACAATCAACATAGAGGAAATTAGGCATGATTTGGTCTAGGGCCTCTCATTGATTACCATGTGCCCATTGACTTGAAAGAATTAGATAAGGAATATATGTCAAAGAAGGATACAGTTAGGAAAGGTGCACTAAGGGCACATCTAAGCAAAATTAGAACTTTGCCAGCAACAACAACATCTTCTAGGGAACCCTTCAAAAGGGCATACTTCAATACCAAGGCTATGGAGGCATATAGGACTCTATGCAGAGTTTTTGGAGAGGATGAAGAGGAGTTTATGCCCATGGATATTATGTACATGATTACTCAAATTTCCTCTTTTGGTGTGGACATAATTTTTGAGTTTGCTTCTTATTTAGCTCAAGAAATTCATAATGGCCTAGTTGGGGTTGTGAAAGGCAAGGTGGAGAAGATTTTTGGTTACTATTCTTTGTTAATACATATGTTTTTGTTCAAGGGAGTAACGTATTTTGGTAAAGAGATGAAAATGAATAGGGAACATGGTAGGGAAGCATTGCTAGTCCAATTATGGAGTGTAGATATGACCTGGGAAGCAGAAAAGGCTAGTTTTGTTAGGTTTGATAGATATTTTGCCTCAAAATTCAGATACCTACTACTGAGTGACAATCCCAAAGTACCCAAGGCATTGGCAAGTTTTATTAGGCCCCTAGAAAATCCTATTGGTTTGAAGGTTTCACACAATTGGGGAGACATTATCCCATATTTAGTCTCAACTGTCATTAGGATTTATGGTTTCAGAGGTACCACCCATGTATTTCCTTACCAAGTGTCTTTAAATGTAGGAGTAGCTAAATTATTGTGGTAGCTGGGAAGATTGGAGAAAACCTATTTGCTGAAAGGATCAAGAGGGTCAATATCCCCCACTTGTACAGTGGCCAATCAATTTGTAATTAGAAAAGGGGGTTGGCTTTCTCTACACAAGATTTTAGATTAATATAAGATGGTTGTTTCTCACCCTCATTTTTTTGACACTAAGGGATTTTGTCATTTGGCCTTTAGATAATGAATCAAGCTTGGTAAAATTGATCATGAATTTTATTCTCTTGAAGATAAAATAAGAAATCAATACTCCTTGCAAGTGTAGGAGACTAAGAAGGAAAAATGGAGATTTTTCTCAAAAATTTTGGATTTCATTCTTTATTTTGATATAGATTATAGTCCTCTAGGTCATGCCATTACAAAGGCAGATAGAATAAATAAGGTCATGCTTACTTTTCCTAAAACAATGGAAACCATGAATGAGAAGAAGCAAGTTCTTATTTATTTTTTCCTAGATAAGGTCAGGGAGGTAATGAGGAAACTCGGATTTACTCCCAACATAGGGGCAGATCAATTGATCTTCTAAAAGAGGCCAAGTTATACTATCATTCAGAATAAAAGGACCACTATGGACAAAGGAAAACAAATAATTCGATCCACTAGTGCTATCTAGGAAGAAAAGCCTCCTAAACCCTCCCCTAAGAGGTGGAAAATAATAAGGAAAGAAGATCCTCACATTGAGGAATACTCACCTTCACAGACCCCTTTGGGGATTGAATAGGAATAGCTTACTAGGGAACAAATAGAACAATTGGGGTCTCAAGGAGGAGTTTTTGTTACTCAAACTAAAATAGATGAAGCAAACCCCTAGGAGCCTCCTATGCCATGTTTTGAGTTAACAGGAGCAAATTATAAAGGACTTGGGAGTTAGACCCTATGCTAGAGCAAGAAAGCCAACAATTTTTTTTAGACGATAATTTTGTCAAGTCTAGAGCCTTTTACCAATTTGCATGGAGAATCAACATGGGCAAATTCAAAGAAAGATGCAACAAGCTAAGAACAAAGCATCCAAAGATGGAGGAGGTAGCCTTACAAAATCAAATCAAAGAAAAGATGATGCAAGAATAATAAATTGGATTTGCAAAATCCAAGCAAGAAGGAATTCACATGTACTACTTTCAGTGAGGACTAGGCTACTCTAGTTATATGGTCACTAAGGAAGGGATCTAGGGTTGTTTAATCACAACTAGATGACTTAGGATTAATGGGAAATATCATTGTGAGAAGAGTAGCAGAGACATCCGATGTATAGGTAGCTCATATGTGTGTACAAACCTCTTAGTTTGTTTTGCCTACTATAGAGAAAGAAGAAAAAATAATGTTTGAACTGTAGAGTAAGTATGAGAGTGTTTTGGAGGCCTATAATAAAGAAGTTCAAAAGAGAATTGAGCTTGAAAATAAATTAATGGGGAGATCCTCTAGGCAAAGAATAACATATCCCCATCCTCCAATGGAACCTTTTAAATCCACTCCTCTCATAGAAATGTTAGATACACCACAAAGGACACAAAATTACATAGCTAAGGACTTTGAAGAAGAAAAGAGTAAACTGTGGGGATTACATGTAGAGCTAAATGTACAATATGAAGATAAATTGAGAAAAGCTCTCACATATCTGGGTGATAAAATTGAATGGCCACTATTCAATGATCAGCTAGCAAAGACAAAATCATATGGGATGAAATGAAAGCGAAGGATGAAGATCTAAAATGTATTGTAAATAAATGGGTAAAAAGAAGGAAGGAAATGACATTTTTGTGTTATTCTGTCATAAGATTTTCTCATGATCAAATTGAAAAGACTTATGATATTGTTAATGACCTTCAAGAATATGATAATAAAAGAGTTCATCTATAGAGAATAATAGTGGGCTATTTGAATAAATATAAGAGCTAGAAATTTGATTTATTCCCTCGTGTCCTAGATAGAAAGAATAAATTTGAAAACAAAGATGAATGGGCTAAGGAATTAGATGATTTATTTTGTTTGAGAATGAATAAAATCATAAATGAAAAGGGACATGCATGGTGGGCTACCACAACCAAAGATATGGTGAAAGCCCAGATATTCTTTAAAATAATATTTTGTTGATATTGACAGTAAAGCTAAATATGTTATCAAGAAGCAACATGATATTTTTCATTCTGATTGGCTAGATGACACACTTTATGACAAGTGGATGGTAGATATTTCTTTTGGTGAATAGTTAGAAGAAGTTGAAAGTGATGATGATGAAATACATGAAGATGAATTATAAATCATCGACTCACTTCCATCAGCACCTGGGAAAGAAGAAGACAAAGAAGGGCAGTCATCTCATGTGAAAGATGTAATGGATCAATTGATTGATGTAGTAGAAATGGAACCAAATGTAACTATCACCTTGGTAGTACATGATGATATGAGTGGAAATGCTAGAGTGGAGGTGAAGTTGCATGAATCAAAGCTTGACACCTCACTAGCAAGTTTGATAGCTACATATGCTAAGGACTCAGAGTAAATAAAGACCAATCATGGTATTTGTAGCATACAAAGATGTAATAGAAAAGGGGCCTACCAAGGGAATGATATGATATTACCTTTCTATTAAAAAAAGCTTTGTCTTTTTCCTATTAAGCAAAATGTAAATATCTTTTGTAAAAGGACACCTGTCAATTCTCTATGCCTGAAGCTTGTTGCATCTCACACTATATAGGTGAGATTCCAGGGCTAGAGAAGGGTCTAATTTCTAATCTAGTTTGGGTGTATATTGAGTATAGTTTGGTCTAGTTATGATAGAAAAATATCATGATGTATCTTCTCTATAAATTTTCTAAGAATACATTAATAGCATGCGATCTTTGTGTCTTTTTGGCATCATTCTTAGTTTTATTGCAATTGTATAAAATTTTCAAAGAAAATTAATAGAAAATTGAATGCTTGTCCAATTGAATGCAATTCACTTAGGTTGTATGTAAATTCATTAGTGCAATTGATTCAAAGAATTATGTAAAGGGCTTAATGAATTTGATGGGATTGCTATGATTGTAGAAAGAATGTCTATAAGAATGAATTCTAGGAAGAATTGCTGATAATATTTGTTGTAATGCAACAAGTCAAATATATAAATTGCATTAGACTCTGAATCCCAATGGAATAGGCACTGATCTAAATAGTTTTTTCTATAGATAGGTAGATCATGAATAAGTATAAACTCTAAAATCAAAATCATCTTTATTTTACTTTTGAAGAGCTTCAAAGATGGTCAAAACTTTTTTGCACCTAGCATGTTAGCTTTAGTTAGCTACTATGGTTAGAAATACTTACCAATCTGAGAAGAAGTATGACCAAATCTACTTATAAGTGATATGTATCATCTGGAAGTGACAACAGGTGAATAAACTATGTATATGTTAGAGGTATGAGATGAGAATTAGAATGAAGCTAATAGGATTCTCACACATTAGCATTCATTCTAGATTATCCCTTAGGTATACCCACCTTGGTCTTGTAGAGCCTAAAGAGTAGAAAGCTAGTCCAAGCTTTGTTGAAGTCGGTTCCAAATAATATGCAAGCATAATTGTTAATAGGGCATAGCTAATCCTTAGATTTGTGAGCATTATTATCTTGGTATTGAGCCTTTGTTATTCAATAGTTGAAAAACAAAAACAAAATGGAAACTCTACTAGGGAGTTGTGCAACACAAGCATAAAAGGTACTACATTGTCTTTGGTCTTGTTGTATACATGTCTTTCATATCCTTTGGTACAGCTCTTGGTCATAGTGGATGTGTTTAGTGACAAACCTTGAGAATTTACAAGGAAAAAGAAAATCAAATCTCATAGAATACAGCCCTTCCAAGTGTCTTATCTGTTCAGCAAGAGTTGTAGTCTTATGCCCTCATCGATTGGTTCATCTGTATCAAATATGTTTATATTGTCTTGTGTATTTTTCTCAAAGTTAGAGGTACTTTTTTTTGTTATATTTTCCCTAGAATAGGGTAGCAACTTAGTCAAGGTTTTGAAGCTAGTGCTTATTTGATAAACAACAAATATGGCTGATAGGAGAAAAAACACAAGAGCCAATCTTGATGTACCAATGTATACTGAATTACCTCAAGGTAGTAGAAAGAACCTGAATAAGAAAAAAGCAGAACCAAACCCCACCTAGAAACGAAGAGGTTGTGTGTTAATCAATTCTCAATACCAACCAGTGGTAGGGAGAGAGTTTTCTTCACCTAGCTCTAAATCAAAAACCACAAGGCTTTTAGGAGGACTATTCAGTACCCCATTACCAAATGAAGGAACATATCAAGATAAAGATAGGCCACCAGTATGGAATGCATCCCCTAGGCCAGACTTGATATCTAAGATGAACCATAGGTTAGGACTCAGAAGTTCATTTGGGGATCCTTTCAATCCCAGAGTTGTCCCATACATAGAATTTAATCTTATAGACCTAGATGACCTTGCTAATTCAAAAGCCACTTCCACAGATCCTAAAGAAGTGCAATTAGAGATGGGAATTTTGAAGAAATGGGTTGTTGAGGAAGAGGCCAAACATGCTCATCTAGAAAAGGAAAGGGAGCAAGACACCTTAGAGACCCTTGTTGAAAGAGATAATCTACTTAGAATAATGACTACCTTGAAAGAATAAAATAAGAAGTTAGAAGAAAGAACTTCAGTCCTTCATGTTGATGTTTTTCGGGATGTTGATAGCTTAAAAGCCAAATTTTAAGAGCAAGAAAAAATCTTAAGCTAAAAATAAGAACTTGTTATTTCCCAAGTTCAACCCTACAAGCCTATCCAATCTAACAAGGTAGAACCCAATGCAAGAAAAATAAATAAAGGAAAAGGCAAGGCTGTAGGAATCTAGATAGATGAACCCCAAGTAGCAACCCACAAATCTGCAAACCCCCTAATGTGATCTAGATCTAGAAAAGGCTAGAAAAGAAAAATAAAATCTGGTAAAAGAACTTGAGAAGGTTGAGAATAAAGGTCAAGCTGTAGAAACTAGGAGGAAAATCCAATTTATTAAGTCTTATTCTACATTGTCTTCATGGAAAAATTTCTCTATGCTAGCTCAACCTTTATACCTACTAATGGTTCAGTAATTCCAACTTAGGGAATATCTCAATCTACCCCTGCTTCATCATCCACCACTAGTACTCAAGCCCCTTTCGTTCAACCTCAACAATCCCAAAATCTTGTTCTTAACCAAGCCAATGTAGCAAGCACCTCAAATGTTGCCATTTTTGACAACAAACCTATCTACATGGAGAAATATAAATAGATTTCATTTATAGTCATCCTTGGTGCTCCACATCCCATATCTTTTGATTTAAGAGATAAATTTTTCAAGTTCTTTGGAAACAATTCTGTTACTAGTGAAGAGCACTTAAGAGTTTTCATAGATATGCTAAATGATTATGAAGTTGAACATGAGGATGTGGTGATGAAATTATTTTCTCATTCACTAACTAAGGATGCAAGGGATTGGTTCATAAGGTTACCTAATGAATCATTAGTTCATGGAGTGATTTGGAGAAGTTGTTCAAAGAGTAGTATGGAGATAACAATAATGTTGGGTTCATGTTGAATGAATTCAATAACATCAAGAAGAACTCTAATGAGTCCACATTTGATTTCAATGTAAGATTTCAAAAGGGTATGTACAAATTGTTCCAGGTCATGAGGTTGAATGAAGATATTTGTTATAACTTATTTTAATGCTTTTGATAGCAAGATGGCTTGCTAGTTGATGGATAAAAATCCTAAAACTTTGAGAGATGCTTATAAGATTATAGTGAAGACTGAGGATAATAGGAAAGCATCTAGTATGCTGGGTATGAGAGATGATCCAAAGTTGTTCAATCCATAAAACAACAATAAGAAAGAAGTTGATAAAACTCCTGCAGGTGAGAAAACTAAAGAACCCACAATAGATCAGGTATTGGAAATATTGAAAAAGATGAACCCTACTACTTTCAATACATATAAGCCAAATGTTGGTGAGAAAGCCCCAGTGAACAATAACAACTTCAATAGACAACTCAAAATGTAGAATTACCCTTATACCATTCAGTGGAAGGATGGTAAGCCAATTCCTAGCAAAATCTAGAATGTAAAAGACAAGGGTACACCAGACCTTTTGCAAAAAAATTCTATTAATATGAATGAAGATGTTCCATGGTGTATCATTTGTCTATCACCTCACTCTTCACAGTATTGTGTAGTTTCTCAATCATTTGCTTCAAGTCATAGTGCACAAAATGAAGAGGAAGAAGAAGAAAAGAGCCATGATGATGTAAGTTGTAACATGGTTAGCATGTGTAGTGATTGTGTGGATTCTAATTTGGAAGAGAATGAAAGTGATCTTGAAAATAAGAGAATTTCCTATTAGCTACACCATCAACAAGTGTTCTCAGATAATGAAGGGTATGATGAAGATCAGGTATGTTCGACATCTTCTGAAGTCGATCATGTAAATTTAAGAATGCCTTCTAAAGAGGAGATTGATAGGATCACTACAGAAATGATTTTTCAAGTACATAGCAATTATAATTTGAGAAACCAAATAGCCAACAATGATATTGTGAAGCCTTCTAGTATATTCATTAAGGATACTACACATAAGATGAAGGATGAAGACAAGAAGGCTAATGTAGAGACAATTAAAGATAAAGATATTAAAACCACTTGAAGTGGGAACCCAAGAAAAAATTTAAATTTTAAACAAATGAGACAACAAAAGAAATTGTGCAAGAAAAGGGATCATGATCTGATGTTGTCAAGCAAATCCTAGTTGTTGATGCTCAAAAGGTTCCTATTCCAAGTATGACTATGAAACCCACTATATCTAATCCTATTGACATGATATCCATGTTGTCACAAATTACTATTAAAATACCCTTATCTAAACTATTTGGAATTGAAGAGCAAAGGAGCAAAGCCTTGTCATGGTTGGGAGGGATAGGAAGTAGTAGCAACAATGTAGAACAAAATGCCATTCAACAAACCCCATTGGTAGTGGAAGGTAGTGGTATTATGTCTCAAATTTCTCAAATGTTCCTAGATAATTTATCAATAGCATATATAGAAGATATTGACCCATTCTTTCTCAGTCTCATTATAAAGGGAAAGACCCTAAAGAATTGCATGATAGATTCAGGAGCTTCTAACACCATCATGCCTTTCAAAGTAATGGAAGCCTTAGGGTTGAAAGTAGATACTAAGCAAGGCAAATGCAAAGGTTTGGATTCTAGAGAAGTCCCAATTATAGGTACTATAAATGTTTTACCATTTAGGCTAGCTACATAGCCTAAGGTAGAGCTAACCATGTCAGTCCTTGTAGTTGATATTCCACCTCATTTTGGAATGTTGCTCTCTAGAAAATGGAGTGCTACTATGGGAGATAGTTTACAATGTGACTTAACTTATGCAACTTTCCACATAGGAGATAAGATTGTTAAAGTGAACAAAGAACCAAGGGTCAGCTATATTTTGGGTGAAGAAATTGACAAAAATGCTACTTATTTTTTAGACACAGGTCTGAATGCATTCAAACCTAAGCTAATTATCAAAGAAGTTGAGAAGTTGTCTACTGAGATCAAACATAAAGCTGAGTGTTGTATTGATTCACCAATATTATGGACTATGCTTTTTTATGGGGCTAGTTCTAAAGAAGGTGCAGGGGTAGGGGTGATTTTTCTCCTGAAAAGAATATTTTTAGATACTCGTTCACCCATAGCTAAATATAAAGCCTTGCTATTAGGATTGAGAGTTGCTACCCACCATGGAATTAAAAAATTGCATGTTATAAGTGATTCTAAATTGGTTACCTCACAGATAAAGGGGGTGCATGCATCTAAAAATAAAAGATTGAAACAGTATAGAAATGTTGTCTAGGATCAAATGTAATTTTTTGATGCATTTGGTATTTTATGGAGAGATGGAACTCAAAACAAAATGGCTAACTTATTAGCAAATGTATCAATTAAACCATGGGAGGAATCATTTATAGAAAGTTCATAGATTGAGGTCTAGAATAGACCCTCAATACCTAATAATATTGAACATTGGCAAGTATTTGAAGATGATAAAGATATTGTTAATTTTTTGCTGAATGAAGATAAATACCATGGTCAAGAGTTGGATTGTAGTGATTTAGTTGAAACCATAGATGAGAAGGAAACAATTTTTGGTCAAGAGGTTATACAACTAAAGACTAATAAAGTACATAAAGGTTTGGTTCTTTTGGAAAACATGTTTGATAACCAAGATAGGGTGAAACCTGGGGCTAAAGATTGTAAGCCTCAAGAGAAAGAAGAGATAAATCTAGATATTAATCAGGCCCCTAAGAATGTTTATATTGGTTAGAATTTGTCAGCTAAAATCAGAAAGTCTTTAATTAACTTACTGAGGAAATATAGACATGTTTTTGCATGGTCATATGATGACTTAAAGGCCTATGGACAAGATCTTTTCCAACATGTCATACCATTGAAGGATAATGTAAAATCTTTTAGGTAGAAACAAAGACCAGTCAATCCTACTCTAGCCCCTAAAATGCAAGAGGAATTGATGAAGGTAAGGGATGGAGGGATATTTAAGCTAATTAGACATTCCAATTGGGTCTCAAATTTGGTGCCTATCAAGAAAAAGAATGGAGATATCAGATTGTGTGTGGATTTCAAAAACATAAATATTGCTTCTCTAAAAGATAATTATGGGTTACCAAACATGGAAGCAATGTTGTAGCAACTGGGTCTAAGCTTATGTCCATGATCAATGAGTTCTGAGGGTATAATCAAGTTCTAGTGAAAGAAGAAGAGCAGTTTAAGACAACATTTACAACTCCTCGAGGAACTTATGTATATGTGAGAATGCCATCTGGACTAATTAATGTTAGTGCCATTTTTTAAAGGTCTATGGATGTAGCTTTCCATGAGTATATCAATAAGTTCATCGTTGTATATCAAGATGACCTTACAGCCTATTACAAGAAGGCTGAGGACTACTATAGGCATTTGGAGAAGATTTTTATCAAAGCATTGGAATATGGAGTATTGTCAAACCTTAAGAAGTGTACATTTGCGATAACTAAAAGAAAATTATTGTGACATATAGTATCAAAGGATGGAGTAAAGATAGATCTTGAAAGAGTAGTAGCCATTGATAAGGTCTCTAAGCCAAAGAGTGTGAAAAGAATTCAATCCTTCTTTGGGAATGTTAACTTTCTAAGGAGATTTCTTACAAACTTTGCAAAGATTAGCAGACCCATTGTAGTGCCTGCTCCTAGTTCACATTTTGTTATCATTGCTGAACTCTTTTAGAACTAGTTTTATGTTGTTGGTTAGCAGCATTCTTTTGAGATTATCAGATATTGTGCTATGGATTCAGTTTATTATGTGATGAGATTACTTAGACTCTACATTTCATGTATGTATGATGATTATTTTTAGTGTTCACAATTATTGATGATAATTATTACATTGCTTTCAATTATTAATGATGATTAGTAAGATGATTTATTATCATATGTGCTTTCTTATGGATACTTACCCCATACTTACATGTGTATGGTGTGTGTGTTTGCCTTGCGTGTTTGCTTTTGTATGGCGTATCTAATGTGGTTAAGGAAGGGAGTCGTAGTCACCTGCTAGTCGGGATCTACACGATGAACCACTTCCTACCATTGTTTGTTTAGTTTAGTATATATTGTGTTTGTACATGCATAGTTTTTATGCAGGTTGCAGGTACCAGGTATCAAATTCCCTGAATTGCCAGGATGAGCGTACCTTATCACATTATCTCAATGATAAGAGGGGAGATAAATTCTCAAGTCCAAATTCCAACCCTTTGAGCCATTTGTCCTAATTGGAAAATTAGGACAAGTATCTGAGTTGAATACCCACCGAATGTGTTAGATGACATATTTCGTGATTTTTAACCCTTTAGATTTATTTTGTATGATTTGTTCTATGATGGGTTTTCATATTTTATCTTGGAGGTCTATGGTGAATTTTCCATTAATTAAGTCTTAATAAATAGATTTAATTAATAAATTATTTATTTGAAAAAATTAATAAAATATCATGATCTTTGATATTTTGATTGTAATTAATTAAATATGAATTATTAGGGAAAAGGAATTAAATAAAAGAAAATTAAAAATTAAAATTAATAATAATTATAAAATAATAATAAAGTAATAAATAAAAATAATAATAATAAAAGTTATAAAAATTAAAATGAAAGTTATAAAATTTAAATAGAGATTATTTAAAAAGTAAATTGGAGCTATAAGCTTGCATGAGAATTAACATGTGTCAACAACACGGGGGTTAGTGCATCAATTAAGCACAAGGTGTCTACAATTCTATGACTCATAAAAAAAAAAGAATTGAAAAAGATCCATGCTTAGTTGGTGACACCTTTCAGTGGTTTCAAGAAGCAATCCAAAAGTTTTTTGAAGCAATCCAAAGGTTTCTTGAGAGCTCTTGATATTCAGGCACTCATAGAAGCTTAAATGAAAAGCTTAATAGAAGCTACAAGGTGAATGGAAGCTACAAGCTTAATGGAAGCCTCAAGCTACAAGCTAAAAAAAAATAGAAACTTCAAAGCTTACATGCATGGGAGAAGATTCATATGCTTATATATTTTCTACTTGCTTCTATGCTCCTTCTAGCACTTCTAATCACTTGGAGGATTCGATCGGCTTGGATTATTAGAAAAATTGTGAATGATGGAGAAGGAAGAGATTTTCTATGGACTTCTGAGGTATGGCAAATTAGCATCAATGTCCAGGTGCACTCGTGATATTCTCATATTCCCTTTGCACTCTTTCTCTTCCTGTCTTCATCATATCTGTTTTATGTGTTTGAATACTCTCTGTATTTGAAATTGGAATCTAGATATTTTATTTGAATGAGAAGAAAATAATAGAAAAATCTTAGTTCCAAATGAGAAAGAAATTAGATTTTAATCGGGTTTGGGTTCGAATTTATATTAAATTAGAAAGACAAGATTTGGAATTAAAATAGAAATTTTATGGTGAAAATTCGAATGATTAGATGTAATCTTTCTATCAATTATATTTTTAGATGCATATGAACAAACCCTTTTATGGTTAAATTTAGAGAACAATTACTTTAAGAGAAAATTCTTAATTCATCACAGATTGTCTTGTTGCTGCCCCTTGGATAGACCCAAACTCAGTCATTCATAACTTTTTATTGAGATTGAATTTATTCAATCGCTCTAGTCAGAATTGGCGCAACTTGGCCCTCTCCAACATATTTAAATTTCAGCCCGATCCAACGGTTCATTAGGGAGATATGGCCGTCGTACTGAGACTATTTTATTCAAGGACAGATATTTCTCCATTTCTCATAACCAAGAATTCTTTATGCTTAACTTCACAAAAATAATATATATCAAAGCATGGAATGAATTAAGATATTATTGCAATCTTTCCTTATTAGAATTTTATTAATATGCATTAATTTTATATGGTTTATTATCTAATCTAATTAAATCAAATTTAATTAAAATTAGTTAATAGTAGAAGAAGTGTAATTAATTATTAGTCAATCTAAGTAAATAAATTTTTAAATGAGAAAAAATTAAAAGAAAAGAGATTTTAATATAGTTTATATAGTGAACTTTTTATAATGTATATTGAATACTATTTAATATATATTAAACAATTTTAGAGTTGTTTAATGAAGATGATAATGTTAAGAATTTGGAGATTATTCATGTTAAAACCTACAATGAGTCTTATTGGTTTGTGATAGGGATCTCTTTCAAACAACGTTTATATAGACAAAATATTATTAGAACAATTAAAAAATGGAGTCTAATGGTTGATTTTAATATTGATTAAATAATTGTAAGATGATAATTTATATTATGTTGATTTAAATTCAGAAACTCTGAATGATATTGGATTAAGACTGAATTATTATGTTATTGGTTAATACGTTTGAATACCTTAATGGAGTTAAGAGTTAGCCAAATATTAACTAATGAGTTTATGAAAGGATTCTATAGATCGAGTATGTATAGTTTGAGGAGTTTATTATTTATTAATGTTTGTAAGGACTAGCAAACTATTAATAAATAATGGTTTAAATAGATATCAACAAATTTGATTAGAGTTAATCTAGTGGAGATTATTTATTGATTAAAGTTTGGTAAAAGATAATAATTTTTGGAGTTGGATTATAATTGATTTTTAATCAATTGATATTCATTGAGTTGATATTATAATTATGATATTAATAATTAAGTTGTGCGATAGAATCTTATTTGAAAAGATTAATGATAATACGAATTTGTTAAGGGAATGTTGGTATTCTTTGAAAAATGACGAATATGGTCATTTAAGATTTTCAATAATTATTATTGAATTATTAATATGATCTTTTGAGTATTGAATTATAATTGACTTTTATCATACAAAATTATAGTTAGTTATTAGTGAACTGATATTAATTGAAACGTTGCTATGATTATGTAATTATTAATTAAATCAATCAATGAGAGTTAATTAGATTTAATTAACAATTAAGTTAAGTAATGAAGATTTAATTGATATAATTCTTTTAATAAGATTGTAGAAATATTGATATTAAGTTGATAAGTCTTATTCTTATGACTTGAATGATGACTTTAGATATTCAATGGTGAAGACTTAGTAATATTTAATTGAGGACTATTAGAATATGGACCTATGTTAATTGATTGATGTAATTGATCATTTTAATTAAGTTATAATCTTCTTATTCGAAGATTGATAATTGGTTCTTTTATGAATGAGTAATGATCCATTGATTATGTTGAAATGTAGAAGTAACATTAAAGAAGAGTTATCCAATTAGTACTATGGATCTTAGCAAGTAAAGCAAATGATTTAATGAGTAAATATTTATCCTTAAGTTATTCTTAGAATGTAATTTTTAATAATGGAAGGATAATACTAGTGGGGAACAATTGGGTTGACTTGTAGGTCAAATGATGAAACTTAAAACACTTGAAGTATATTTGCAAATAGAAAAATGAAAACCCCTACACATTATTCAACTATGTGAATTTAGTAAACCAAAACATGTGTTTGCATCATGTATTCTATATGCTTCTTATTTTGGGTTTTGGGTTGACTAGTGTTGACCAGTCCTACGTTATTACTAGAGGCTCGGGGGTTATGAGATGTGATGGCATGTTGATCTTATTTGATCTTGATCTTTATAAGCCCAACCATGGTTATGTGATCGTATGCTCTATGAAATGTTTGTATTTGTTCTTTAGCTTTCATGTGTGAAGCTGAGATGTATATATATCTGAGATGCTTGAGCTAATCATTTTTGAGTCATCGATCAGTTATCCTTGGATAACTTTCTAGTCGCCATGATGAGACTGAAATGTGGATTTATTTCTTGATGATGTCATGTTGTGACATGTTGGACTCAACCATTTTGGAGTCTTCGATCAGTATGATTTTGAGATATTCTTGGTTGCTTGTTGAGAACCATTTATCTTGAGATATATTTTGGTTATTGAAAATCAATTGATACTTATGATTATCAGTGATGCCTTCAGTTGCCAATAGAGAACTGTTGTGGTCATGAATTTCTATGGATGCTTTTTCAAATGCTCATGGAGATTTGATGATTCTTATCTTGGAGATTTGATAATTCTTATTATGAATATTTGATGTTTTTATGCATATTTGATGATTTTATTATGGATTATCTTTTATGATTTTGAAATTTATGATTCCATGAGCTTAGGGTAGGTAATCTACTTGTAGTGTCGGGAAGTGGCTTGCAATAGGGGCTGGGGCCCTAAGTGGCTACCAGGGTAACTCATTGTAAGTTTGGTTAATAAGTGATAACATTTACATACTAAATGGGGATTAAATGAACCTAAAAAGATAATTGTTTTGATGTTCTCGCCCATGCCTTGAGTGCTTGTACAGGCTAGGATGGGAGTAGTGAGAATGCATGGTTGCGACCGTGCAGTCCGTAGTATGCCTTGTCAATATGAGAGGATACTAGTGGCCACATGAGATCAGTATGGACCCGTGGAGTTTAGCTAACTGTCAGGGTAACTTGTACGTGATAATTGTGATGACACTTTCTCGCTTGCAGAGTAGGTTTCCTACATGTCTTTGTGTGCCTCTAGGAATTAGATGTCGATTTTGTGTGATGGAACCTTTGAGTTAGTATACTTTTAGGATTCCTAGACATAAAGATTTGTGCTTCGTGAATTGTTATCCTATTTGGGACTTGAGATTATCTCCTTAGCACGATGGGAGTGGACCACTTAAGTTCCACGCGGTCAGGTGGTAGTGTATTTTCACTCTTATCATTTGAGATCCGTCCGAGACACCGTGGCTGGAGTATCCTTGGTTGGTATTTATTCTTCATTATGTTCTTGGAGCATTATGATAGATAATATACCTTATGATGGATATATTTACTGGTATGTTTCTTATATTGATGATTTGCTTTACTTTGCATATGTTAGTTGATGATTTATTATGCTTTACTTTGCATGTTAGTAAGATGTTTTAAGAGTGACATTCCTACTATGTTAATATCGATGATCTCTTCAGTGCTTTGGAATATTACGCACGGAGGGATGGCTAGGATCCACGATGGTTTAATGATGCTATTAACGGTTGGGAGGAACCATGCACTTAGTTATTTATGTTTGTGATATATGGTTATCTTTTGTGATGGATGTTTATATCTTTTGTGATGATGTATCATGTATGATATGTGATTTCATTTATGTTATTGCATCATGGATTAATATTAGATGATGATGTACTTTATTTACTTGGATGTTTATTCTTTTAAGCTTTTCATACCCTGTGATATGTACAGTGGATGATTGAGCTAAACTAAAATATAATTACAAAAGGACACTTGTATATTGTTTAAGTACATTGGATGTATCATTGTTATTTCATAAGTATGGGATGTTAGATGAATAGATAATTTAGATGTGATACAACGTTAAGAGATCTTTAAAGAATGTAGCCTATTATGTATATATGTTATATTTATTTTCATTTGAATTGTTGCTATTGCTTTCGCAAATGTTATGAATGGTTTTATCTTTCATGTTTAAAAAAAAAAATTGTTTGACAAACTTAGTAAAATTCTTTGGATCCCTTGGCGGGGCATTACACCCATTTTCAAAATGCTCAAGAAAGGAGCTACTATTAGCTAGGATAGTGAACCCTTATAGACATTTCAAGATATTAAAATTTCTATAAAGAATGCTCTAGTCCTTAGGACTCTAGATTATACAAAACTAGTGCACATATTCTCATTTGCATCTTTCCATACTATAGCTACAATTTTGTTGCAAAAGAATGAGGAAGGATATGAATAGCCAATTGCATTCTTTAGTAAGTCATTACAACCTACTGAATTGAAATATGAGATAAATGAGAAACAATCATATGCTTTAGTAAAGGTTGTTAAGGCTTATAGATGTTATTTGGTAGGTGTCATTGTAATTGCATTTGTACCAAGTTCTGTTGTAAAGGACATTTTTTCTCAACAAGAAGTATTAGGTAGAAGATGCAGGTGGATTCACAAGATCCAAGAGTTTAACATTGAAATATAGATAAATAAACTAGTAAGAGGTCAAGGGCTAGCTAAGCTTATGGCTCAATCTAACTTGGAGCTAATCAGATAAATATAGTAGCAGATGACTTGAGATCTGATTTGTGTGATATGGATCACTTTGAGCAGTGTACTAATGGTATTTATTATTTGCAACACATGGAAGCCCCTTCCCATTTGACTAAAAATGAGAAGAGGAGTACTAAGTTGCAAGCCATCAGGTAAATAATTGTCAAGGGTAGTTTATGGTGGAGAAATTTTGAGGGAGTGTTATTAAAGTGAGTTGGTCAAGAAAAAGAAAAAGAAATCTTGAATGAAATGCATGCTGGAGTCTATGGAGGACATTATATGGCCAAGATGCACACAAGGTAATAAGAGCTAGATTCTAGTGGCCATCTCTTTTTAAGCATGCTCAAGTCATGATTAGGAAATGTGATGCTTGTCAAAGGTTAGCTAGAAAATTAAAGTTTTCAAGTAATACTCCATTAAAGCTAGTTGAATTTCAAGCACCATTTCAGCAATGGGGTATGTATTTCATAGGTGAGATCTCTCCTCAATCTAGCATTGACTATTCCTAGATTTTAGTTGCTATTGACTATTTCACAAAGTGGGTAGAAGTAGTCCCTACAAGAAACACAACTAGTAAAGTTGTCAACAATTTTTTGCTAAATAATATTATTTCTAGATTTGGTTGTCCTTAGAAAATTGTAATAGATAATGCAATGTGTTTTAGGTCTAAGGAATTCATAAAATTTTATGACAAATATGGAATTACAAGATCAACATCCTCTCCTTACCATCCACAAGGAAATGGACAAGCTGAATTCACAATTAAAAGCTTGTAAAAAATCATTAAGAGGATCTTGGGTGATAACAACAAGGCATGGGATTCCAAGTTGCAGTTAGCAATATGGGCTAATAGGGTCACTGTGAAGAAAGCCATTGGTGTAGCCTCATTTGATATGGTATATGGGATTCAAGCAAAGATGCCTCAGAATAACCTAATGAGCTTGTATAACTACATTCAAATGTATGATGAGGATATCATTGATGACATGCAAGAAAGGATGGACGAGCTTGTAGGATTATTAGAAACTAGGAGAAAAGCATCTCTTAGGAACAAAAAGTTGCAATTAGAGGTTAAGACATTATATGACAAAAGGATAGTAAGCAAAAAATTTGAAGATGGAGATTTAGTCCTCATGTGGAATGCTAGAATTGAGGATAAAAGAAAACATAATATGTTTGATCCAATCTAGTTAGGTCCCTATTTAATTGAAAATTATGTGGGGAGAAGACTCTTATATCCTCAAGGATTTTTTAGAGAATATTCTTGAACTACTAGTTCATGTATAGTTCTTAAAGAGATATTTTTCTTAAAGTATTTGTTTTCCATGAATAGTAGCTTTAGGGTTTCTTGTTCCCTTGTACATTTTGTGCATCTTGTAAATCCTTATAAATTTCCATGTAGAGTTTGGTTCCTTGTTTCTATTGTTGTTTTGTTCCTGTTCACTCTAAAGAAGTTGTCATTTTGAAATTAGGTATGTGGTCTGCTCAATCATAGATTCTAAATTCTAGCATAGACTTAGGTAGTCTATCATCCCTAGATAGAGCCACTATTGGTTTTATTTTTGCAGGATAAAATTTTCCCAATCTAGGTATAAAAAATTAGAATTGAGTCCATTATTGGAGGCTAGGGTTTCTAGTTTTTGGTCTTACAATTTTGATAACTTTTGAAAATCTTTGTCACACCCTAGATCTTGTTTCTTTTGAATTTAATTAGGTATGAAACCTTTTAAAATGTGAATATTCCATGTCTTTCTTTAAATATTTTGCACCCCAAAGTGCCTCTTTCCATTTTCTTTCACATCGTTTGATCTTTATAAGATCTACGACGATTGCATTGTCACTATAGAAAGATGCAAGTGTTTTAACCACAAGAAAATAGTGACTGCCATGAAATTAATTAGTGGTATCATGAAATGGAGGCATAATGACTAGAAAATGCTTTGTCTCAGAAGGTTTTTTTCACTTATTCCATGTCAGAGTTGTCAGTGTTAGAAAGGACACACATAGAACAAGTTGTAGAAAGGTGTCACTAGAACTCTAATTTTCTAGGGAGTAGCTATGTCATAGCTAGAAAATCATTGCACCCTATTAGTAGAGACATAACACCTTGATGGAGAATGCAAAAAGTGGTAGCTTTTGAAAATAATGATAACCATGAAGTTTCCATGTAATATCATGAATGTGCACATTCATTGTTCTGACAAAGGTGCTAATTAATATTGTCATGATTGACAAGTAGTCATTCTCCCATCACTGGAAATTTTTAAACCACTAGAGGTCACTATTTCATGACCAAAAAATTATTGCATATTGTTGGTAGCGATATAGTGCTCAGCCTAAAAATGAGATATATGTGGGGCCCAAAAAACCTCATGTCACAGCAAGGATTAAAATATTGATTTATGTGCCAGCTAGATAGGATATCCTCATGTCATCAGTAACCTAGACCAACACCCTAGTTAGAAATCAAATGCAGGATTTTGATCATTGGATCAAGATCAAATCAATGATCATTATTATGTTGCTATGAGAAGATGTGCACTATTTACCCTACATGAAATAGCAACTAGTGGACCCACCATAGTGTATGTACTTGATGTATTTTCTTCACCCTTAAATCAAGCTCAAATCTATGACTGTTGCTTTATTGCTATGATAAATTTCTCAAATGTACCATATTTGTATTAAATGATGGATCAAATGTCCTACGCTCGATTAAAATGGAATCAACGATCCTCGCTTTATTGCTAATGGAAGTTGCTCACTCTTTATGTATAGTAGCATAGAAAACAAGGAAAATGTAGGAGGGACCCACCATTATGATTTTAAAATGCATCAAAATTTCTACCATCATATTGAGATGAGATCAAGGGTTGTCGCTTCATCACTATGGCAACATGCTCATTTCTTCTGCATAGTGAGGTAGCGACTCAATGACACATTTCCTCAAGGATTAGTGGGTCCAATTTGTGTTACCAACAATGAAGGAAAGGTACACATGGTGAACTCCCATTGGATTGACTAAAAAAATGTCAAGTGGAATGTGAATCATCCCTCTTTACATTCCTCTATCGTAGGATTTTTCAAGATAAATGGTGTAAATTTGAACGTAGAAGGTGGTGCCATTCTGTTTTCCCTTATAGTTCATTTATGAGGAATTAAAGCATTGTATACAAGAAAAAATAGAGTATATTGTAGAAGATTTCACCATTTTCATCCCACATGAACAAGTTTTCAAGTTTTCAAAGCAGAAGAAACAAGTGAGAATTAGCACCTAATCAAAACATGAAGCAGTTTCCCATTGTTCACAAGATATTGCAGAATTATAGAACAAAACAAGCAGAAAACCAAGTTCCCATTTACTATAACCTCTATAGCATTTCAATTTCTACAAATTATAGTCAAGATACCTCCAAAGAAGGTGTTTTTTGGGCAAGAGAATTATTTGGATAGGAATATCCACGATTACCTGCTTGAATTGCTCCCTAAATCCACCACTAAAATTGTGCAAGTTAAAAAGTTAACCTCGTTAAATCCTAGGCTCAGAGTTGCAGATGGGTTATATGATAAGGGGAATTGGGTTCGAGATGCTAACACTTCTCAAACTAGTTTGTTTTTATTCAAGAAATGGTTTTTAGAGAGGAATTTGTTTGCCCTATATGCCAATATTTGGAACTTTGATTTATGGAAATTAGTGGTTCCAAGTGTCTTTATGGATTATGACCTCCTTGAGGCTATGGAAAAAAACTATGACCAAGCAATTAGAGTGGTGAAAAGAATTGATGGTAAAATTCCAATCACAATTAGCCCAGAGGAAATTAGGCACGTATTTGGTTTAGGGCCTCTCACTGATTATCATGTGACGATTGACTTGAAAGAACTAGAAAAGGAATGTATGTCAAATAAGGATATAATCAGGCAAGGTGCACTGAGGGCACATATAGGAAAAATTGGAACTCTACTAGCAATAATAGCATCTTCCAAGGAACCCTTCAAAAGGGCATACTTGAATACTAGGGTTGTGGAGGCATATAGGAATCTATGCATAGTTTTTGGAGAGGATGAAGAGGAGTTTATGCTTGTGGGTTTTATGTACATGATTACTTAGATTTCCTCTTTTGGTGTGGACATAATTTTTTATTTTGCTTCTTATTTAGCTAAATAAATTCATAATGGCCTAGTTGGGCTTGCAAAAGGCAAGGTGGAGAACATTTTTGGTCACTATTCTTTGTTAATGCATCTGTTTTTGTTCAAGGGAGTAATGTATTTTGGTAAAGAGATGAAATTGAACAAGGAACAAGATGGCGAAGCACTGCCAATCCAATTATGGAGTGCAAATATTACCTAGGAAGTAGAAAAGGCTAGTTTTGTTAGGTTTGATAGATATTTTGCCTCAAAATTGAGATGCTTACTATTGAATGACAATCCTAGAGTGCCCAAGGCATTGGCAAGTCTTATTAGGCCCCTAGATAATCCTATTGTTTTGAAGGTTTCACACTATTGGGGAGACATTATCCCATATTCAGTCCCAACTATCATTAGGATTTATGGGTTCAGAGGTACCCCCAATGTGTTATCTTACCAAGTGCCTTTAAAGGTAGGAGTAGCTAAATTCAACTGGGAGGAATGGAGAAAACTTATTTGATAAAAAGATCAAGAGGGTCAATATTCCCCACTTGTATAGTGGCCCATCAATTTGTAATCACAAAAGTGTGTTAACTTTCTCTACACAAGATTTTACATTAGTATAAGATGGTTGTTTCTCACCCTTGTTTTTCTGACACTGAGGGATTTTATCATTTGGCATTTAGACACAAATTTAAGCTTGGTAAAATTGATCATGAATTTTATTTTCTTGAAGATACAATAAGAAATGAATACTCTTTGCAAGAGCAAGAGACTAAGAAGGAAAAATGGAGAGTTTTCTCAAAAAAATTTGATTGCATTCTTTGTTTTGATGTAGATTATAGTCCTCTAGGTAATGCCATTATAGAGGTAGATAGAATAAATAAGGTCATGCTTACTTTTCCTAAAACAATGGAAACCATGAATGAGAAGACGTAATTTCTTATTAATTATTTCCTAGATAAGGTTAGGGAGGTAATGAGGAGATTGGGATTTACTCCCAACATAGGGGCATGTCAATTGATTGTCCAAAAGAGGCAAAGTTATACTATCATTCAGAATAAAAGGACCATTGTGGACAAAGGCAAACAAATAATTGGATCCACTAGTGCTATCTAGGAAGAAAGGCCTCTTGAGCCCTCCCCTAAGAGGTGGAAAATAATAAGGGAAGAAGATCCTCACACTGAGGAATACTCACCTTCACAAACCCCTCTAAGGATTGAAGGGGAACAAATTACTCAAGAAAAAATTGAACAATTGAGGTCTCAAGGAGGAGTTTTTGTTACTCAAACTGAAATAGATGAAGGAAACCCTTAGGAGCCTCCTATGCCAAGTTTTGAGTTAACAATAGCATAATACAGAGGAAGGGAGTTAGACCTTGTACTAGAGCAAGCAACTTAACAATTATTGTCAAATGATAATTTTGTCAAGTCTAGAGCCTTTTACCAATTTGCATGGAGAACCAACATGGGAAAATTCAAAGAAAGATGCAACAAGCTAAGAATAGAGCATCCAAAGATGGAGGAGGTAGCCTTGCAAAATAAAATCAAATAAAAGATGAAAGAATTTCAAAACATAACGCCTAAAGAGGGGAGAAAGATGGTAAAGGCCTCAAATATTTTATTATTACCCAATTGGGATATAGTTGATGCTTTGATTTTTAATTCTATTTCAAATAAATTGGATTTTCAAGATCCAAGAAAGAAGGAATTCATAGGTTCTACTTTCAGTGAGGACCAGGCTACTCTGGTTATATGGTCACTAAGGAAGGGATCTAGGGTTGTTTAATCATAGCCAGATGACTTAGGATTAATGGGAAATATCATTGTGAGAAGACTAGCAGAGAGATCCTATGTATAGGTAGCTCATATGGGTGTAGGAATCTCTTAGTTTGTTTTGGCCACTATAGAAAAAGAAGAAGAAACAATGTTTGAACTACAAAGTAAGTATGAGAGTGTTTTGGGGGCCTATAATAAAGAAGTTGAAAAGAGAATTTAACTTGAAAATAAATTAATGGGGAGGTCCTCTAGGCCAAGAATAACATATGCCCATCCTCCAGTGGAACCTTTTAAATATACTCCTCTTATAGAAATGCCAGATATACCACAAAGGCCACAATATTACATAGCTAAAGACTTTGAAGAAGAAAAGAGTAAACTGTGGGCATTACATGTAGAACTAAATGTACAGTATGAAGATAAATTGAGAAAAGCTCTCACATATATGGGTGATAAAATTGAATGGCCACTATTCTATGATCAGCTAGAAAAGACAATAAACATATGGGATGAAATGAAAGCCAAAGATGAAGCTCTAAAACCTATTGTAAATAAATGGGCAAAAAGAAGGGAGGAAATGACATTTTTGTGTTATTTTGTCATAATATTTCCACATGATCAAATTGAAAAGACTTATGATATTGTTAATGACCTTCTAGAATATGATAATAAAAGAGTTCATCTATAGAGAATAATAGTGGGCTATTTGAATAGAAAATTAAGAGCCAGAAATTTGATTTATTCCCTTGTGCCTTAGATAGAAAGAATAAATTTAAAAACAAAGATGAATGAGCTAAGGAATTAGATGATTTATTTTGTTTGAGAATGAAAAAAATTATGAATGAAAAGGGACATGTGTAGTGGGCTACCACAATAGAAGAAATGGTGAAAGCCTAGATATTCTTTGATTCTTTGAAACAAAATTTTGTTGACATTCACTGTGAAGCTAAATATTTTATCAAGAAGCAATAGGATATTTTTCATTTTGATTGGCCATATGACAGACTTTATGAGAAGTGGATGGTAGATATTGATTTTGGTGAATAGTTAGAAGAAGCTGAAATTGATGATGATGAAATACATGAAGATGAATTACAAATCATTGACTCACTTCCATCAGCACCTAGGAAAGAAGAAGATAAAGAAGGACAATCATCTCATGCAGAAGCTGCACTGGATCAATTGAATGACGTAGTAGGAATGGAACCAAATGTAACTGTCACCTTGGTAGTACATGATGATATGAGTGGAAATGCTAGCAAGGAGGTGAAGTTGCATGAATCAGAGCCTGACACATCACTGGCAAGTTTGATAGCTACATATGCTAAGCACTTAGAGTAAATAAAGACCAATCATGGGATTTGTAGCATACAAAGATGTAACAGAAAAGGGGCCTACCAAGGGAACGATATGACGTTACCTTTTTGTTACATAGGGTTTTGTCTTTTCCTATTAAGTAAAATGTAAATATCTTTTGTAAAAGGACACCAGTTAATTCTCTATGCTTGAAGCTTGTTGCATCTCACACTATATAAGTAAGATTCTAGGGCTAGAGAAGGGTCCAATTTCTAATATAGTTTGAGTCTATATTGAGTATAGTTTTGTGCAACTATGATAGAAAAATATCATGATGTATCTTCTCTATAAATTTTCTAAGAATACATTGATAGCATATGATCTTTGTGCCTTTTTAGAGTCATTCTGAGTTTTATTGCAATTGCATACAATTTTCAAAGAAAATTAATACAAAATTGAACTATCCCCATATTTGTTCTTGCTAAAGTTTGTCTCCTTTGTTACTATTTGGTTCTTCTGATATTGTATGAGTAAAGCTTGTCCAATTGAATGCAATTCACTTAGGTTGTATGTAAATTCATTATTGCTATTGATTCAAAGAATTGTGTAAAGGCTTTAATGAAATTGATTGGGTTGCTATGATTGTAGAAAGGATGTATGTAAGAATGAATTCTAGTGAGAATTTTTGATAATATTTTTTGTAATGCAACAAATCAGATCTATAAATTGCATTAGACTTTTAATCCCAATGGAATAGGCACTGATCTAAATAGTCTATTCTATAGATAGGTAGATCATGAATAAGTATCATCTCTAAAATCAAAATCATCTTTATTTTACTTTTGAAGAGCTTCAAAGATGATCAACACTTGTTTGCATGTAACATTTTACCTTTAGTTAGTTGCTATGGTTAGAAATACCTGCAAATGTGAGAAGAATTGTGACCAAATCTGATTATAAGGGATATATATCATCTGAACGTGACAACAAGTGAATAAACTATGTATATGTTAGAGGTATGAGATGTGAATTAGAATGAAACTAATAGGATTCTCACACATCAACATTCATTTTGGATTATCCCTTAGGTATACCCACCTTGGTCTTGCAGAGCCTAAAGAGTAGAAAGCTAGTCTAGGCATTATTGAATTTGGTTCGAAATAATATGAAAGCATAATTGTTAATAGGATGTATCTAATCCTTAGATTTGTGAGCATTATTATCTTGGTATTGAGCCTTTGTTATTCAATAGTTGAAAAACACAAACATAACCAAATTAGCATGTAAAGCTATATAGAGTAATAGTGTGGTTAGTATTGGCATGATAAATTTAAATTGTTAATTTTTGAGTTCAGCTTCCAAGTCATGGAAAGTACAAGAACATTTGAATTAACACATATTTTTCTCTTTTCCTTGTTTATTATACTCAATTTATCTTCTTCTTTTAGAGCTAATTGAGAAGCTTCATCTACAAAATTTACTCTGAGTAAGGCCAACTCATTTTAGAGCTGAAATTTGAGGCCATTATATACCTAGCTTCATTATACTCAATGTCTTCCTATAAATTGATTCTTATTTGCAATTCATAAACTCTTCAGTATATGCCAATAAGGAGGAATCCTTCTATTTTGAGTTCTAAAGTTCCTTAAAAGCTTTTGCTAGTAAGCTAAAGGCATGAATTTGGCCTTTAAATGTTTCAACATCTTTGGCCACAACTTGATTTTCTCATTTCCCTTAATCCTCCTAGTATTTTGAATATTTTCCTACCATAGAGTTGCATGAGACTTCTATTGGATATAATATGACAAGCTTAGTTACTAAGAGGGGAGGGGTGAATCAGAAACTAAGAAAATTTTACTCTTTTTTTACCAATTAATCCTTAATATGTATTTTGATCTAATTGCATGCATGAGAAATTGAAAATGTTAAGCATTCAAAACATTTTGACACCTAATTTTGGTGACCTAGAAACCTTCCAAATAGAAAGTAAAAATAGGTTGGGGATGATACCCACAAGCTTTAGTACTATAGTATAAAGTTGGTTTGTTAAGGCTTACAATGATCACTTTTGATGATCTACCCTATTAGGAGCTATAAGGACTACTAGGTCCACCTTGCAAAAGGATTTACAATCATACAAATTAATTATGCACTCAATAAAGAGATTTACAAAAGACTATTAAGTCTACCTTGTGAAAGGATTTGACTGATCCACCTATTAGGATGAAGTAGTGGCTGATCTCTAATCTACAACTTAGATTGTTGAATGAGATACCTTTGAGTGTAATGATAACCTTGTAGTGATAGATAAATCTTTGTTGCTCCTTATATTACTTGTAGCCTTGTATTTTTCTCTTCTGCTCTTATCTCCTTGTTACATTACTTTCTTGTTATTCTATTTCATTACATTGGACATGATACAATACATTACATATATTCCAATCCAATTTATAAAGTCAACTCTAATATAAGTTTACACTAAATACACAAAGTTGGACCAAACTATAGGAACTCAAGTTTTGAAGACTAGTTTCATGAGGTTCTGATACTTGGCATCCATAGTCAATTCTCGGCATCATCATACATTCAATAGATGTAGAAGCTCGGTCTATACTGGTCACTTTCCAAGTTGTCTGAACTTAGTTTGCACTGGTGACTCAGTGAATACTATGAAACTCAACATATAAATTGAATCGATTGATTCATGTTGCATGGATTGGTAAATGCTATCACTACAAGCTTGGTATAAACTAAATCCCTTGGTTAACATTGAGTGGCTTAGTCAACACTGGATTCACATTGCTATGACTACAAACTTAGTAAGCACTACATAACTCAATTTGCACTAAGGAACTTGGTAAACCTTATGAAGCTTAGTTTATATTACTAATCACCATTATGGTAGAAATTACTCGACACAAACTAAATACTATCTTTTGGATTCAGTAGCAACTATAGAACTTGGTAGAGACTAAAATGCTTGGTAGATACTTACAATATTAATAAGTGTGTGTCATTAATAAAAAACATAACAGTAATGTCAAAAATCTCCCCTTTTGGCATTAGTGACAAAAACACTTATCAACCAAAACTAAATTTCAAGAACATTGATTATTCATCACCTTGTGTCTCAAACTCCGTAGAGTACTCTATTTTTGAGATTTTTTAAATTTTCTTTTGTAAAAAATGTAATTCTAAGTATCTATGCATATAATGCTCCCCCATACATATATACTTTACATCTTTTCACATCTAATATATACATTTTCTCCCTTTTATGTATACTCCCTTTATAATATACATCTTCTAAACAATATGCATTTTCTCCCCCTTTATGACATTAATGTCAAAGATATATGCTAAATACTATATAGTAATGCCAAAATGTGACAAAAAGTCTGAATGTACCTTTAGGATTAACATCATTGTCTTGTCCCAATTCTCTTGCAATACCTTTCATGTGTGCAATGCAATTTGCACTTTTGTTGATAGTTCTTTCATATGATCAGTAATTGAGAAATTGTTATCATGGATGAGTGTTTTAGCATGTGCAATGTGTTTCTACAATGCATCCATATTTGGGAGAATCATGCCTTGAATGTCTACCAATGTAGCTCTTATTTTGGCTTCTTCTCTTAGCAATTATTCATGCATATCAGTTAGGAATCTAATCTTTGAATAGTGGGTAAAGCTGTAACTTGGGTCAAGTTGTAGTTTATGTGCACTTTCCTACAAATCTCCATCAATCTTTGACAATTTATCTCTTATTTCCTTAGTAAAACTTGATGTATCATAGAGTTTATCAAATAATGTGGTTACATTATTATAGGAGGTCTCCAATGAGCCTAGAATAGTAGATAGATATACTTGATGAATAGCAATCTTTTCTGCAACAAGTTCCAAAACTTAATTCTCAAACTTCTTCTCATCTCTTTGCAATAATTTGTCTTGTCCATTCAAATCTTCATTGAATTTGTGGACTGCCTCTACTAATTGAATCAAAATTCATTGTGAAGCATCAACCTCTACATTTAGTGCCTCAATTAAAATATTCTTAGCATCTTCAATTATTTGAAATTCCTTATTAGTTTCTTCCCTAAGCCTCTACTACTTAGTTTTCTTCTAAAGTTCTCCAAATGTTTGTATTTGATCAGAGTTAATATATGAGATGTCCCAATTAGGAATAACAATCTTCTCATCAAGATCAATTTATTCTTCCTTCTCTTTTCGTTTACTCAAAAAATTTGTACTCGATTGAGACTTGATCTCAACTATCCTTGTACTTATTATTTGTATGCTAGGAATGGAAACAATTGTAGAAATGGTAGGACTTGCTGAAAAAGTAGATACTACACTCATTGTTGAAATACCTTGTGTAACCAAAACTAATGTAGAGGGAAGTGCAATCTACTTAGTAGATGAAGTGCTTGTCACTTTTTTCAATGAATTACTAAGCTGGACAGGTGCAAAAATTGATTGAGTGCTTGTGCTTACAGTGTTTGACACAATTAATCTTTTAATAGCTTTCTATTGGCTTGATGTTTTCAATGTTTACTTAGAGAATGAAAAAGTGAGGCTATGACCACTGCAACAATTTTCTCTAGGTTGGTCTCCCCAATGTTCTAAATATCTGGTTAGTTTTCCTTGGTAGCTTCATGTCCTTGTTTCTATTCCTCTTCCTCGTCATCTATATTGTCAAAATGAGTTACTTCTTCATCATCAATTTCTTCATCTTTTTCTTTCTCATTTTCACCCTTATCACTAGCATGAACCAAAAAAAATCACTTTTCTTGCAAAGAAGATAAATGTTCTTCCATTTTTTTGTACCATTCTTCACTACATGTTCAATATCATTTATTAGTATAAGACAAGTGTTGAATCTCAAGGTAAGTTTTTCTTTGTTCTTCTTTAGAGATTCTTTCACTTCCTTATCACTTAAGCTCAACATAAGTTGCCTCAAAGCCTACTCATATATGTCTCTTACAGGTTTCATGGCATTCTCCCATCTTGGCTTGACCTTCTCCATTAGTTCATCAAGAATCTACTATACAAGCTGATCTAGGGAATATTTCCACTTACCCATTTTAGACATTATCATGTCTTATATCTACTTTTGTTCCTCTACAGTTCTAGTCCCATACTTTAGTGCTTTGAAATTTGTTAAATTGGCTCCTTAGTTTATTTCTTTTAGCCTTTCCTAGAAGGTGGGTGGAGGTCTTCTAAATATCACATCTCCTCCTTCTTTGTCAATTTTTTTCTTGATGTTCTCCTAGTAAACACAATCATAGATGGTTTGGAAGGCTTGATAATGATTACCTTACCTTTCTTCTTTAATAGATCTTCTTCCTCTAATTTCTCTTCACCTTCATTTATGTCTTCTCCTTTTCCTTTAGTCAATAGAAGAGTGGAACTACTTTTCATTTTGTCAATTCTCTTATTCTCTTTATTGGCTGCATGAGGGAGTTTGGTTTCAAATTCAATTCTAGCCTTTGCTTCATCATAAGTGCTAAAGTAAGAAACTTTAGGGTCAACAAGCTCATTAATTAGTACCTCAATAATGTCCTTGGTTTCATCTATGTTTACCTCATAACCTAGAGGTTTGACCCATATAGTCCTTGGTCTAACTGCCTAAATGTATACTTGGTCACTATCAACCATGAAATAAACATCATCTTTGTAATCATCAATGAGTTTCATAGGTGCACTGAATCTATTATTCATCTTATCTTTAAATGCATCAAAGTAATTGTCCATAATACTCACATAGTTTTCTCCCATTTCAACTATATATTCATTAATTTGATAAAGCATAGGTACATCCTTCCTCCATGCAACTATACCTTTAGATGGGAAGAAATTTTGTACATAGAAAAATAGACAAGTTAAAAGTGAACCAAAATTACAAGGATTTTTCATTGAGGTTGTTATACTTTCCATGTTCTTGTTGAACTAGTTTAGCATCAACTTGGCAACACTAGTACATTTGCACCTATTTTTCTACCAAAAATTTCAACCAAAGCTATGAATCCTCCTTATTTTTTGTTTTCATTCCCGCATTGGTCAAAAAAAAAATTATATGCCAACTTTGGTTGAAATTTTGACCAACCCATGTTTTCCCAAGTTGAATTTCGACCAACTCAATGTCATAACAAAAAAAGAAAAAGTTTCATTTGTGGGTAAAAAAGAAAAAAATGGTATGAACATGGGCAAGAATCATTTGGTTTGTTAAACTTCGAATGAGATAGAGATGGAGACCGATATGAAGGACATGCCTACACTAGAAAACTCTAGTTCCTCCATGCCCATGGTCACCCATAAGTATTTCTTGGTTTATTTTGTTGAGGTTTCCTTTTACAAATGGTATAACAATGGGGATTTGTCAAGGTAGATCTAAAGAACATGGCTGGGTTGATAGAGAAGGGGTGGTAACAAAGGAGTTCTACCTCATATTTCATGTAATACAGCTCATGATGATGCTATGGAAGAAGATTAAGGCTTCATAATTCTTGTGTCGTTGTTGTCATCAAATCTAATGCAACCCACGATGCAACAAGGTAAATTACATCTTTTCAATTTTGCTTGTGGTTCTAAAAAATTTTGTTGCCCCATTTTTTTTTTTTTTTGTGGTCTATGGGAGAAAGGAGGAGGACATATTTGCAACAAACAAGATACGATAAGGAGAAGGATATGCTTGGGTTTATTGGTTCTGTATGTACATGTGGAGTAGGATAGATTTAATTTCTTTCAACAATCTTGGTGTCCAAATAAAGGGAATCTATCCAAATAAAAGAATTTTGAAGCCAAATTCTCTTTAACCTAATGCAACTACATTACTTCCCAAATCTAAGTAAAAGAAATATAAAAATTCATAAAATAAAGAGCTAGGAAAAGGGTTTGTACCAAAAAAATTATTCTTACAAGAAAGAAATGTTCATTTAATTTTATTTCAGGGAGCTTTCAGCAGACATAGAGATTAGTTTGTTGAAATTTGTGAAAATTTGGTTTGGGAAAATCATCTGCAATGCATCACATGAAGTTGAAATTTATAGCGGAAAAGGAAATTGATCATTTACCTTCGATTTTTTTTCTATAATCTTAAAGTAATAGAGTTTTGAGAAATTCTCATTTCTAGTTTATGTATGGGTATATTTTGGAGTTTGAGTATTCAAAAAATCTACTTCATTTGAGTGAACAATAGAGTAACAGAGTATCAAATAATTGTCTTTTATCTTTTCGATTTGATTATGGTTTAATTGTTTTCTTCAGTGAGTGTGGCTAGTAAGATGGAAAATGACATAATTCTTCAATTGTTATTGCTACAATATTGTAGACTTTGTGTTTTTTTTTGGCTCATTTCGTCACAATATTAGGAATTATATGTCTACTGTAGATGATCTACACACTCAAAAAAAATGACTGACAAAAATAATTTTGGATCAAAACTGGTAAGTCTATATGTTTCTATTAATTTATGCTCCCTTGGTAAATAAGTGTAAGCACAAACTGCATGGTTCAAAAAATTCCCTTCCTTTTGTTATATGTTGTTGTAGAGATTTTTTTTATACCCCAAATCTTTTCATTCTAGTCATCTGTGGCCTTTCTTTGTTGTGTTCATTATGGTGTATTAATCAAAGCTGATTAGGAGGCATCAAAAGATGATCTGTGTAACACAAGAATGATATAGATTAAACAAACAATCATAAGGGAAAAGTATTTTTCCCATCGATGGCTTGTTTCCAATATTAATAGAGAAGAAAAATGTTTCCATATTCAAGTTTGGTGGTCTATACCATAGTCTCTGTAGCTACAAGCTTATTGATTACAACATTCAAGGTTTCTATTTGGATTATAGGTAGCTTGCACACCTATGTTCATCCAGATAATGTTTATATATATATATATATATATATATATATAAGACCATTTGTAATTTAATAAAAATTAAGATACATTATATACTCCAACTATCTACATGTGAACATATACAACCTTAAGCAATAGGCTTTAGGAGAAACTATCTACAAGAATTTAATTTTTTTTACAAAAATAATTCATTTGTGGACTTAAAAGCCTCAAGTCTTTGAAGTACAACCTATATACACATGGATTGACTTCTTTTAATTGAATGAAAGTAAGATTACAAAGAAGTGCAGTTACATTGGCAATTTTTTTATGACTCAATTCATAAATTTTAAAATAGGATATCAGTAACATTTATTTGTCTATTTTTCTAGTAATCACCTTGAAAAAGTAGCAAGCTCGGCCTCATATGTTTGACTCTAATTATTTTATAACTAAATTTCTTTCATCATACCTTTCTTCTTCACCATTTGGTGATAATAGAAAGAATGAATGAACATTGAACAAATAACCACATAGTCCATGAACTGGACCAGAAAAAAAATGATTTATCAAGCCTATATTCAAAAGGTTACTCTTTCTTCTAAATTGTACTTCAAATTTCAATGTAATAAAATTCCCAAAAGAGCCATCTATACCCATATGAGTATGATTACAACAGCAACTAAAACTGCAATGGGCATCCATTTTAGTGCCACCTTCTGAAGTATATCTGAGCCCTTAATTACCAACTCGATATCAATGGATCCTCTAGTAGACACAAGATTTGTTTCCTTATTTTTTTCTCCATTTCCAACAATATAACTAAAGTCCTTCATAATAATCTATTGGATTTGAATTTGATCATTATTGTTCAACTTTGACAGGTTTCTCTATGTCTTGGTATCCAGATAAAGCTTTTTGATTCTTTGGCTAATTGAGTTGAATTTGATTCCAGAGAATGTTGTGAATGGAGATGAAGGGAATGTGAGGGTAGCCATTAGGAGACCTAAAGATAATATAGCCACAAATGAAAATTCTTCTAAATTAAAGGTCAAAATTAGACAAATCGAAAGGTTTGAAAAGGAAAAAGGATAAGCCAAAAGAAAAAACTGATTTCAATAAAACTAATGCTCAGATATTTAGAGTTAGATTAGCTGACTCATAGATCTAGATAAGACAGTACTTTGCAGAGTATGATGAAGCTATATTGTATGCTTCATTAGGTCTTTCTAACGTTCTCACATATTAGTTTCTCCTTGGATGCTTATCATCCGATGATAAATAGGTTTCTGCTATGTTTTTTTGGGGTGACTTAGTTCCCATCCTTGTGGGATCCTTTGCAATATACAAGTTAGCTAGGTTTCTTGGTACGGTATCTTTAGATAGGTAAACCTTAAAAAAATAGAAAAGATATTGAGTGTTTTTGTGGGTATTTTAGGGTTTCTTATATCTCTGACAATTCTTTTAGTTTCTACACCTAGACTTGTTGACCTTAGAGTTGGTGTTAGCAGCAGTACAAAATCAAAAGATAATGATGGAAGTGAGATCTCTTTTCAATGTGGTTTTGTAAGGTTTTTGCTAGCATATTTTGCTAGTTGGCTTTGTGGTCTTCTCTTTAGCCCTGTTCACAAGGTTGTTTGATCATTCTAGCTTGGTACACATCAACTTCAATGGAATATATCTGTCATTAGTTCTAGAAAAGTCATTCAAGTTTTGTTCTACCTGAATATCATCATGCCGATCTTTATGTCCTTATTTTGGATTAGCCCAATGGCTGATATATTTATCTCAAAGTCTAGTCAGAAACAAGGTTTGAAGAGTATGAAGCCTAGGATTCTTCCATTTGATAAAAACCCAATTGGCTTACAAGCTAGCACAAAGTACTCAGATCATCTGACTGGGAAAAATATCAAAGTTGGTAATACAAGTATGCAAGATTCTAGACAACAAAGCAAATTGAGTAAGTGTTTTGAGACAAAAGAGGATTTTCTAAGTCAATGTGAGCATACATTCTATCATAGGGAAATGAGTGTAATCAATAATTTTGAAAAGAATCTAGTTCTAAAGACAGACTTGTCAGATTCTAGTGTTGTTTACAATGAAGCAGAAGATATAAAATGGTACACCTAGAGAGCCTCCCATTCATTCCATCAAGAAAATTGGGCTCAAGAAATTGGCACATCTTCTACATCTTTTGAATTGTTTAGAATTTGGTGTTTATTATTCACTGGAGTTTTGCAACTATTACTAGTGCGATCCAATTTGCAGATGTATCCAAATGAAGCCATTTTAATTTGGTATTAGAGATTACATGGTAGCAAGGTTCCCAATCTTGACTTTAGCAAGGAAAAACTCTTTCTACATAATTATTTCATCTTCCAGGTCACATTACAATTCTTTATTCTAGGTTCTTTGATATTGTTGTTTGTAGGCTTGTCTTGAACAAAGAGTATTGATATTGGTCCAAACTTGCTAGGCAAGTTTCTTGTTTGATCAACATTTGTTCAAGAATCGGCCATTTTCATGGCTTGGTGGATGCAATCTGTATGGGCTATACTAACCTGTTTGAACCTTGGTCTATATCATCTTAGATTTTTGATGGTTTCATAGTCTCATAAAAGGTTAGTGGTCATGAATTAATGGATTAAATTATTTTAATTTTCCCTTGTATCCTTGCATTGATAATGTTCTACAATTTTCTTTATCAATGTTCTATAGGTATCAATGTTCTACAGTTTTCTTCAAGTTTTACATGTACTTTAAAATGATGGAAAAAATTATGGTGAAGAAAGCATCTAATTTAGAGTGTGATGTGATCAAAGATACCAATTTTCCTGGATCAATATGTGACTAAAAGCTAATAGAATTGAAGAAAGCATTTCTACTAAAGAAAAATGCTGGAAAGGAGAGTCTGTAGGTGATTTATGTCCCAAAGGGTTCTTAGGATAACTATAGAGGATTTATAATTTTAAATCCTCTAATTTGACAAAAGGGTACCAAGTAACCCCATGTCATGCCAAAACTACGAGGCAAAAACACACAACAATTTTTTATTTTTTATTTTTTTTACTCAATCACCATTTTTATTAGCAAACCTGATTTAAAGGCTCAGCCAAGAAAGAACCAAGAAGAAAACCCGGCTTCATTTCCATTACAACAAAGTTTTGAAATACAATTACATAGGATTTCCAATGCCAAAATTACAACAATTTAATTGAATTTTCTTCATGACCCTCATCAAGGGATTCATAACAATTTCTGCAACACATTTCTAGAACCATGGAGGGAACAAAATCTAATCAGGTGACCACAAGCATGACCAAGAACAACTCAAACATGCATAATCATACAAGGTTTTCACAATAGGATTCAAAATGAATCAACACTAGAGAAAGGTGGATTTTTCCAACAGGAGATGTCAAACACAACACCAAACCAGGTCCCCAATTGGGGCTATAATTCAAGAACTTCCGTTCTTCCATTCTTACATGCCAAAACTCATACGTGGTTTGTGCTGACAGGTAGGGGCCCATAACACCCTACCCTCTCTCCCTCTTCTCGTCCTGAGAAGAGACTCTACACTGTTGGAGTCCAATTAAAATGCCCTTTCCCAGAATTGGCCACTTCTGCCCTCTCCAAGGGTGAGTAATGCCAAAACACCCATGCAAGAAAATCTCAAAATTCCAACATAAACATGAAAGGAAATCATTCAAAATAACATGATTTTCAAAGCTTCCCAACATACCCACAAACATACAAACATTCAAACAACAAAAAGCTAGCATAAGCATGAAACAAACATGAAATATGAACAAGGGAGATGAGAATTCCTATCTTCACAAAGAAGTAATGGCAAATGAAAAAGTTTGAGTAGAGCTTTTCCCTTCCTTGCTTCAATTTTCCAAGACTCCTCTCTAAATGTAGAGATTGGGTAACAACCTCCACTAGACCAAGAAGGGCCTCTAAATAAGCCTCAAACTCAACCACCAAAGGGATCAATAACTTCTCCCACCCACTTACAATTCTAGAAACTCCTAACTCAACCCACACTATGGTTAAACACTAAGTGAAGGTGGGGTGATGAAACTCATGGTAGCCACTTGTAATTTTCGCACAAAGGCAAAAATAGACTTTTTGAGTGACCTCAAAAGTCAATAAAAGGGGCTTAAGGGTTGGAAAAGACCCCCAACCCATACCCATACCCCTTGGGTATAAATATTTCATGTTTTAAAGCCTTAGGAATAGGTTTAGAGCCAAACAAAGCTAGGAATTAATTAGGACCAACTAACAACTCTAAAATGCAGATTAAGCACTAATTTGGATTAAGGATGACTAAACTCGATTAAGAACCAAATTAGAAAACTGAAACTAACTAAATCCGACCTAGGTCCAAAGGTTACATAGATAACCCTAATCAACACACTGAAGAACATAAACAAATCACAAGTGTCAAGCGACAACATAAGAATACAGTTACGAGCATTAACATTTACTGATCACATAAGGATACATATATACATCTTAATTTAATTACGAACAACAAGGTTTCCAAAATTAGCACATAGAGATCTGTTCTGTTCCTCCGTCGGTTTTCTCGACTAAAATATCTACACACTCATTACACACATCAGTAGTCCCAGAAATCACATGTACATATATATATATATATATATACGTATCAGGAATCACATAAATTAAAACATCTAGCTATAACAAAATTAGGGTTCCTCTCATCCTATTCAATTCTTAACCATTTAAAATATCTTAAACCAAAATGTTAATCCTACCTTTTACTTAATTCATCAACATACATATACATAAAACATTAAATGACGGACATCAAATATCTGAAAATAACATCATACAACATGAAATAATATGATATGTTCAAGTATCTGATAATGTCTCGACATCTCAAGTCGTGAGTATCAAAATGATAAAGTAACAACTAAGGCTACGAAGGGTCGAGGCGAGGCCTCACATCCTCCCCCACTAGGCATGAACTTCCTCCTGGAGTTCATCAAAAGACAAGGGTATTGAGATCGCATCCATGGCACATCCTCCCATGAAGTCGTGACCTCATTGTAACAATCCCACTGGACCCTAACTTGGTCTAGCTCTTGACCTCAGGGAGCTAGGGTCTATCAGGCAATAATATGGATAGGCTCTAGCACTAACTGGCCGACCAAATCCACCTGTAGCCTCAATAACTATTGTCAACCACTGTAAAAACTCTGTGGGACCTGCCCATGTCTCCAACTGCCAGCTCTGAAAAAACCCCTCTTTGACCACTGGATGACTACCCCTATGAACACTCTCTAGCTATGTGACCCATGCCACCAAAAGTGTAGCATGGTCCTCGGGTATAAGATTGTGTATCCTATGATCCAGACTGCTATGGGCCTCCTGACCTGCTAGACCCACTGTATCCACCCCTGGAAGACTGTTGAGTCTGCATTGACTGTGACTGTGGGGTATGTACTTTTTGATCCTGCTGTGACTACCACTGCTTGGGCTTAGAGCCCTAATAACCCTATGAGAATTCTTGCTATTGCTACTGAGACTATTGGCCCTTAGAGGACCCTATTGTATAGTTCTGATTCCCTTTCCAAGGGGGTTTCTGTCGAGTAGAGTTTCAGTTCTGAGACCGATCCCATGATTCCTATCTACCTCGAGTATCCTCTGCCACTAGTGCTATCTCCACTACCTGTCTGAAGGTGGTAGGGAAGGCCATCCAAACTGGGCCCTAAAGTGAGAAATTTAGACCCATTATAAAGCGATGCACCCGTAGTTTCTTGTCCTTCATGTATTCCGCATAAGGAAGGAGCTTGAGAAACTTGCTCTCATATTGAGCCACTGTAAGAACTCTCTAATAAAGAGAATGAAACTCCTCTATCTATTTCTGTCAAAAATTCTCTAACAAGTACCTCTCTCAAAATATTTCTAGGAAAGACTCCCATGTGAGGGTATCCATCCTCACTCCTCCTATGATCTCCTCCTGATGCCACCAGTTGGAGGCATCTCCTCTCAACTGATGGACTGCTAGACATGCTTTTAGATTACTCCCATAAGGGCATAATCCAAAGCACCACTGTAGGCTTTGTAACCATGCCTTTGCTACTATCCCCTCAGTGGAACCGGTATATAATGGTGGCTCGAGTCGAATCAATTCCCTGATGTCATCTCCTACATGTCTAGGAGGTCTTTCAAGTGGGGGTCTTCTCTGGTGTATTGACTCACCTTCATGCTCATCCCGCCCCTCTAACTATCTTGGTAGGGGACTCCTAGTCCTCTCTCTACCTCTGGGCCCCTCTGCTTCCACTACTGGAATCTGCTGAACCGATTAAACTATAGATACTACCCTCAACTGAACTACACCGATCAAAGTTTGAAGTGCATCTATAATGTCCTGATTCAGGTTCGGTGGTGGTGGAGGTGCAGGTGGAGGTGGTGGTGGTGGAGGTGGTCCATCCTCCTATCCTACTCTACCACCTCTCACCCTATGACCTCTACCTCATCAGTTGCTTCGAGTAACATGAGGCATCCTACACAATTAAATGTTTCATTTTAAGTTATCAGAAGTGTAAGGGTTTAAGGTTCCTAGTGTTGAAACACGAGCTTTGATACCAAAATGTCATGCCCAAACTACGAGGCAGAAACACAAAACAATTTTTTTTTTAAAGTAGGACATGATTTCCGTAGCTAGTCAAATTGTGATGTGAATATCAAGATTTAACTATGTGATTTTGAGTCAAACTTGATGACCTATGTTTCATAAGTAGTGATTCAACATGAATCCATCTCTCATGAGAATAAATGGAACACTTAGCACTCATTGGAACTAGGTGATGCTCACAGGGGTGAAGCACCGAGACTTCCTGGGAGGTCACCCATCCCAGTACTACTCCAACCTGAGTGCGCTTAACTACAGAGTTTCCTCCACAGTTAAGCACACTCAGGCTGGAGTAGTACTGGGATGGGTGACCTCCTGAGAAGTCCCAGTGCTTCACCCCTGTGAGCATCACCTAGATCCAATGAGTGCTAAGTGTTCCATTTATTCTCATGAGAGATGGATTCATGTTGAATCACTACTCATGAAACATGGGTCATCGAGTTTAACTCAAAATCACACAGTTAAATCCTAATATTCACATCACAATTTTAATTTTATTTTTTTTACTCAATCACCATTTTTATTGGTAAACTTGATTCAAAGGCTCGGCCAGGAAAGAACTAGGAAGAAAACTCGGCTTTGTTGCCATTACAACAAAGTTTTGAAATACAATTACATAGGATTTCCAATCCCAAAATTACAACAATTTAATTGAATTTTCTTCATGACCCTCATCAAGGGATTCATAACAATTTCTGCAACACATTTCTAGAACCATGGAGGGAACAAAATCTGATCAGGTGACCACAAGCATGACCAAGAACAACTCAAACATGCATAATCATACAAGGTTTTCACAATAGGATTCACAATAAATCAACACTAGAGAAAGGTGGATTTTTCCAACAGGAGATGTTAGACACAACACCAAACTAGGTGCCCAATCGAGGCTATAATTCAAGAACTTTCATTCTTCCATTCTTACATGCCAAAACTCATACGTGGTTTGTGCTGATAGGTAGGGGCCCATAACACCCTACCCTCTCTCCCTCTTCTCATCCTGAGAAGAGACTCTACACTGTTGGAGTCCAACTAAAATGCCCTTTCTCAAAATTGGCCACTTCTGCCCTCTCCAAGGGTGAGTAATGCCAAAACACCCATGCAAGAAAATCTCAAAATTCCAACATAAACATGAAAGGAAATCATTCAAAACAACATGGTTAAGCTTCCCAACATGCCCACAAGCATACAAACATTCAAACAACAACAAGCTAGCATAAGCATGAAACAAACATGAAACCTGAACAAGGGAGATGAGAATTCCTACCTTCACAAAGAGGTAATGGCAAATGAACAAGTTTGAGTAGAGCTTTTCTCTTCCTTGCTTCAATCTTCCAAGACTCCTCTCTAAATGTAGAGATTGGGTAACAACCTCCACTAGACCAAGAAGGGCCTCCAAATAAGCCTCAAACTCAACCACCAAAGGGAAGGTGGGGTGATGAAACTCATGGTAGCCACTTGTAATTTTCGCACAAAGGCAAAAATAGACTTTTTGAGTGACCTTAAAAGTCAATAAAAGGGGCTTAAGGGTTGGAAAAGACCCCCAACCCATACCCATACCCCTTGGGTATAAATATTTCATGTTTTAAAGCCTTAGGAATAGGTTTAGAGCCAAACAAAGCTAGGAATTAATTAGGACCAACTAACAACTCTAAAATGCAGATTAAGCACTAATCTGGATTAAGGATGACTATACTTGATTAAGAACCAAATTAGCAAACTAACACTAACTAAATCCAACCTAGGTCTAAAGGTTACATAGCTAACCCTAATCAGCACACTGAAGAACATAAACAAATCATGAGTGTCAAGCGACAACATAGGAACACAATTACAAGCATTAACATTTACTGATCACATAAGGATACATATATACATCTTAATTTAATTATGAACAACAAGGTTTCCAAAATTAGCACATAGAGATCATCTCTGTTACTCCATCGGTTTCCTCGACTAAAATATCTACACATTCATTGCACACCTCAGTAGTCCCAAAAATCACATGTACATATGTATATATACGTATCAGGAATCACATAAATTAAAACATCCATCTATAACAAAATCGGGGTTCCTCTCATCCTATTCAATTCTTAACCATTTAAAATATCTTAAACCAAAATGTTAATCCTAACTTTTACTTAATTCATCAACAAACATATACATAAAACATTGAATGATGGACATCAAATATCTGAAAATAACATCACACAACATGAAATAATATGATATGTTCAAGTATCTGATAATGTCTCGACATCTTGAGTCATGAGTATCAAAATGATAAAGTAACAACTAAGGCTATGAAGGGTCAGGGCAAGGCCTCACACCCCACACATAGTACATTTAGCATTTAAAGTTTGAAAGAAGAATGCATGCTCTCACGGAGTTGATAAATTATAATTCCATCTGCACTAAACAATCAAATTAGTATGTAAACATTCACAGGAAGATGAAACAAAGAGTTGAGTCTTATGGCATCACTAAATGTTATCATTTCAATTAAGTCAAAATGGTACGAATCCATAGCTTGTGATAATAAAGGACAAAAGCAGACAAGGGTTATTTGTTTCCAACAACCTATGGGTAAGTCTTTTCTCATGCATCATTCTCCACATTATTGTTGTATACTATTTTTGCATATTTAATAGATCTAAAATTAGAAGAATTTTAGGATTTAAATGGCTTGCATAGGCTTATATATGTTTTCTCTGAGATTGTGTTGTTTTGTGCAGTGCAACTTGTGTGATTTTATTTATTCCAATAGTGTGATCACCCTACCTTTCATTAGAATAAACAATTTCTTTTATTGAAATCAATGCTTAAAGTAATGAGTATAACTAAATTAAGATGCATTCTATGTATAGGTGCCTTTTCCCTACAGATATAGAAAAGGATACATAAGAGATGAAATAAATAGATAAATATTTTGTCTTAGAGCATAAATTAAAAAGGATGCTTGAATTAAGAAAAAATAGTGATTTTTGTTCCTTTTTGAATCACTAGATATTGCTTGCTAAAAGCATTTCAATTGGCTATTTTATTTTATCCAGAGATGTAGACAAAGAAATTCACTGTTATTGAAGAGAAATTCATAAAACTTGCATTGCAGAGATGCAAACAAGGAAATTCACTATTATTGAAGAGAAATTCATAAAAATTGCATTGCAATGGAATCAAATTTGGGAAGTGGAAAATCTTCTATTGAAATTATTAATCAAGGTGCGGGTGGGGGGGGAAGATCAATGAAAGAGGAAACAAGTTGACCACTTGCATATTGACCATACAACTTGTATGCATAACCCCTATTTGCATGTCATTGTCACTTATTGAAGAATCTTGCATGCTCAGTCTCCTTCATGCTAACTATGTGGAGGATAAAGATTAACATCTACAATTTACAATTAATCCTTGTTAAATTGCACCATATTCGAAGGAGTTATAAGTGGGAGGTGTCACAAATTGTCTACTAAACTAGAATCATTGATCACATTGGAAGAATGGAATCACAAGAAGAGAGAACCATCTATGAATCAAATATTTACCTCTTAACAAGAATCTTCTAATTGAGTGCACAACATGTGGAAGTAGAAGAGTTAAGAGTAGATCAATGTTAGCTTCCTTGTTGTTTCTTGCAAGTTTTATGTGGAAGAAGACTAGAATATTTTCTATTGAGAAGTTGGGAGCTCAAGAGTAAAAGTAAAGACTTCTCTAGGAGCTGGTTTTAATTTTCTTGACACATGAGTTAGTGTACATGGTCCAAGTGTGTTTGAAATAAGTTTAAGATCCTTTTTGTGAGGGGAGAAGCTATCCAAATTTCTACATGAAACTTTGATGTAACCTTGTTCTATTAATGTAACAAAATAAGTATTTTTCTTCATGTTTTATTTTATAGTTTTTCTATAATATTGGCTAGTTTAATAGCAATTAATTTCTCATTTGGTTCAATTTTAAATCAATAATTTTGGGCCTTGAAGGATTGGTCATGGTCCTCTCAAGTTACTTTAAAATATTTGAAATTTCTACAAATTGTTGCATAGATTTTTTGTTGCAAAAATCCTAATTAGGCGCCTAGTTGTTGCATTTTCTATCTAGGATTACATGACTTGAGTGACTCTTCAAATCCATTTATTGTGTGTTTTACAATCCTTTTTTATCACATAGGAGAGTGTTGTGAAGTTGTGCTGCAAGGGAGAAGTTACCATTTAGTTGGCTACCTACACTTGGATTCACCATTGAATTTTGAGATACTTTCTAGAAAACTCTGGGTCTATGATTGGAAGAGATTGATCTTCAAAGGCTGCTAATGTTTTAGTTTTGTAAAATTCTTCTACTTTTTAGCTTACATCCAAAAATCAAAACTCTTGCTAAATCACACCATTGGGTTAAAATATGTGATAATAGTTTGTTCCTTCATTGTCTACCATTTTTATCTAAAAGACTTTCTAGATTTACAATATGGTTCCTATTAAGGGGGCTTAGCTTGGCTTCTTACATCTTCATTGTCCTAGAACATGTATTCTCCTATTTTTTTCCTCTATCTATCACATTTTCCTCCTCTCACTCATCGTCAACTTCTAGCACACTTGTTGTCACATTACTTTGAGCCTTTTAACTAATTTTCTATTTCCAACATTCTTAAGATAAAACTCATCAAATTTTTCATGCAGAGTAGGTTTGCTATTTTCTTCTAAGGTTGGTATACTTATAAACCTTAGGAGAATTGATCATGGATGAGATATTCCACAAACTTGTGCAACATAGTTTTCAAGGAAAAGAGGACAATGGTAACAGTTATACATATTTCAAAAAGCTGGTGTAAGAGAAGAGAGTAAGAGAAGGGATGGGGAAAAGATAGAATAAGCCATGGGGAGCAAGCATAAATATTATGAGGTCAAATAGTATCTTGGGTTTGAATCATAATAGGGTCTTGAATGTGCCTTCTTACTTTGGCTTGAGTATTAGATTTCTTTATTTCCCATAAAAAAATTGTGCAAGATGTAAAATGCTTTTTGTTTTCTTGTCTAGAACCTTTGGTTTGAAAAAAAACATATGAGTATGATATTGCATGATGTCCCAATTTGTATAGGTTCCCTTAAGTTCATTATTCTAGGTTTTGAAAAATTATAGAAGTTGTCATACCCTTTTAGAAGTATTATCTATCTTGTTTCCTTGGTATTTTCTCTACTTAAGAACTATATAATGATTTAGATCTCATTATCCAATCTTGAAAGAGTGCTTTATATTACTGGATGATTCTATGGATGAAAAACATGTTTCATGAAATGTCTTCTCTAAGGATTTTTCACAAAACTTCTCAAAAACATACTCCATAGGAAGAAACTAAGAATGGCTCAAAAAAGCCATCTAATTCTAATTTGCCTTCAACAACAATGGCTAGTTCTATGAGAAACCCCTTTGCCCAATTTATGAATAGTAATAGAAACTTGCATGTCTTTATACAAAGAATTTCTCTAGTTCTCGATGATTTGATGGAACTTCCACCTAAACCAAAGGGAAGGGTTGTGGAAACATTGATGATTTATAGTTACCTTGTTTTACATCCCCACAAAAGAATAGATCTGTACCATCCTCAACTACAAATGGAATAATAGAAATAGGTTTGGCTAGGCATAGAGACATGAAACCAATATCACTAATGGAAGGTGGTCTCCACTTCCACGAGACAATCATAGTGAACTATCTAGAGACACAAACTTTACTCCTCATTATTTAAACAATGCAATGGAATTGAGGCAAACCATACAAATGGGAATGCAATTCAATCTAGTAGAGACAATTGTTGTTGGCAATGGAAGTTCTAATAATGCAACTCCCCACCCTATAAAAACTAGAGGGAAGGCATCATAAAATCATTTTGATTGTAGTCCTACTAGCAGTACACCTACAAAGATTGTCTCAAGAGAACTCAACAATGGATCTTCTATTAGCACAACCACCAATAGTTTTAGATTTCTTACTTCTTAGAACTCAGCTACAAGAATTGGTCATGCATGTAAAACTCTTGTTGTGGCATCGACAACACCCATAGTGGTAAATACTATTGAAGTTGCACATTTTGAAATCAAGGAAGAACCTTCATTCTGGATGGATCACAATGTGCAAGTGATGAATCTAATTTTTCTTCTTCTCATTAAGTAGAGTGTTTGGGCTGAAAAGAAAAACTTTGTTTTCAACTTACATTTCTACTATTTGTAATTCTAGTTTTATTTATTTTTGTAGGTTTTACTTTGAATACAACCTTTGAATAGTGTAGAAGTAGCTTCTCAAGGGTATAGTCAGTGTTTGAAACAAGAGAGTGCCCAAAGTATTACTTTATTTGGTCCTCTCGAAACACGTTTCACATTTGATCAAGTCACTTGTGAAACAACATAGGTATACATAAATATATAATCACATATCTAATTAGACATCTTATGATTGCAATCTCATTTAAGAATTGTTTTGATCATGTAGGAGATGCTATTTAAAGTTGTTGGTTTGCCAATAGTGGAGAACTGCATGTCAAGTTACAATAGTTGTATGTTTGCTTATGGTCAAGTGTCTTTTGGATCTTCTTAATTTTTATGACTCATAATTGTATGCAATTATTTTTGACACATAGTTATGAGACATTTTATTGGATGGTATTTTCATGCTATATAACACATATTCATGTAATTTTCTTTCTTTCATGCTAATTTATGAGATATTTTTTGTGTAGACAGGAAGTGGAAAAACACATACAATGCTTGGTGATATAAATAAATTAGACCAGAGACCAAGTGGAAATTGTGGAGTGACTCCTTAAATTTTTGAGTACTTATTTGCAAGGATAAAAGATGTAATCTATTTTGCTCTTTGATTTTTAGTATTTTAGTTTTTTAGTTCAATTTGTATAGTTGTGTGAATGCTTGGCATAATTGCTTTCCTTGTGAATGCAAGAAGAAGAAAGCCATGTGCATGAGAATTTGAGATATGTTTGCAAATGCTCTTTTCTTGAAATTTATAATGAATAGATAATAGACCTATTGGAGCCTTCATCAACTAATTTGCAAGTAAGCCACCAATTTATAATGTTTTAATGAGTTTGCTTTTGTTAAATGCTAACAGTTTTAGCAATTATTCCTCTTCAAAGTAGTATCTACTTTTTTGGACATCATTTATCACTTTTGTAGCATTCAGTGACATGCCTTTATTTAATTTTCATTCGCTAGTTCACAAAATAAATGTTTAAGTTCTTGTTCACCCAACCAAATAAATTTGCTCCTTTAAAAAATATGTTTTGCACTTGTGATCATATTCAATAGGACTCTATTTTCTAACATGAAAAAATTATTTTTCTCTGTACAATTGTGACAAGATGTTAGAAAAGGTGTATATGTTGATAATCTTATAGAGATTGAAGTTAAAAGTATATAGGATGTTGTTCAGCTTCTATTTCCAGTCCACCATATATTCATTGTAAATTTAACCTAATCATATTTTGGTTATGATAATAGTTTAATCAGTTTGCAACTTACTCTAAAGATTGTTATGATTTCTTTATGATTGATAGGGAGAATCAAATAGAAATATTGTAGCAACTAATATGAATCATGAGAGTAGTCATTCACATAGTGTTTTTACACGTGTTATTGAAAGCCACTGGGAAAAGGACTCTATGACCAACATTTTCTATGGAAGGCTTAACCTAGTGGATCTTGCTAGTTCAAAAAGGTATATTAGAAATGCTTTTATTTATATCTGTACTTACCAACTCTTTACATTTTGTATTTTCCTATTTCCTTCTTGTTGTGTCACCTAGCTTAGTTTGTTGTGAAATAGGAAAAAAAGTTCTAGTGCAGAGGGTGAATGCTTGAAACAAGTTGCAAACATCAATAAGTCCTTGTCAACTCTCAGGGAATTGTGAAGATTTTTCACATCAAACTCTATGACATACTATATACATACATCAAATGTTTAGCTGAATTGTATCAACATTTATTAATGGTATAAATAAATGATAAGCATGATTGAATTGAACTCCAATGATAAACAAGATTTCCAAAATATAAATTGTATTAATTCTCTCTCTCTCTCTCTCTCTCTCTCTCTCTCTCTCTCTCTCACACACACACACACACACACACACACACACACACACACACACACACACACACACACACAGACACACACTTTTCACTCACTCACCACACATAGTTAATTGCATTATATTTTTGAATAACAACCATCATATAATCCCAATTTTATTCAAGCATTTTTTCCCTACATGTGCAGCCTTGTGATTATGATTCTAGTAGATATGGCTAATGGAAAGAAACACCATGTTCCATACAAAGATTCAAGGCTAACATTTTTGCTTTAGTTGATAAAATCAACGTTGATGGATTTGAGCTACTCCCTTGCTTTCTTGTTTGCTTATTTTCTTTTTTCATTTTTTGGGACAAATTGAAGTGAAGCAAGATTTTCCTTTTCTCATTTTTTTTGGTCTAATTATAATGCAAGCTACTCCTTTGTTTTTATAAGATTCACTTGGTGGCAACTCTAAAACAACAATTATAGAAAATATTAGTCCATCTTTATGGTTTGTGTTTTTTTTTTCCCTCATCATATATGTAACTTTCATAAGCACTTGACATTTATATTTTTGTTATTAACTCAAAAGATGATGCAATATCTAAACAATTGACTCTGTATGGGCAATTTTTCAAATGAGAGATTGAGCACACTTAAGTTTGCTCAACAAGCCAAATTCATTCAAAACAATGTATGAATCCATCCTACTTCAAGTTCATATTGTTTGAATACATCTTGAATCCATACTTTTTTTGTTCAATTTATTATCATGATACCAATTGTCTGTTATTATTAGGCTATTGTAAATGAGGATTCTTCAAGAGATGTTAAGGTTTTGCAACTTCAAATACAACAACTAAAGGTTTGAACTTTGTTGTCTGAATTGTGGCCTCTTTTACTCTCATTCCATGCCACACATGTGAGCTAAATCATTTTTCCAATATAATATAGGAGGAACTTAATTTCTTTAAATGTCAAAATGTTTCAAGATCTCTAGCATTTTGGTCAACAATATTTTTAGAGAGTAAACCTAGTAATGGTGAGGGAAATATGACTATTGTACCTAGTTACAATCTTGAGGCTCCCAATTGCTCTCTTGACTTGCTACCTAATCTAAATTCTATAGGGAGCCCTATATCCAATAAGAAGGTGTAGTTTAATTTAATTCAACATTATCTATAGTCTAATAGTGCATATTTATATAGTGGGAAAATGACAAATGGTAAAGGCTTATAATGTGCACTTATACAGAAAATAAGTGAAAATGGATCATAATAGTTTAAGTCTGATATAATTTTTTTTGTACTCATAATCTACATTTGTAGTCATTGTAAGCTACCTTGATGGATGCCTTGGAAAGAGAAAATGTGGCTGAAACTACATCAAGGCATCTTGAAGCTAAGATTGAACACCTAAACTGACTGGTACAACAAAAAATGATACATTTAATTCCTTCTACGAGCTCATCTACTTTCAATAGTCAATTTGTGATTTTAGAAGAAATGGTTAGAACCCACGAGTTTAATGTTTCAAAGTTAAATAATAATAAAATTCTTCTGATCACGTCCAGGGTCTTTGAGAAATCACCTTTTTAATAAAGCCGAATGAAAACTAATTGGGATGTCACTTTTCTTCTAGCAAATAAATTGAATACTATCTAAATATAGATTTTGTATGAACTTGGTTTGTGATGACTACCTTACAAGTGGTTGAAAATGTTTTTTGTATTTGTTAGATTGTTTTGCATTCCCATAATGTAGTATATTCTCAAAAAAGTTATACTTAATGGTAGAATGTGCCTAATAGGATCATGGAAGAGAAGAAAATATTTTTCTAGCTGAATCCTAAGTTTTAATCAAATAAGAGTTTTATCTATTTGCTAAGTTTTAATTATCATGCCTCCATAAAGCCCTACTTAATTGTGAAATGTGCATAATAGGTACAATAGAGAGAGGAGGATACCCATTGCAGTTTGTGATCTGATTTTGGACTTGCAACATTTTAAAATCCTAATCACAAGTAGCCTATGACTAGTAGAGTGGTTACTCTTTTGTATCATCCTCTAGAACTTTTGTTAGGTGCTACAAATTATGGTGTAGTTGTTGATCTCTAGAGTGCAGGTTGCATACTTGTTGAGCTACTTGTAGGCAAGCCAATAATTCTTAGATGTATAGAGGTAATTGTAGAAGTCAACTCATGGTTCTATTTCTCTAGTTGATATTCTTGATTACAACATGCATAGATAGTAACCTATGATTATATAATTTTGTGAACTAACCTATCCAGTTTTATATGTTTACTTCTACATGTCATCTTGTGTGGAAATAAATAGGATTGTATTTTGATTTACTTTTTTCCTCTTGTACAATGAGTCATGATTACTAAAGGTTGCCCAACACTATTTAGGCTCAATTTGTTGAACAAAATGGAAAATAATAGCAAGAGTTCTGATCTTATGACATCTTGGGAGGTTTCTTTTTATCTTTTCATCTATTTATAACTGTATTCATATTTGTGTATAACATGCTAACTCCTAGTGAAACTTCTAATATGCTCATTTCATTGAGTTTGAAGCATGTACATATGCTTTACTAGAAACATGTCTTATATGGCAGCAAAAAACTCCTTAATTTTTTGGTTATGATGCCCCTAATTGTCATAGCACAAAAACCAATTTAGGAGAGAATTTAGAAGTTGCTCCTTATTGTTATACTTTTTTTATGTCTTATTTTTATTGTAGATATTATTTAATATAGAGTTGGGCAATTTGATAATAATCATTGCAACACTTTAATCTCAACATATACAGTCTTAGAAGATGCAACTTTTCCAAACACATAGCATAATCAAATTAGCTATTTTTAAACATATTGCAACAACAAGAAATAGTTGATATTACACTTGTTATGATAATCATAAAACTATTTTGTCCTATATTTATATAGATTTTGAAATATTCTTATGAAATCCTCTTTTTGGATCTTCAAGTATAACATAATCAAATTTAGGATGGAAAGAAGTTTGATATGTTTCAAATTCATCTCTTTATGCATAAATATCCATTTGTTCCATGTTGTATCAAGCAATTGTTTCTTATCCAAGCCATTTAATTTGCAACCTTTTAAATCTCTACAAAGATAAAGTGGGAGTAGGAAAATTTTTCTTCTCAAAGGTGTCCTCTAATTGTAAAACATCCATTCCATTAGTTGTTTTCTTTAATTGAATGGAAATGGATGCTTTACTATTAGAGGACACCTTTGAGAAGAAAAATTATCCTACTACAACTTTATCTTTGTAGAGATTTAAAAGGTTGCAAATTAAATGGCTTGGATAAAAAAAAATTGCTTGATATAGCATTAAAAAAAATTCAACAAAATATTGGTGGAAATTTTGACAATTCTTGATAGTTTTCTACAAAGAATTGGTCAAAATTTTGACCAATTCTAAAAAAAATTCAACCAAACATTGGTAGAAATTTTGACCAACAATGACAAACTAGAGCTATCAAAAATTACAAAATTTTGATGAATGTATTGGTCAAAATTTCAACTAACTTGTAGGTTGGTTGAAATTTCAATGAGAAAAATTACCATGAACTACTTGGTCAAAATTTTGACCAACCTAGGTCAAAATTTTGTCCAAAATTCGTCAAAAATTGAGTTCAAACTTACTAGTGCAAGGTCAAGTGATAGGTTATTCTTGACTGCTTTGTAAGCTAAATCCACTGCTTCACATGACACACTGTTGAGTCTACTCGAACTATAAATCTTGTGAGTGATTGAATTTCAATTCCATGTATATAATAGAATTGATTTTCATTCCCATTTCACCCCACTTGGAAAGGGTTTTTCATTTCAAGATCAACCCAACTGAGGGTTTTGGTTGTTTTTATTTTTGCCAACATATGAAGACTAGTGATCCTATGGATCATCTTTTTGGTTATCAAAATAGGTTGTTCCAAACATAATTGACCATTGTGCACAAGAAAAAGAATGAATCTTATCTATTTAATCTATAAATCCTATGGCATATGTGGAATGTGAGTCAAACCTTTAGCTTCAAGGTGTTGATGCTCAGGTTTTAACATGTTGTTCACACACAACTTTTCCAGGGTTTCATCCATTTTCAATATTCTAATATCTTAAATAGCATGTACTTAAAATGTGAATGAATTTTATTTATTAATAGTACCTTTAGTAGAATTTTTGATTGAGCTCCTCTCAAATCTATGGTTTCCACAATGATAGGACTTAGCTTAAAATTTAATGTCTTCCATTCCACGTCCTGAACTAACACGTCAGATCCTTTCTATGCTTTGTTGTTTGTGGATGCCATTTTTTTTGGTAGGGTTTTTTAAAAACACAAAAATCTTCAATAGTAATTTTCTTAGGTTGCCCAAATGCACAAAATTTTCCTTGCATAGGTAGCTCTATAAAATTTGCAATGACAAATGACTTCAATTTCATCCTTTTATCAAAATTTTCCTTTTGATTTCCATAAATTCTTGGTATGATTGTTCGCTCAAATGATAGACTATCATCCACTTCACTTGCATTGAAAGCTTGGCAAAGTCATTCATGACTCGATAACCACACAAAACTTAGTTAATCTTGACCTTGCTTAGTAGGTCTTGCAACCCAACCTTGCTCTGTAAAGATAGTAACCTGACCTTACTTGGTAATGACTTGCATCTTTTTCTTAGTGATCCCTTTGCATCTTGAATTCTAATTTGGAACATTCATTCTACTAATTGGAATTGATGTAAGATGTCTTCTTCAAAATCCTAGTTCCAGTTTTCCTTGAGAGATCAAGTGGAAATACTTGAGTCACCCAATTCTTGAGTGACAATCATTATTACTCGAAATTACATTTTTAGAAGATTTTGGAATCCATTGCTGTCTCACTTGCTTTTTGATGTTATCATCTTTTTCCTTCTTTTCATTTTCATTCCTTCTAGTATTCATATAGTTCTTAGCAAGATGACCAAGTTCTATACAGATAAAACATCTTTTGGTGGTGTCTCTTGTCCTCATGTGATGTTTTACACAATTAATTCTAATGTGTTCAAATTCTCCACAATAGTGACATCTACACTAAGTGTTATAGTCCCAACCAAATATAGCTTTTACAATCTGTTATGTTGAGTTTAGTATCTTATTTTTTCATTTTGATGATGTGTACTCATGTTTCTTGCATTTGTGACATTTGCCTTCAAATTTAGGTTTTTCTTTGCATTCATTAGCTTTATGACCATGCTGATTGTAGTTGTAGTATTTTTCATTGAATTTAGGTTTCTCATTGCTCCAATATTTATTTGACGTATGTCCAATCCTACCATAGTGATTATGAGTAGGTTTTTTATTCTTTTGAGCTCTTTTCTTGGATGATTCACCTTCTTCTATATATACAATTCCTGCTTTACCCTTTTGTCTAAAATGAATTTTTTCATTCAATTTATTTATGTCTGTTTGATATTTTATCATCCTCTCATTGGTTTTCTTTTCAATGTTTAAATCATTCAACAACCTTTCATTTTTTGATCTTAGATTCATGATTTATTCATTTGCATTGGTGAGTTGATTAATGAAGTCGACTTGCTAAAGGGATAAATGTTAAATCTCATTATTGTTTCCTTCTATTTCTTCTTTTATCTTGTTTTCCTCTTCTATAACTTCACATACTCTTACTGACTAAATTTCTTGCCAACACTCTCTTCTTAGTTTTCTTACTTCCTCTTGAAGTGAACCATTCTTTGACTAATAGTTCTTCGATTGCTTCATTGGCTTCATCTTGATTTCTTTCTAAATGGATGTCTTCAATTCTTTCTTCAATGTAGAGATGGTTATTCATCTAGATTGCACTATCTTTTCTTCTTTTCAAGGATTGAAAGAGTTTCTCCTTTGCTTTCTTGAGTTGTACAATAGCCATTCCCAAATCCAACTTCTCAATGTCAATAGCCTTATCAAGTCTAAATACCTCCATAGCCTTTGATCTTTGCTCAAGTTGTTAAACTTTTATTTGAGAACCACAAAATCTCTAGCACTAATTGTTGGAAATATATATGACAAGCTAAGTTACTAAGAGGGGAGGGGTGAATCAGTAACTAAGAAAATTTTACTCTTTATTTACCAATTAATCTTTCATGTGTATTCTAATCTAATTGCATGCATGAGAAACTGAAAACATTAAGCATTCAAAAAAAATTTGACACACAATTTGGTGACCGAAAATCCTTCCAAATAGAAAGTAAAACTAGGGTGGGGATGATACCCACAAGCTTTAGTACTGCAGTATAAAGTTGATCTATTAAGGCTTATAATGATCACTTCTAATGATCTTCCTTGTTAGGAGCTATAAGGATTGCTAGGTCCACCTTGCAAAAGGATTTAAAAACATACAATAAAGTATGCACTCGGTAAAAATATTTACAAAAGACTATTAAGTCTACCTTGTGAAAGGATTTGACTAATTCACCTGTTAGGATGAAATAGTGGCTGATCTTTGATCTGCACCTTAAATTGTTGAATGAGATACTTTTGACTATAGTGATAGATAAATCTTTGTTGCTCCTTATACTACTTGTAGCCTAGTATTTTTCTCTTATGCTCTTCTTTTCTTGTTACATTACTTGCTTGTTATTCTATTTCGTTACATTGGATGTGTAAAAATACATTACATATATACCAATCCAACTTACAAAGTCATATACAATACAAGTTTACGCAAAATACACAAAGTTAGCCCAAACTATAGGAACTTAGCCTTTGAAGACTAGCTCAATGAGGTTTTGATACTTGCAATCCATAGTTAATGCTCAGCATCGTCATGCATTCATTAGATGTAGAAGCTCAGTCCATATTGATCACTTTCCAAGTAGTCTAAACTCAGATTGAGCTAGTGACTTGGTGAATACTGTAAAACTCATCATATAAACTGAATCACTTGATTCATACTACATGGCTTGATAAATGTTATCACTATGAGCTTAGTATAAACTAAATCACTTGGTTAACATTGAGTGGCTTGGTCAACATTGGATTCACTTTGTTGTAACCATGAACTTGGTAAGCACTACATAACTTGGTTTGCACTAAGGAACTTGGTAAACCTTATGAAGCTTAGTTTACATTGTTGATCACCATTATAGTAGAAACTGCTCAATGCAAATTGAATATTGTCTTTTGGATTTGGTAGCAACTGTAGAACTTGGTAGAGACTGAAATTCTTGGTTAACTCTATTAATTGTACAATATGCTTGATAGATACTTATAATCAGAATAAGTGTATGTAACTAATAACGAACATGATTGTAATGTCAACAACTTCATCTTTGAAATTGTAATCTTCATCATTCATTAGTCAGTCTCATCAATCCCTTCCATTTCATAGTATTTCTCTAAATATTGAATCCAATCCAAGAATATCTCAAGATTTACTTCACCTTTAAAATCAATTACCTCAACCTTTACTTTAGCTCCTTTCTTATTGATGGTTTCAATAAGTCTCTCCATTAGGTCTATGACTACTACTTGCCCTCTTTATAGTCTTCATGAAGTAGTCTAGCCTCTAGGTCCTATAGCCTTTGAAGTACTTCTTGTAAGTCATTGCCCCTCCATCGAGCATTCCTCCTACCTCTTTGTGTCCAAGTCATACAAAATCCTCTCTAATCCATTCTAAATATTTATCTAATACCAAATTGATACTTTTATGCTATATTCCATGTATTCCTTTAATTAAGATAAAAAAACTACTCTATATATGGCAAAAAATGTAATTAAGTAAGAACATAATCAAAACAATGGGAGAGTGTGCTATGTTTCATCCTCAAATGCTTTTGGAATTTTATTCATTTCAATACACCCAAATTTTTTGTCCCCTAATTGTGAAGATCCTAACAATCCTCTAATTTTATTTAGAAACTTGTTCCCCCTAAACCACCTATGTAGACCCCTATTTCTTAGAAGCACATTCCCTAATTACCTCCTACATATGTAGACCCCTATTTCTTATAAGTACTTTCCCTAATTACCTCCTACATATGTAGACATGTATTTCTTATAATTACTTTCCCTAATTACCTCCTACATATGTAGACCCCTATTTCTTATAAGTACTTTCCCTAATTATCTCCTACATGACTAAAAATCAACCCCTGACTAACTAGACATTTATCTCCTTATTGAGATCATGTGAGGACAATGATTAATCCTTAATATAACTACTATGTAACTCAATTAAAACCTAAAACCAAACAAGGGATGACTCATAAAATAGTAGGTGATCTAGTATTAAGTCCTAGTTAGGCTCGAAATGATTGATCCGTTAAAGTCTATCACAATTGAACACAAATAGACTTGAGCAATTGTTACTCTCAATTATCTACATCATGGGGAGTGAATAATTTGTGTTAGTACTCAAAGGCTATCCAAGAGACCATAAACTTATGGTAGTTAAAAAAATTAAGGTTTCAAGAGAAGGTGACAAGCAATTATGAGCAAAAATCAATTTTCTTGTAAACATACAAAATGTCAATTCATTTAGGCTACAAGGGTTTTGTGTTAAAGGATCAAGAGGGTAAGTAATTTATGATTATCTATCCAATGGTTCTCTAAATTGTTTCTTTTTTACCAATAAATATAAAAATAAATGAGAAATACTCAATTAGAATACATGATTTGAGATTTCACTAAACACTGCAAGAGTGTTACTTTATCTCCATGAGGAATGCCAAGATTGCATCATTGACTATAATTTTAAGCCTAAAAATATTCTTATGGATGTTAATATATCACCAAAATTGGATGACTTCAGGTTGGAGAAGCTAATGGATAAATATTTTAGTCATGTACTAACAAATACCAGAGGAATGGGAGGATGCCTAGCTCAAAAGTAGATCCTTGGTCTTCCCATTGCTTCTAAGGTTGATGTATATAGTTTTGGTATGACTCTTTTAGAAATTATTTGTTGAAAAATAAATGTAGACATAATTTTGCAAGATTCAAGTATGTCTTACTTTCCTTCATGAGCTAGAACTCAAATTTGTTGAGAGAACATGATTAAGATTGTGGAGGGAGTTGTACAAGAGGAGGTAAACTTGGAAGAGGTAAGAAGAGCATGTGTTGCAACATTGTTATGGATTAAAGAGGATGAAGAAGTAAGGCCAAACACAATGATACTAATGAGAATAATCCAATAAAAAATGATAGGAGTTAGAGCAACTCAGTTATGGAAAAGGTACTAGTTAGAATGCTATATTCAGAATTGGGGATAATATAGTCTAAAATGTAAGGATAGATGGTTGAACCTCAAATGTTAGTTAACTATATCTTTAATATCTATTTAAAAAAAATTATGTATGAATTTCTAAAATTGGTATGAATATTATAAATCTTGATAAATATTTATATTTAATTATAATTAATTAAATTTTGTTGATAAATTTTCTTATGTTAAACATTATTTTAAATGGGTACTCATTTTTTAACGACCCTATAATATAGTTAGATTTGAACTAAGCAACTTAAATAATTTACATATATTTTATGTCATAGTTCTATTGGCATTTTATGCTTCAAATGTAATTACATTCTTCATTATTTTAGTTAATATTCTCTACAATTACATAAATAGAAAGAAAAAAATTCACTCACACAAACAATATTCAATACATGACATCATGTATGATAAAGTGATTTAATTGTTCAACACCTTTGACCTTAAAATATTAATATTCATATATACAAGTCAAGGAGCTTTGGTGACATTTGAAGGAAGAAAAGGAGATGTTATATGTTGTTTCTAGTATCAAAAGTGACAAAGATAAACTAAACAAAAATTGAAGGAAGTGGTTTCCCATAGTAAAAATGATGAGCAAGACATATAACATCTTTCTTTAGATCCTCTTAGAGGAATTACATCAATGTCTAGCCAAAAGAAAGAGAATAGAGCCTATGTCAACTTCAAAACTTGATACTTATGGTGATATGTCTCGTACTCAAAGGTTCTTTCGTCTAGCTATTGAATATTTAAATTAAGATTAGAAGTCTATTAAGACCCCTATAGAAGGCAATATCTTTGTGGGTGTATGATGTCCTCTCCTTTACTTTTTATTTTTGTCTTCTAGATTTTCTTTATGTTTTATTTGTTATTGTGTCAAATGTTCTCTCATCTAATGATACCCCTTTGCATCCACCTTTGTGATACTCAATACTAGTTTGAGCACTATATAATATTATGTCCATTCTATCATAACATTTCTTTTACATGAATGATTACTAATTCAAAGCACTTTAATTTTTATCTTTATATGCAAAAACCTTCATTAGCATTATAAAGGAAAAGGTTATTATAGAAGGAAAACACACATGTCAATGGTGATTTTTCCTCTTATTTTATGTCACTTGGTATAAGATTCTATTTAAATAGTCTTAGGATATGATTCTCTTTGATTTTAAAACATTCATTAACACTATAATACATTTATCACTCAAACATACTAGCTTATCTTTATTTAAATTAGGCTTATTTCTGATTTTAGTACCTCCCCTACCAATCTCAAGACTACTTGGGTGATCTTGACCTAGTTCAAGATAATACAATGCCTTATAACCAACATCAAATTCCATATCTATTGTAATATTAAGATGACTTAACATTGTTATATTGAATTAACATGCATTCTAAAAATGCTTGCATATATCCATAAGTACCTTTAATTAAAAGTAATATTAGGTCTTTGGCTCATTTCAATTATCAAGATTACATAATCACATTAATATAACATTTTTATTTAAATAATTTTTTAATGTCTAGTAAAAGTTAATATAGTCAATGGGCTTTTGTTACAATAGTGAAGTTGAGTGGTTTTTAAATGATTCTACTAGAGATTGAGTCTTGTTGCATTCAAGGCTCTAAATTTATGAGGAATGAGATTACAATTTTTCCCTAAATAAATTTAACAAAATGGATAGCCTATAAAATATTACCTCTTTAAAAAGGAGATTCAAGATTTGACTCATGTTATCTATCATATAGCTATATCAATCTAGGTTTGTATAGGAACCCTCCATAAAGATAAACTAGATTGTCCTTTAAAAAAATCATTAGATCTTTCTCTTATACTCTTTTATGTACACATGGATACATTTTAGGCCAATTTTTTTAATTTAACATTATGAGATCATAAATTTTATGGAAAATTATGAGTTTTAGAAATTTAAAACGATGAGATATTTAATCTCAATGTCAAAAGTAATAGCTATGTTATGAATTTGGTTCATGTACATATTTACCTTGCTTTAATTTACTCAACTTCTCATCATACCTATGCTCAAAAGAGGCTAATAGTTTATGCCCAAATATGAATGCACTACATATGGTTTATATAGTGCATAAAAAAAACATTGAAATTATTGTTGATAGGAAGACGTCACACTCATAGACAATAGAGCCTAAGTTTTGTAAGGTGAGATATCTAGTGGTTGTGGTTAGAAGACACCATTAAATATGGTGCTTATTCATTTAAAAGTAAATATTACTTGAAACTCAATAGATCTCATTCTTTGCACTTATGGATAGGCCAACAAATCAAAGTAGCATAAATTCTATGAAAACTCATTGTTTAGAAGAAGGTGGTATGAAGAATTCTATCATGTAGCCATATTATACATAGGAAAAGACAAAAATATAAACCATAACCTACCAATTCACATGCCTACTTAAATATGATCTTGTAAAGAAAGTCAAGAAAAAACATACAGTTCAAAGAGCCATCAAGAGATCATATGAATTATGCTATATTATCAATACAATATAGTATGGAAATATGAAATATTATATTATTAGATCAACTAAATTAAATAAAGATATAATGATCAATTCTTATAAAGGAGATTAGGTAACCTATAATAAGAAACCCTAAAAAAACTTATTAATTAATATAATTATTAAATGACACTAATACATAAAGTGGTATCTTAAGAGAAAAGTGAAAGAAACTTAATGATCAAGTCAGGATGACTTAATAATTAAGTTACTTCTATTTTCTAACAAAAATTAACCAATTTAAAGAGGTGCAAAGATATCTAACATAGATGAGAAGATTAATCAAAGTGATTTGGAGTTGGCATCAAGGAGTGGGAACTATCCTTAATCCTTTAATTGCTACATTTAAATTTATTAAAAAATAACTCTTCTACTTTATTAGATAAAATAGTATACCTCTTTCAAAAATCCTAATAATGTATTTATTTAAGAGAAATAGAGATGAAAATAAAGTCAATATATTGCTAGCAAAATTGCTAAGAATCTAGATGAGTTGTGGTAATTTTCCTTAACCAAGGGCCCCATATGTTTTTTAGCAGACTAGTTATTGTAGACCAATCCTTGATTTGATTAAAAGGTTAATGATCATTCCTTGCATCCTTCTAAAAAAATTAATAGTTTCATTATGAACTATACGTGAAAGAGATGTAGGAGGAAGAGGTATCTGAAAGACAAAATAAAGTTCTAGATTTTAGAACCCTTGGGAAAAGAATTTGTAGCGAAGATTCTCTTTAGATATGGTTTTCTCAAGTATTTAAGGTTTTTTTGGTAGTGGGAATACGAGTGGAATAGGCATATGTAAATACTTAAAATTTTGAATTATCTTTTTGGGTGCACCAAATCGAAATTGCAAGTTGGAATAAGATAGGAATATTTATTCTAATTTTGGCCCAAAAATGAGCATTTACAATTCCACCTAAATAGGTAGAATTGTAATATGTATTCTTATTCTAGTTTTATTTATTTTAGAAAACATAATTTTGTGGGTCTATGAATTCCCCATCAAATTATGGCTGAACCAAACTGAGAATAGAAATATGTATCCCTTTTTTCTATTCCAAAATAACAATCCTTATTCCTATATTTGTATTCCTATAGCCAAATGGGCCCTTAGAGATTATAAGTGTGCCTAATTTTAATGTAGGACTCTTTAAAAACTACAAATTAATTTATCTCTAAGAGTTTGATTGTGCAAGTTGATCATTCTAATATCTTCCTCAAATAGCTCTTTGGGAAGACACAATCTATTCTATAGTAAAAATATATATCTATTCTTTATTTGTAACATTATGCATGACCATAAAAAGGATTTGATCTCATCAATGTATTTTATTTAGCAACCACATAAGGATCGTAAGGACAAACATAAGGTAAAGTGGGATCAAATTGAGAATAGATTTCATCATGGTAACATTGATGGGAAAAATTAACCATTTATACCTCCACACAAATATTTGGATGCAACTAAAGACAAAACCAATCATGTTTTTCAAAACATGAAAACAAGTGGATCCAATGGTAGTTATAGAAAAAGTTGCAAATAAAAAAACTCCAAATTTTAAATGGTTTATTTTGAACCCACTAAGGAATATTTTAAAAAGAAGATCTTGAATTTAGATAGGTTGATTTTTTGACCTAAATAAAAGGAATAATCTATTAAATTTTTTTTAATGATTAGAGATTCAACCATTGTTGCATACAAATGAGAAATGTATCATATGTCAATAAGCTATTATTGAAAGATTGGTGAGAACCTATAATATGTATTCCTTGTTATACTGCATGTATGTTTGCAACATTAATTTTGAGATAGGGGGCCTCCTTGTTTAAGTCCTCTAAAAGAATAGAAGGAATCATAGAAGGAATAAGAGAGGACACACAAGAAAATATTCATTTGATCTAGTTAACAAAATTTTTTGATGTTGGTAGTGATATTAATGATAGAAAAATGAGTGTGTTAGTACTAAATTTAGAGAGAATGGTGCCTTTGATGAATCGTTCTTTTAACATGGAGGTAATTTTATAGCTTGAATATTATTTTAATTAAGTTGATAGACTTACTTTGGGAATATAATGGTTGGTTCACATAGATTCTAGAGGATGGATGGATAGGCCTATCAATTCTATAGAGCAAGCCTTTAGAATAGTAGGGCAAAGATTACTGATATGGCTCCCCTCTATAGATATGTCCTTGACTTTTCCTAGATAGTTTTTAAGGCAGTGGAAAATTAGTAATTTTATGAATTTATAATGATGTAAAAAAATAAAATTTTACTTTCCTTTTGCCATTTCACTCCTATGGGAAAGTTTGTTAAAAAAAATTGTTAGATTTCTTTCTTGAATTACAACTAGATTTCTAGTAGATAGGGAAAAGGAAACTTAATTAGTTCTTTTAATTAGAGTTTATTTATTATTAAGGAAAAAATTTAAATGGTCTACAAACATAAGTAATTTAACATAGAGAAATTTTGATTTATAATCTTGTTAAATTTTCACTATTTATGTTTAGCTTGCCTGAGTTCAAATTTGGCACAATTTTTCAACAACTTGCATTTCTATGTGGTTGCGTAGCTCCAAATTTACAAGTTTAAGTTAGTCCTTCATAGATTGAGCTTCATTTATGAATTTGCACTAAAAACTAGATTGATTTTTTTCTACAACTCTTTCATTTGCATCTTGCTCAAGATAAATTGTGAAAAGTTTATTTGATGTTAATGTATTTGTGTTCTAGTTTCCTCATTACAATTGTTTTGGTGGATGTCATCCACAAACAAGTTTTAGGTACCTAATATAGGCCAATGCATGCCTAAAACCTCTTTGGCTAAGAGCCAAGGACGAAGGAACATCCATGCTACCAAATTTGCTAGGGGCACAACCCCAGCCTTATCCCTTATGATGTCTTCGGGCCTTGCACTCAATAAGACTTGATCCATGGGGGGCTCTTTGTGAGTCATTCAACTTCACCAGTAGACCAAGGGCCCATTGACTTCATTACAAATTTGGTAACAAATAGGAAAGTAGTTTTATAAGAAATATTCAACCACAATAACTTTGTGATGTTGATTAAATTCTTTTGTAAATCTTCTCTAAATTTTATTTTTTCTAGATCTAAGTGCATGTTATTTAGATTATAAAAAAATGGAACTCTGGTAAATCTGTGCTAATTTAAAAATGGAGTATTGACAAATTTACAGAGTAGAAGATACAAAATAAATAAATATATATATATATATATATATATATATATTTTGTACATGCATTTTCTTATTTAGGATGGATTAATATGAGAGTGATATTTAATATTGAATGAGAAATATATTACATGATTCTAGACTATAGAACCTCATATCATTCTTTACAATACTAGAAAGATAAATGTAAAAGCAATATTTAATCGATAGACTTTTAGGACAACTAGAAGTAAATTTCAAGTAAGATAAGGGATATATTACGATGGATGAGAAAACAAGACACACTTTGACCTAGTGGCTCAATGGAAATATGCACTAGGCTCTACAATAGTAAATTCCATTAAAATAATTAGATTGCATTTTGATTTAAGATGGCTCAATTTTTTTGAACTTATTCTCAAATTATGTACATTAAATCAAATTGAGATGATTTTGCATGAGGATTATTTTAATTAAAATATTACAGCGTTGATATTTTTCTTTTTAGGGCAGAAGATAGTTTATTTTCATTAGAATAAATTGATAATATTTGTATTTAAAATATAATTGTCTTATTATGAAAATGGCTAATTTCTAAAATATTGATAATTTTTGTTGAATAAGTTTATTGTATTACATTAAATATATTTTTAAGTGACACTTTTGTTGGAATTTTTTTGGTATAAATGTTGTAAGATCCTTTTAGTTGTAGATTTTTGATCATATAAAAAAAAATGTTTTTAGAAATAAAGATTTCCTTTTACCACTCTCGATCTTGTAAACTAGCATACATAAAATTTTAATTAATTTTTTTTTTGTAAATTAAGTCCAAAGATATCTAATTTCAAGATATCCAAAGTTCACAAATATAAATAGTTCATCAAATTATGTATTACAAAAGTTAGAAATAAGAAAATTATTAGTTTAACAAATGTATATCTACAATATACATCAAATGCATAAGATCCAATATTTTTTATTTCTTATATCTATGATATACATCAAATGTGTAATGCCCGCCCATAGTTTGTTTTTCCATTATATTTACCAAACTCTTTTATGCATATTTCATGGATGCATTAGTTTGAAGGATATAATTTCATAACTTGGACTAGAGATATATTAACGATGATTATTTAGTTAACTATATTTCATGTGTTGTTTAATGATTATGGTTACTGATGTATTAATGATGCTTTAATGATTAATAGTTGATAAATGTGATTTCTTTCATAGCAATGTCAAATGATGCTTTAATGATGATTACTTCATATTTGTAACAATGAATTATTTTATCTGAGCATTTGATGTTTGACTTATAATTATTATGGTACTCACCCCATACTTGCATGTATATGGTACATGTGTCTTTTCTATCTTTCTATTTGTTATATTTGATGTGGTTAAGGGAGGGAGTCATAGTCACCCGCTAGTCAGAATCTACATGATGTACCACTCCCTACCATTGTTTGTTTAGTTAAGATATATTTATATACATGTACATACTCATCTTTTATGTAGAATGTAAGTGGGTAAAAATACAAAGCTATGTCACCTTTCAGGCTAACTTATCAGAATGATTGAATTTAAGTATTTCTATCCAAATATCATTTTTTCTTAAACATATGATCTAGATAAATTTATTCTAGCTAAGTTATATATGGTCTCACACTTTTCCAATTGGAAATGTCCATTAAATGCATGTTTTATACTAGTTTGTATCCAATTACTAAAAAAATAAAATTATTTAAGAAAACTAGTGTTTGAATTACTCTTACTATTTTTTATGATATTTTTTTAGTAAAATATAAACATTATTTTATAGAGCTCAAAGTCAAGAATATTTTCATATAGATTTTATAGTGTTTTAATAAGATATAGTATATTGTTTAAAAAAAAATCTTCAAGCATGTATTTTAGCACTTGAAAAGATGTCAATTTTGAGAAAGAAAAAAATATTAAACCATATGAAAAAAAATTAAAATTATATGACGTTCTAGAGGAGAGAGTCCTCTTTCAGAATGTATAATTTTTCTTTTAGTTAGAATAGCTTTGTTTCGAAAAATATGGTGGGAGATGAAAACTATCGATTTGAGGTGAGTTAAAATTTGAATCACTAATATAAAATAGAAAATATAGATCTAAAGTCAATTTTTAGTTTTGATTGTTCTAGCTATATGTGTTATGTCAGAGTTCAAATGAAAATAAGTTTATTTCCATATAATTTTATGGTGGGAACTAAACCCTTAATTTTTAGCATTTTTCAAGAACTAAAAAATTATCTATAAAAATTGGGAAAATATATCATATCTTATTCCAAATAATTATTAAAAATTATAATACTAAATTTTAACTATTTTTACACATTTCATTAGTTTACTTTATTTTCAAATTCTAAATAATAATAGCAATTTTATGTCATTGAAGATGAATAATTATACTTTTGTTAGCATTTTCTTTTACAAAACGGTGACATAGGTTTGTGCTTTTACCTAGGTACCAAGCATCAACTTTTTTGAATTGTCTAGATGTTTTTGCCTTGTCATAATAACTCAATGGTAAGAATGGGAAGATAATGTTCAAGTCCAATCCTAGTCATAGCCTAATTACTTGTCTTAAGAACATATATTTGACTTTTCACCCTTTTTAAACCCATGAGTTTATCTTTGTCTATGTTGTTTGATTTTGAGTTTTGGTTTGTTTTGGTAATGTTGCTTTTATGTAGATTTTGCTATGTGATTTACTTGGTAAATAATTTAATTATAATATTTGGGTTAATCGTATGATTAAATACTATTTGATTAAAAAAGAAAATATTAAAGTATGAGAATATTTAATTAATTAAAAAACTAATTAAATATGTGATTTAATTTAGAAGTCTAAATTTAGAAAATTGGTTAAAGAGAAATTAAAATATTATAATATTTAAAAAGATGCACTTCTTTTAAAAGATTTAATTTAAGAAGTTGGACAAAAAAAATTGAAATATTAAAATATTAAATATTTAATATTGCTTTATTATAATTATTTATTTAATAATAATTAAATTAGAGTTACATTTAAACAATGAGCTTTAATTATTATTATTAATTTAATTAATAGACTACACTTTAAATATTGTTTGTTCAAATTAATAAAGTGGTGGAAAAAAATATAAAAGAATATTTTTATTAAGAAGATCTTTAAGGGTGGATGAAAGGATTAAATAATAAAAGTTTATTTTAATGAGAGTCTTTTGCATGTTCAAAAACTAGAAACCCTAGGTAGAGTTAAACACTTTATAAGAAGAATCTAGCTCATTTCTACACACATAGGTTTTGGGTAGCAAAATTCAGAATTGGATTGAAAGAATTGTCAAAAATTTTGGAGGGTTTGAATTTTGCATGCATTCATAGATTCTCTCATATTTTAGCTATGGTTTTGGGATAAGGTTTCAAAACCCATTATAGAATTTTATTAAAAGAACTGTTTACTTTGTGTCTTCCTAGGTGTTTGCATATTGCTTATTAATTTAATGTATTGATTGTTGAATAGAGAATTATGTTGTAGGTTTTGAAAAGGAAAATTTATTAATCAAGAAAAAATGATTGTGAAAAAACTACAAAATATTATGACTATATTCTTTTGAAACCCTCTCTAATATAGGAAAGAATTTAATTCTAAAAAATTGAATAAAATAATAAATCAAATAGTTAGGTTTTGTACTTTAAATTTGTCATTAGAACTATGTGATTATCATAAATTTTCTAAATATAGATGAATATTCTTCTATCATCTAAAATAATTTAATTGCAATATTTATTTGGAAAGCAAAAGAGCAATTGAGAGGAAAACACATTGTAACTAAACATATACATGCATGTGAAAATAAATATACAAAAAATAGAAAGCTAAGTATAGTATGGTTAGATTCATGTGAAAACAAATATACTAAAAATAGAAACTAAGTATAGTATGGTTGCACGATTTGAGAGATCAAAGGCATGTGAAAATACTAATTGCATGTGTATTTTCATAATTTAATTTTTAGATTTATTTATTCAAAATAATAATTTATTAATTTTTAAAATTAAATAAATATTATCCATTTAATTATAAAGTGAATGTTAGTATTAGTGATTATTTAAGTCTAATTAAACTCTTAGTTGCATATAAATGATTTTATATTTATTAATGCAAGAGGAAGGTTAATAAATAAATATTTAGAATTTTATTATATTTTAAGAAAAGTTGTGGAAGAGTTCACTTTGTAATCATTTAGTTAATAACTATTTGACTTTATGAGAGAAATTATAAATAATTAAATTAAATGTATAATTTTATCTCTATCTGCATTATGAATTAAAGGAAAATTAAATGTTAATATTCAACTTATATAGAAGTCAAATTAATGATATTAGTATTTAATCTAGTAATATACATTTATATTATTAATTAAATAATTTATGATTTAAGATCATTTAAATTAAAAACATGATAATGTTGCATGATATTTTATATGCACAAGAAGATTTGATATTCAAATACTTATTTATTTAAATAAGTATATTAGCATAACAATTTATATTAACATGTATAATCTTACCTTATTTTTAAACACATTTTTTATGACTGAAACTAAACAAGAGAAATTGGTGTTATTAAATCATGTGGCTGAAAAATATATATTTTATAATATTTTATTTATAGTCTTGTGATGTTTATTTTCTTGATAGTTTTTCTTTGTAGGTTGTTTAGTTGGCCAAGTTGGGATGTGCACTAGAGGAGTTTTTGAGATTTATTTTATGATTATTTGACTAGATGTAGTAATGAACTTTATGATTTGAATTGAGATTTATGTTTTATGAGTTTTATGCTATTGAGCATTTATGAGAACTTGAGTTTTGAGAACCAATGTTATTTTTGAGTTGCCTATTAAGGAACTAAATTTGATCAATATTACTTTTGTGGTATGGGACACTATTGTAGTTTGTGATTTTTTAAAAGGTAATCTAGGTGCATGTCAATTAGAGTGGCTTGCAATGGGGCTTAGGGCCCAAACTGCCTATCAAGGCAACTCATTGTAAGTTATGTAATAAGTGATAACATATTAATTAAAATATCTCGCCTAACCCTTTTCCTTGAGATTCATTAAAAAAATAAGTTAGAGATTTTTCCTCATCCATGCCTTGAGTTCATGTATAGACTAAGGATGAGATGAAGATGATACCTTGAGAGGTATGACTAGTTTCTTCATCTTCATGGAGGGTATCTTAGTTTTGCATAGAGTCACTAGGGGGCTAACGTCTTAAGAGATTGCTAGAGTAACCTTAGAGTTGGCTTATGTGATGACACTCCATAGTATGTAGCCTAAATCTCCTTCATATTTTTTTAATATTTGCCTCTAGTGGTGTACTTGTCAGATATTACTTTTGATGGTCCATTTATTGTAAGTTATTACTTATTGGTTGGATGTCATTTATTATTGATAGTTAAATTTTATTAATGGATGATTAGTTATTCATTACTGGTGTTTTTATTGTTGGAATTAGTGATTGGTAGTTTACTTTTATTCATAGTAATTGCTATCTATTGGTCATTGTGTTTGTGACGCTTGACATTGATTTTAAGGTGGTTGTATATTTTTGGTCTTGGTATTTGTATGTTGACTTCGTATGTGGTGTTGCTATTGGAATGAGTGTCCTTTCAATTTTGATTATCTCTTTTTTTTGAGTAGTTTGTGTTACACTTGAGGTAGTTTTGTCTATTAGGATTCCTTGTCTAAGACTATGTTATGATTTGATTATCTATGTGTAGATCATGCATTATCTCTCCTATATGGTAGGAGTGGGAGCTTGATTAGGTGACCATGCAATCAAGAGGTAGTGTATTCTTACCATTTGGGTCACCCTCACATTGACAAATGTTAGATTCTCATGGATATAGTGATATCATTATCATTCTTCCTCTTATTTTGAAGACTTCTATTTGTTTGTGATATCTATGTATCATATGTTTTGAGATCTTGTAGGATATTGTATTGTATATTCATGTTCTTATATCTATTTTCACATACCTTGTGACATGTGAAATGGATGTTAATCATTAGATGTGCTTTCATATTATTAGTTGTACTTATGCATTTTCTTATATGACTATGCATGTGTTTATTCATTTTATGATTATGGACATTATAATTGAGACTTAAACTTATTTATAAAACTTTCATAAATGTGACTCAATGTGAAGGAACCTTTGAGGAATTGAAATTGTATTTGTAATTGCTTATATGAATTTGATGTGTGTGTGTGTGTGTGTGTACATATATACATACATACATATATATATACACACATATACATACATATATATATACATATACATATATATATATACATATACATATACATATATATATACATATATATATACATATATATATATATATATATATATATACATATATATATATATATATATATATATATATATACATATATATATATATACATATATATATACATATATATATACATATATATATATATATACATATATATATATATATATTGCTTTCCCATTATTGTTACTTTGATGTTGTTTAAATTTAAAAAAAAAAATTCAATAAACTTTGTAACATATTAAGTTCATCTCTTTTGGGTTCTCAAGTGGGGCATTACAAAATGCATAAGATCCAATAGTTTTTTATTCCTTATATTAGATCATATGCATCAAATGTATATGCACAATATACATCAAATACATATGATTTCTACCAATAATTATGTACATAATAAGTACTCCATAGCTAGGAAAATCACTTCTTTCATGAAGCATACCAATTACTACAGATCTACAAACTCATACACAAACAACTTGAAAGTAACTTATTATAAACTTTTCATTTCACAAAAAAAAAAGTTCTTAACACTAACATGAATTATACTAAATTTGTTCTTAATCATCTAAAGAAAAAAGCATATGCATATTTTTCTTAGTTGTATGAGAGACCCAAGCCCTATTTGAATTAAGGCTATTCAATATGGGCATCTTCTCTTTTCAAAGAAAAATTAAGAGAAACAAATCCATATCTACAAAGACCCCTAAATCCACAGTGATATTTAACAGAGATCACACTAGAAAATATTATGGTGATCAGATATAGATATACACACACAAATATATATTCATCCTCAACATTTTTGGGGAAATTGTCACCTAACTCAGCAATTGAATAATACCATTAGCCACAACTACAAGTACAAGAAAAAAAAAGCCATGATAAGATCCTATACTAAGAAGCTTTAGTGATTTGTGTAAAGATAGTCGAAGAAGATGACTCAATTACAACAGAAATCCCAGATTATCCAAGCAACTAAACCAATATTTTGTTACTAATTGTAGCAAGTCATTCAACTTGATGGAATCTTAACCAAAGGCCAAACACTGACAATAATTTGTAAATCAAATTTGTTGGTACTACGCATGCCAAGATAAGAAAGAAGATCAAAAAGTTAATTTAAGATAAATTTGAGAACTAAGATTATGCAAAATGCATCACTACTACAATTAAGAAAATTAAAATGTCAGTTCAATTGGAATCGATATGACACATGTTTGTAACTAAAAAATATAAATTAAATTTGGATTACATGAAGCATGTTTGTAATAGAATTCTCTTGTACTTATGCTTCTATCAATTTCGTATTCTCCACTTTCACTTTTTTTGGTAACTATTAGACAATATGTGCAAAGCTACAACTGCTCATTCATTGTAAAATGTCCAACTAAACATCAATTTTTTTAAAATTGTCTAAAAGTTTATATTGATGAATGCTTCCACTGTAGAAAGCCTTTAGGCTTTAAAAAATTATAATTTTCATTCTTCTCTATTTATTATTAGACCACATTATGGAAAGACATTTCAAACTCAAATTAGCTAACTTTTCTAGATTTTCCCTTAATACCCATGGCTTTGCATCTCATAAACAAATTTAGCTTCAATTTTTGTTTTCTAGATTTTAAAGATAGTACTTTGAAGGTTTGAAGTTAAACATTTTGTTTTTTTATATTGTGTTTTGAAAGGCTTCGACAACCAACATGGTAATAGAATAAATACTAATAGAAAAAATAAATCTATTGTTCAAAGCTATGAAATTTGAACTCTATCTAATGTATGCCCAGTTTAGCAATCATATACACAAATGACTTATATTGGCTAAATCATTGCATGTATCTAAACATGCAACTATAGTCAAATGTTAATGGAAAACAATGTGCTAAAATACATAATTTTAAAATTTTAAAATTTAAAATTAAAATTTATTTTTGAAATTAAGTTATTAATTTTTTTAATAAATTAATGAAATATGCTAAACTACATGTTTATTTCAAGTACTCATGTTAAATAAATTATATATCAAAGTGTTATAGTACCATAACAATGAATTCAAAAATTTGTGTATATTTATTTTTAGTTATTTATTTATTATTAGTGCTCCCATTTATTAACCTATAACATATTTTGTTACTAGCGCAACTGTTGCACTTTGCTAAAATGCAAGACTAGTTTATAGAGATCTTAGATTAATCTATCATTCTTCATAGTCAAAAGCCACATGAAGAACAAGGTGAAAAGTCAAAGGAGATGGACTTATATGTAAATTAATAAAGAATGCAAAAGAAAAATACAAAACAATAAGATACATAAACATAGATTTTTATCGTAGTTCACCACAAATCATGGCTACATCCACACTGAGAGTAGAGGAATTATATTGACGAGAAAATAGAATGAGTTTACAATACATGCCATCAGCATTTATAGATCACAAATGATCAACTGAAGAGACACAATACAAAGGAGGTAAAACACTTCACGTGATTGTTGACCTTTAATATTCAACAATCTCCCACCTGAAGACAACAGATACCCTAGCTAATCACCCATTCCCCTACTCTACATGCTAACCTACTTCTTTTTAACAATGCGAAGAGAAGTCCTGGCACATTCAAACTTCTCCTTGGCAACAACCTTCATTAGCATGTCTGCAAGATTGATCTTGGCATCAATTTTGGCAACCTTTAGTTTTCCTTCTTCTACCACATAGCGAACATAGTGAGCATGCTTATCAATATATTTGGAGCATCGCTAAGAGGAATGATTGTGAGCCATAAAAATTACACTCTAACTATTTAAAAATAAAACATAGTCATCTTGTTACCAATTTAGATCACTAAAAAAGTGTTGCCACCAAATCATCTCTCTAGCTCCTTCAGAAAGAGCCAAGTATTCAACTTTAGCAGAAGAAAGTGCAACACAATGCTGTAGTCTTAAGACCCAACTAATGGCAGCCCTAATAACTATGAAAGCATAACCAGTAGTAGACCTACCTTTTTCTCAATCTCTAGCAAGATCTAAATCACTAAATCCTTGTAGCTAAGCATGATTTCTACAAAAACATAATGCATAATCAGAAGTGCCCTTTAGACACCATAATATCCACTTTACTACTTCCCAATGAGGCTTCCCAAGATTACTCATGAATCTACTAACTATGCCCACTGCATGAGCAATGTCAAGATGTGTAGAAATCATAGCATGCATTATGCTACCAATCATTGATTTATAAGGAACATTATGCATAAAATCCTTCTCTTCTTGTGTTTTGAGACACAAATCAAAAATTAGGTAGAAGTGAGGAGCAAGAGGAATAGCAACATGTTTAGCTTCAGCCATACCAAACCACTTGTCAATGTATGACTTTTGTGACAAAGTAAGCACCTTTTTCTATCTATCTCTAGTGATAGCCATCCCAATAATCTTTTTGGCTACCCCTAAATCTTTCATGGAAAACCATGAAGCTAACTCCTTCTTTAGCTTGCTAACTATTTGAGGAGAAGTGCTAGCAACTAACATGTCATCAACATAGAGTAGGAGAATGACAAACTCACCACTAGGAAGTCTTTTATAATAGACACATGGATCTAATTCACACTAGGTGAAGTTGTGTTCATTTATGAACCGATCAAACTTAATGTACCACTATCTTGGAGCTTGCTTGAGCCCATACAAACTTTGCTTCAATCGGAAATAGAGATGTTCTTTCCCTTTTTGAAAAAATCCTTCAAACTATTCCATGTACAATTCCTCATTCATGTCACCATGTAGATAATTCATCTTGACATCAAGCTATTTGAGCTCAAGATCCCAAATGCCTACCTATCCGAAAACTACTTGGATTGTAGTCATTTGTACAATTGATGAAAAAATCTATGCAAAATCTAGCCCCTTTTTCTAAGCATACCCTTTGACAACTAGTCAAGCACAATACCTCTTTCTACCACCATCTTCCTCTTTCACCTTATATAACCAATAATTTTTCAGAGCTTTATGGTTGGGTGGAAGTGGAACTAGATCCCAAGTTTTATTGGTTTTAAGGTCGTTCATCTCTTCTTCTATTGCAATCATCCCCTAATTTTTATCAATACTTTTACAAGCATCTCTAAAATTAGCTAGCTCCACTTGATCAAAGATTAAAATCTCAAGCTTTAACTCCTCAAAATTTAAAGCAATTCATAATCTGAATATGTTGCTAGAATTCTATTTTGCCTAGTAGATCACCTTAGGTCTGGAATATTTGTCTCCTCAAAATTATTTTGTAGCAATTCATGGTCACTCCTATGTGAAGATGTTCAAGTTTGTTTATTCTGGGTATTAACTCTGACCAAATGTTCATTTTCTTGGATGCCTTTCTCTATGGTAGGCTGAATATGGAATTCAAAGACATCTGTAGGTGTCAAATTTCCTACAATGGACAATACTAGAATTGGAAGACTTGAACCATCATATTGAATTGTTGCAGTCCTTTGACCGTGTGATAGCAACAACACTCCAAACTTTATAATGCTATGGTGTTCAAAATTATCCTACAATGTCCAATCTATGTTGATTCCTTCATGGATGTTGTCAGAATTGAGAGTGGAGTTTGAATGGTGGAAGCAGGGTGATAACATGCCTGCTTCTTATAGAAATTGATTGCCTCTATTACCCATCAAAACATGGATTTTTAATATCTCCTATCTACCACTTGGGCCAAGGGAAGTAACAACTATATTATGCTCACAAGACATGTTCTATCCTTTTGCATTAGCAATATATCCGAAATCCAATCCTAGCTATCGTAATTGGCCATCGTGAGACATGTTCTGCTAATTATGTGGGAGAGTTAACCAAGATCCAACACACCTATTAGGATTTCATGTTTCTTCTATCCCAAGCTCTTCATCTACTATTGATTGGGATATACCATGAGGTCTAGTATGTTTTTTCTTTTCTTGATATCATGTATGATCAAAGCTGTGATGGTTTTTCTCATTGCCAACATCTATGTCCCATATCTCAAACCCATGGTTTATATCCAATGTAATGTTCTTGGAGCCATCATGGTGATGTTTTTGAGAAATTTGTTCCCTATGTGAAAGATTATTATTTAATGGTGGTAAGCTTCCCTCAAATAATTCTTCAGACTATTGATTAGCATGATAAAGGTCCATGCTATCGAAGATAGAGGATGAAGACAAAATAGGATCTGGTGCCACAATAGAGGTAGGAGTAAACATCATAGGCTAAGATTGTGGGTTTAATGAAGAATTATTTTCATTAAACAAAGATATTGGAATTAAATCTTCAACAACTCTTTCCTATGGTGTTGATTGAAGAGATGGAAACTTCATTCCATTAAAGATCACATCTCTAATCTACAAAATCTTCTTTGCAATAGGATCCCATAACTGAAATCCAAAATTATCTTCACCATAGCCCATGAAGATACACTCTTTTGGTTTTGAATCCAACTTGCTCCTTTTTTCTTTAGGAACATGAACAAATTCTTGACACCCATACACTCGAAGATGTGAGTAAGAAATCCTTCTACCTAGCCATTCTTCTTTCAAAATTCCAATGTCCAAATCAGATGAAGGACTTTGATTAATCAAGTACACTATTGTATTGCAAGCTTCTGCCCAAAATTCTTTCTCTAAATTGGCATTAGATTACATACATCAAAATTTCTCAAGTATAGTTTGATATAGTCTTTCCACTACCCCATTTTTTGGAGGGATGAATGACACAACTTTCACTTGTTGGATACCTTGATCTGCACAAAAGTTATCAAACTCCAATGAACAAAATTCACCTCCATTACTGGATTTTAAATGTTTGATTTTGTGCCCACTCTGAACTTCAACAAGAGCTTTAAAAAAATTTTAATTTTGAGAAAACTTTAGACTTTCTAGACATCATATAGACCCAAACCTTTCTAGTAAAATCATCAAGAAAGGAAACAAAGAAATTTTTACCTCCATGAGCAGTTACCTCTATCAGATGGAAGACATCCGAGTGCACTAACTCCAAAGGTGTTGTCTTCTTTTCATGACCATGCTTCAAAAAGCTAGCATTTCCCATGATGATAATGCTCACAAAATTCTACTGATTGTAGACTTGGAAGTTGATCTCCATTAAGCATAACCTCTAACCCCTTTTTGCTCATGTGGCCTAATCTTTGATGCCAAAGTGTGGCTTCACTATCCATAATAGTCATCATATCTCCCACCTCATCATTAGTTTCTACAACATATAGGTTGCCAACTTTATCCCCTTTGGAAATAATCATGGAACCCTTGATAATTTTCCATGTGTCCATGAGGAGTGTATGAAAACCTTGCGCATATATAACTGACTGACAAAAAAACATGCCTAACATCTTGAAGCAATAATTGAGCATCTCCTTCTATTGATAACAAAATATCACCCTTTCCTATAATTTCACAAGCTCTATTATCACCCAAATAAACATTTCCAAATTTACCTTCCTTGTAGTTTGTGAAGGCTTCTCTACAAGAAGATGCACAAAATGAAGCCCTGCAGTCAATTACCCATGAATTTGAAGTTGTTTCATTTGTCACAAGATCCAAACACCATCACTGTGATCATGAATGATGTTTTCTCCACTATCCAAAACCTTTTCTTGAGCTCTTTTATATTCTCCATGGTCCTTTTTAACATGACCAACCTTTCCACAAAACTAGCAATTGCTTTGTCTACCCTAGGCTTGCGATCTTCTAGTTGATTGTGACCTTCGATTGTTATTTCTACCTCTATGTTGAGTTCTTCCTCCATTTTTTGTACTAACCATCACTAGTGCATCACTAGATCAAGACTCTTTATTAGTTCTCCTCATGTCTTCACTAAACAATGTAGAAGCCACCTCATCATAGACTAACTTGTTTTTGCCAGTAATGGAAGTGTTGACCACTATTACCACACCATCCTAGCTATATGGTAAGGAACATAATAAGATGACCAACTTATTTTTATCATCTTGAGGCATACCAATGGAGTGTGCTTGACATAAAATAGTATTTAACTCATTTATGTGATTTGACATCGCTTTTCCATCCTTCATCTTCAACTTGTAAAGCTTCTTCATTATAAAATTTTTGTTTGCAATAAATGTTGTGTGTTGGAAATATTCAAGATATGACAAGTTACTAAGAGGGGAGGGGTGAATCAGTAACTTTTAAAATCCTTTCTTTTAACTTTATCACAAATCAATCTATGCTACTGCATGCATTAATACTAAAAGATAAAACATTCATCACACAAAAGAACACAATATTTTGGTGACCCAAAAACCTTCCAAATAGAAAGTAAAACTGGGGTGGGGATGATACCCATAAAACTTCACTACTGTAGCATAAAGTTGTCCTATTAAGGCTTACATTGACCACTTTTTTTGATCTACCCTATTAGGAGCACAAAGGACTGCTAGGTCCACCTTGTTAGAGGATATACAAACATACAATGAAGTATGCACTCAGTTAAGAGATTTATACAAAGACTATTAAGTCTACCTTGTTAGAGGATTTAGAAACTGATTCACTTGTTAAGATGAAGTAGTGGATCTACTTACAACTAATTGCTGATAAGATCCTTTATGCACTGATTACCTTATGTGATGGATATAACTTTTCTACCTCTGTATTGACCTTGTTGTATTCCTTGAACTGTTGCTAATAATCCTTTGCATGTACTTCTCAAAAATAGTTCACATTACTTTTCTATTGCTTAATAATACAAATGATATCTTACAATACACATTACATATATACCTTTCAAATTTACAAAACTACAAGGTCAGCCAAAACACAAGTGAACAACACATTACAAAGTTGGCCCAATAGTAAATAACTCAGGTTCACTAAACTAACTCGGTGACCTTCTAATACTCAGCATCCACTACATTACATGGCATCATCATCCACTAAGTAGAAGTGAAGGCTTGGTTCATACTAATCACTTAGAGTAGTTATGAACTCAGTGACCACTGGTAACTTGGTAGATGTAGTGTCACTCAGTAGATATTGCACATCGAGTTTACCTTGCTTCACTTGGTAAACACTACACATTCATCGCTTGGTAGAAACTGACTTCATGTCATGCAAACTGATAACTTAGTAGATATTGTGAAGCTCAATAACCATTATTTGTTCAATGAACACTATAAGCTCGGTAAACATAGTTGAACTATACATTCACTCGGTAGCTTCAAGAATGCTCGATGTGAACTACTTAACTACTAAGCTTACAAGGTAACCACTGAAAGCTCAATATAAATTGTAGACTAAGTGATGAGCTTGATAAGCATTTAGAACTGAATAAGTGTTGTCACTAATGACAAATACGACATAATGCCAACAATCTCCCCCTTTAGCATTTGTGACAAAAACACTTATGAGCCAAAAATTATGTTCACTATCATTCTAATTTTGATTTTTCAAAATTGATCTTTGTAAAGCTACTGTATATACATATCTTACATATCTCCCTCATACATATGGCATAATATATACATAGCTTTTATTTGTACATGTATCAATTTATTTTCTTCCTTATTTCTCCACAAGTCTCTTTACTCCCCATGTTCTCTTCCCTTATTCATCTCATATTCCCCCTTTTTGATAATAATGCCAAAGAGTATATACAATAAATTCAAATAGAGAGACTAAAATGTGAGAGAAACTCATAGTGTACCTTGAGAATAAGAGACAATGTCTTATCCCAGTTATCTTACAAAATTTTGTAGGTAGAGATTGCCACTTGAACTTCTGCAAAAAGTTCAATCATATGATCTGCTATTGAAAAATTATTGTCTTGGATCAATTTTTTTGAATAAGCAATATGTTTCTACATTTGGTCCATAACTAGAAGGATCATATTCTAGATGTCAATTATTGTAGACCTAATCATGGCTTCCTCTTTGAGTAGCTTTGCCTACATTTCTAACAAAAATTTCACCTTCATGTGATGTGATGAGCTTGAACTAGGGTCAAGTTGTAACTTTTGAGCACTAGCCTTCATGTCCACATCAATCTTATTTAATTTTTCCTTAATATCCATGGTATACTCAATAACATCACAAATTTTTCCAAAAAGTAATGTTACATTTGTAAAGGATTGTTCAAGGTTGCTCAAAATTGTGGATAATTCTACTTGCTCTATTGCAATGTGCTGAGCAATGTGCTCAAGCACCTTATTGTCCAATTTCTTCTCTACCTTTTCAATGAGCTTCTCTTGGCCAGAACTGTCCTCATTGAACTTATTTACAGTCTTTCTAATTGTAACAAAATGTGTCTTTAGTAATTATGTTTTTGGCATTCTTGATTATTGTGAATTCTCTGTCCCTCTCTTCTCTTAGCTGCTTCTACCTTACCTTTTTCTCTAAAAGCTGATTGACCAATCTCATTTCATTAGCTAAGGCAATGTCCAAATCTATCTTGGGGATAATAATTTCTTCATCCAAGTCTATATCTTCATCAATTGCCTAACCAGTGAGCAGAAGTTTTAAAGGAGTTTTTGGTTTTACTTCAGTGCTTACTTTCTTGGATTTAGAAATAGAAACAATAGTTGATGTAGATGGACTAGAAAACAAGACTTGAATTGGTCCAATTAGAGAAAAACTAAGAGAAGTACCAACTATATCCAAAATTGATGTGCCTCCCAAAAATGATGTACCAATAGGTAATGTACAAGCTAGAATATTTACAATTAAAGAACTAACTAGAACAAAAATTGGTGCAGTTAGAGCTGTGGTAGACAAAATTGTAGAATGAACTAGCAGACTTACTGTACATGGTGTAGAAGAAGTTGGTGCAATTATGGAACTGACAGTTATGCACATTTCTATGATGGATTACTCAGGTTCTGATGAAGAGGTCCCTACAACTCGGTAGATGAAGTAACTAATACTTCCATTGAAGATACCTAGAGTTGTGATGTGGCAGGAGCAAATGATATTTCTGATGTAGATGCAATCAATCCTATTGAAGCAGACTCCAACCCTAATGATGTTGCTAGCTTAGGTGGAGAGTGAGGAAGGGAAGCAATGACTTTTGTTGCAACCTTCATCGGATCATCTTCTTCATCCACTTCCTCCTTGTCTTCCTCTTCAGCTTTTTCCTCTTTCTCTTCATCATCAACCCTTCGTGCCTGATAGTCTTCAACATCAATAGTAGCACATGGAGTGCTATCATCTTCTTCATCATCCTTGATCTCAACTAGATCATCACTAGGCTTATGCAGATGATAGATATTCTTCCACATGTTTGTTGCATCTCTTACAACATGCTCAATGTCCTTGATTAAAATAAAACATGTGTGGAACCTAATCATCATTTTACCTTCATTATCCTTCATGGTTGCCTTTACTTCTACATTAGTAAGATTTGGCAATAGTTTCCTCAAGAATTTTTCATAGATGTCCTTGGTTGTCTATGCAGCTGACTCCCATCTTGGCTATAATCTTACTAACAATTCTTTTGAGATATGAGGAGCAATCTGGTCCAGGGAATACTTCCACTTTCCCATTTTGGTGAGTACTAGCTCTTCAATATGCATCTTCTTGGCATTAATTTTGGTTTTAAATGTTAAAGCCTTGAAGTTCGTGATGCCAGCTCCCTCTTCCATCTATTTCAGCCTTTCTTGGAAGGTAAGTTGGGGCTTGTTGAACATTACTTCACCTTTATCTTTATCTTTACTTCTCCTAGTGAAAACAACTATGGAGGCCTTTGGAGGTTTAGTAATGATAACCCTCCCTTTCTTCTTAGCTAGCTCTACCTCCTTCTCTAATTCTTTCTCTTCATCTTCTTTTTCTTGATCCTCTTCTTCATCTTCTCCTTTTCCTTCAGTAAGCACTAAGGGACTAGTGGCAGTTTTCATCTTAGCAATCTTCCTCTTGCCTTTGCTAATTGCTTGAGGTAGCTTGATTTCCAATTCAATTTTGGCTTTTGCCTCATCATATGTGCCAAAGACTAGTTGCTTGAGATCTACAAGCTCATTTACTAGTGCTTCAATGATGTCTCTGGTTCATCAATATTGACCTCATACGGGAGAGGTTTCACCCATGCAACTCAGGGCCTAATTGCTTAAATGTATACACTATCATAGTCTACCATGAAACATACATCATCTTTATAATACTCAAAAAGTTTAGGAGGAATCCTAAACTTGTTGATCATTCTTTCTTTGAAGTCTTCAAAATAATTGTCCATTATACTATCAAACTTTACACCCATTTCTGCAATAAACTCATTTATCTGATACAAAATGGGAACATCCTTTCTCCATACGATAGAACCTTTGGATGGAAAGAATTTTTGAACATAAAAGGAAAGATATGTCAACAAAGAACCAAATTTATAGGGATTGTTCTTTGATGACTTGGTGATGTCCATATTCTTGTTTAGTTGCTTCAGTAGTAACTCAGATAGGTCAAATTCCATGTTTTTCTTCACGAGTTTGAATGCTAAGTCCACTGCCTCACATGACACACTAATGAAACAACTAGAACTATAAATTTTGTGGGGAATTACGTGAATTCTAAACCTCAACTCCACATCAATAATAGTGCTAATTTTCAAACCTCTACCATTCCACTCAGCTAGGGTTTTCTTTTGGAGTTCATCCTGACCTAGAGTTTTGGTGGTTTTTGCTTTGGTTAGAATGGGAAGGCCAGTAATCTTGTGAATCATCTTTTTGGTGATCAATATAGGCTACTCCAGCCATAACTAACCATTGTGTATGTGGCTAAGAATATACCTAGTCCATTTTATCTGAAAGCTTCTTGGTAGGTGTGATATGTGTGTCAATCCTTTTGTTTCCAAGTGCATGTGCTCAAGTTTCAATGAGAAATATACAAACATTTCTTCTAAAGCACTATCCATTTATAGGGTTCCTATTTCTTGAATTGAACACTTAAAATGAGTTTGGATATTATTAATCAGAAGTACCTTTGGTCGAATTTGTGATTGCACACCATTAGGGTCAAGTGCCTCCACCACTACTGGAACTATCTTGAAATTTGGCGCTTTCCACTCTACACCCTTGACCAACATCTTTGATCCCCTTTTTGCCTTGCTACTATTGGTTCTTCCGAATGCCATTGTTGCTTAGTGAGTGAAATAAATTTTTAAACAAATTCCTTAGTTGCAAATTCCCTTGAAATCACTTGGAATCGCTTGAGAGCACCGAAAAATCTCTTTGCTCTGAGAATACTAAAGATGGGGTGAAAAATGAAGTCAAATTATGCCCTTTTTGACAAAATTCACCATTCATGCTAGGTACCATACTGACATAGTGCATGCTAGACTATCATCCACTAACCTAACTCAACAAGGGTATCAACTTGGTAGATGAACCTCACTCTATAAGGTCTTCAACCAACTTTTTTCAATGGAATCTAATGCAACTTGGTGAAAGATAACCTTTCTATGATCCTTGTGTATCTAGAATACTGATTAGAGCATTTGCATTTCTCAAATTTCTTGGAACTGCTTATGATTTTCCTGTTGAGTATAGCACCAACACATTCTTAGGAATTTAGTTTGAGGGGATGGAGTCACCCACTTCTTCAATGACTTCACTTTCATGATTTGAGCTTGTATCCTTAGTAGATTTAGGAACCCATTGCTGCCTCATTTGTTTCCTTATGTTATCAGCCCTTTCTTTCTTTTCATCTTCAACTTTGCCTATATTCATGTCATTTTTAGCTATATGACTGAGCATTTGTAACACCTTATAGTAGTATCCTTCTTTTTTAGGTGATACCTTGCACAATTTATGCCAGTGTGTCCATATTCTCCACAATAATGACATCTACACAAAGTATTGTAGTCCCATCCAAATATTACCTTTACAAGTTTTTTAGCTGGATTGAATGATTTGGATATGCATTGAGATGCCTTGTGACCATGTTTTTTGCATTTGTGACATTTACCTCCAAATTTTGGTTTCTCCTTGCATTTGTTCACTTTGTGACCATGCTAATTGTAGTTAAAGAACTTTCGATTGAATTTTTCTTTTCCATTGCTCTAGCATTTGTTTGATGTATGAACAATTTTCCCACAATGATTGCATGAGGGTTTTTAATTCTTTTTTGCACCTTTTTTGGAAGATTCACCTTTTTCTTCATTGTATCCAAGTCCTACTTTGCCTTTCTTCCTATGAAGGTTCTACACATTTTGTTGATTCAATTGATTCATGTCTTCTTGTGATTTCAACATTCTCTCATTGATTTTTTTTTCAGCATTTAGGTCATTCTTCAATTTTTCAACAATTTTCTTTTCACATCTTAGTTCTCTCATTATTCTTTCATTAATTTCACTTTCATTATTTAGATCACTTCTTATTCTTTCATTATTTGCTTTGAGAATCTTGATTTCTTCATCAGCTCCAATGATTTGATCAATGAGGTCTTCATGTTGATTGGATTGATTATGTTCTTCATTGTTTCTTACCTCCAAGTCTTCATTTGCCTTATTCCTTTGTTCCAAAATTTCACATAGCCTGATTGATTGAATTTCTTGTTCTCTTTTGAGTTTCCTTACTTCTTCTTGCAAAGAGCCATTCTTTGCTAGGAGTTCTTTGATTGCCTCATTAGCTTCATCTAAGCTACTTGATGGGAAAAAGTCTTCGATCTTTCCTTCAACATACTAATGGTCATCCATTTTTCTTGCAAGTTCCTCCCTTTTTTTCATGGATTGGGAAAGATGCTCCTTTGCTTCTTTGAGTTGAGCTATGGCCATCTCTAGATCTATCTTTTCATTTTCAATTGCCTTGTCAAGTGTGAATATCTCCATTTTTCCTTAGATCTTTGCTCAAGTTGTCAAACTTTTATCTTGAAAACCACAATGCTCTGATACCAATTGTTGGAAATATTCAAGATATGACAAGTTACTAAGAGGGTAAGGGTGATTCAATAACTTTTAAAAATCTTTCTTTTAAATTTATCACAAATCAATCTATGCTACTGCATGCATTAAAACTAAAAGATAAAACATTCATCACACAAAAGAACACAATATTTTGGTTACCTAGAAACCTTGCAAATAGAAAGTAAAACTGGGGTGGGGATGATACCCACAAAACTTCACTATTGCAACATAAAGTTGGCCTGTTAAGGATTACATTGACCACTTCTGGTGATCTACCCTATTAGGAGCACAAAGAACTACTAGGTCCACCTTGTTAGAGGATTTACAAACATACAATGAAGTATGCACTCAGTTAAGAGATTTATACAAAGACTGTTAAGTCTACCTTGTTAAAGGATTTAGAAACTAATTCACCTATTAAGATGAAGCAGTGGATCTGCTTACAACTGATTGTTGATAAGATCTTTTATGCATTGATCATCTTATGTGATGGATATAACTTTTCTACCTCTATATTAACCTTGTTGTATTCCTTGAACTGCTATTGATAATCCTTTGCATGTACATCTCAAAAATACTTCACATTAATTTTCTATTTCTTAATAATACAAATGATATCTTACAATACACCTTACATATATACCTTTCAAATTTACAAAACTACAAGGTAATCCAAAACATAAGTGAACAACACATTACAAAGTCAGCCCAATAGTAAATAACTCGAGTTCACTAAACTGACTCGGTGACCTTCTGATACTCAAGATCCACTACATTTCATGGCATCATCATGCACTCGGTAGAAGTGAAGGCTCGGTCCATAATAATGACTCAGAGTAGTTCTAAACTTGGTGACCACAAGTGACTCGATAAATGTATTGTCACTCGATAAATACTGCACATTAAGTTTACCTTGCTTTACTCAATAAACACTACACATTCATCGCTTGGTAGAAACTGATTTCATGTGATTCAAACTGATAACTCAGTAGATATTGTGAAACTCGATAACCATTATTTGTTCAATGAACATTGTAAGCTTGGTAAACATAGTTGAACTGTACATTCACTCGATAGCTTCAAGAATGCTTGGTGTGAACTGCTTAACTGTTAAGCTTACAAGGTAACCATTGAATGCTTAGTATAAACTATAGATTGAGTGATGAGCTTGGTAAGCATTCATAATTGAATAAGTGTTGTCACTAATCACAAATATGACATAATGCCAATAGTTTGGTACATACTATGGAGCTTGTCCCATACCTCCTCTGTTGTCTTTTCATTGTTTACATTGAACAACACATTCTCAGATAGTGAGAGAAAAATCTCTACCATTGTTTTCTCATCAGTTTTAGTCCAAGTCACATCTATCATAGCGGTAGGCTTCTTCACTTTACCTTTGATTGCTATTGTAAAATCACGCTTGATTAATAATGATTGCATCTATACTTTCCACAAACTAAAATTCTTCCTCGAGACTTTTTGCACTCTTGATTTCTCCATGACTTTGGAATTCGATCACCAAAATCAATTGTAGGCTCTGATACCAATTGTAAATTAATAAAGAATGCAAAATAAAAATACAGAACAATAGGATGCATAAACACATATGATTATCATGGTTCACCAAAAATCATGGCTACATCCACACTGAGAGTAGAGGGATTATATTGATGAGAAAATAGAATGAGTTTACAATACATTCCATCAACATTTATAGATCACAAATGATCAACTAAATAGACACAATACAAAGGATGGAAAACACTTCACGTAACTGTTGGCCTTCAATATTCAACAATATATATGGGCGTGGAGAAGTCTCTATTTTAACTACTTGGTTGACAATATTGTGTGTTTGGTGGTAGAAATTAATACTTACCAATTTAATTGACATTGTTGTCCTATAGGACTTTCTACCATCCAAGTTCTGTTAGAACCATAATAGCAGCAAAGGGACTTCTAATATGAGATTGCACTAGGCATTGTAAGAGGATTATGCTATCATTCACGATGATGTATGCCTAAAAACATTTTATTGGATGGTAATATGTCACTAAAATTGGTTGACTTTGGGTTGTTGAAGCTGATGGATAGAAATTTGAGCTACATGCTAACCACTACAAGAGGAACAAGAAGATATTTGGCTTCAAAGTGGATCTATGGTACTCCCATCTTCCAAGGAAAATGTCTACAGTTTTGGAATGACCCTTTTGGCAATCATTTTTGGGTAGAGAAATTTGGACATAAATGTGCAAGATTCAAATCTTATTTTCCCTCATGAGCTAGTACATTAATTTACCAAGGGAACATAATTAATATTGTGGAGGAGGGTATTGCAAGGAGGAAAACTTGGAAGAGGTAAGAAGAAAACTTAAGTATGTAGCAATGTTTCTTATATTACAAATTTATTTTAAAAACAATTCAATTTAAGAGTTTCTTATGATTAAATGACATTATAAATATCATATTTATTATTAAATATTCATGTTTTTAAAATTTTGTAATTTTAGTCTAAGAGTTATTTTATGATTGAATAATATTACAAATATTATGTTTATTATTAAATACTATCCTTTTTATATTAAAAAAATTAAAAAATTGAATATCAAATATAAAAGAAATAGAAATTAAGTAGTTGAGGGAGGCTACACACTGTGTTCCATCCTTCACCAAGGGTTAGATATGTTCAACATCAATAAGTCCAACAAATCTACACAAGGGTATACTGGCTCAAAATGGTCTATTAATATTGCACTATTTTTATACTAGCACTTGCACCTTTAACGAGTGTAATGGTTAAGTCCATAGCAAAATATTAATAAAATATTGATATTGTGATATATTTATTCAATTTTTATAATCTTATATCTCATTTCCCCTACTTCTCTTTGATCTATTCTATTTGTCTATCTATCTATCTATCTATTTATCTATCTATCTATCTATCTATCTATTTATCTATCAATATATCTATCTATCTATTCATCCATCTATTTGTCTATTTATCTACTATCTATCTATTTCTTGTTTTATCATTGTATCCCATCATCTCCTCTTCACTATCAAAAATTAGTGGGTGTTAATGCCATAGTTTAAAAGTAAAATGATTTTAAAAAGTAACTTTTTGAAGGTTTGGGCATCAATAGGAAACCTAATACAATATATTCCATAAAAATAATAAAAGACAAGAAGTTTTTTTAAAAATTTAAAATAATGATAAAACTATATTATCAACCTTTTGTAATTCTAGTGTGTTTTAGTTCAAATATCAACTATAACCTCATCAATATTATGAAGAGAAAAATATAATACAACCTCGAATGGGAGTCACATTTCATTAGCTTTTAACAATGTGCAATATTTATGCCTATAGAAAAATATAGTTTTAATAATGACATTTGATATATTTATACATCTTTATCCCCCTCCCCCTCTCTCTATTTCCCCCCTAATACAACTAAATCAAGGTTCTTTTAAAGTAATGTTGTAGTTCTAATGTCTTTTATTATTTAAGAATCTTATAGTTAGGTCTATGATGTACATAATGGTTAGTGTTATTTTTGGGGCTAACATTTTTTCTCATTCAATAATTTGGAGTAGTTATTTTCACACGTAGGATGCACTTTAGACACTGAACAATATATGCTTCACTATGTTCTACTATCTAAAATTAGGACATCACTGGACAATAAGATATTAATATATTTAGATGTCATTTCTTACATTAGTCAATGCATGGATTTGAAATTTTAATTAGTACGTATACCTCTATTCTCACAAATTAGGTGTGTGTGTGTGTGTGTGTGTGTACCCGCACATGCGCGTGAGTGTGTGCATGTGTTTGTGTGCACCTGCATGTGTGTGTGTGTGTGTGTGTGTGAGAGAGAGAGAGAGAGAGAGAGAGAGAGAGAGAGAGAGAGAGAGAGAGAGAGAGAGAGAGAGAGAGAGAGAGAGAATGTGATATATAGAGGATTTTTTGTGTTGTGTAAACATATTTTTTCTCCTTGGGATGGCTATGTTATTCATCAGTAGAAGGGTTTACTTTTCCCTCATCTTCCTACTCCATTGTCTCCATCCAAGATTCCTCTTACTTGAGCATGAACCAAGTGGATTCCTCCAAGTGAGGGTTATTTCAAACTCAATTTTGATGGGATCTCTAGAGGAAATCTAGGCATCTCTAGCTATGGCATAGTCATTAGAGATTTTAAAGGTCATGTGATTGCAGAAAAATCATCTCTTCTCCCTCTATGTACTAATAACAAAGTTGAGACCTTGGCCTTGCTCTTTGGTTTTGAACTTGCAAAATCACTATCTATATCTAAGTTTCATGTTGAATGAGATTCATCCATTATTATTAATTCATGTATTAAATGTCATGTATATAATTGGTCTATACAATATATATTACATCAAGTATGGTCTCTTCTTGATTTAATCTTTGAATGTTACATCATGCATACTTAAAGAGAAGACAATCTTTTACCTAATTGTCTAGCTAATTTGGGTATTGATGGGGTTTATATTAACTCTTTACTTTACCCACTTAATCTTCTTGATTCCCCAACTTGGTTAATATTATGACGAAAGAATATGTTTAGCATAAGGTTGAGTCCTTCTCATATATTATTTGATAGTAAATCATGGCTTCTCTGTGATATCACATGTTTTTACTTTTATGGATCTCACTTGTTCTCTAAGATAGTGTATGCAATTCAGGATTTTGGATTGCACTTTCAAATGGCTTTCTAATATCACATTCTCAATTGGGGTTTTGGATGAGAATCAATGATGGAATTTTTTTGATAATTTTAGGCTTGACTCTTGGTTTTGTCTCTGACACCAAACAATGAATTATTTTTATATGAGTTTTAGGATTTTTGTAATCACAATATTCTCAACTTGGGAATCTCAAGGAAAAGATTCATTAGTGTTGATTGATACTCTCTCTTGATGTAGTGTTTCTTCTTCTGCATCCTTTTTGCATCAAGCAATGACTAGAGTTTATCTTTTTGGTTATTTTCTAGGGGAGCTATTTTGAACCAGTTATTATTAATATAAATATAATGTTTCACCAAAAAAAAAAATAGAGATGGAGACCAAAATATACACTACGTAAACACAAAAAAAGTGGTTGAGAAACCAAAGATACAAAGAATTTGTCTTTAAGACTTAGTATCGAGAATTATTATTTTCTCCATTCTTAGTATAACTACTACTACATTTAACCTCATTTTTCTACAAAAATTTTCTACCATCAACTAAATAAGTTTAGATTGGTCAGAATGTTAAGGCAAAAATTGCTTTTTTTTACGTGTAAGCCCCATGTTGGTCAAAAATTTGACCAACACAGGGCTTACATGTAAAAAAAGAAAAGTTTCATTCATTCATGTGTAGGTTTTGTCCCCTCCACTATATTATCCTTTGATACCTAGGTATCCACATGAATCTTCAAGTCATGGAAGTGCAAGAACATCTACTACTCCATCTGCAGCTTCTCTGGGAATGAGGAAGGCCATGTTCACGATGGGAGGCATGCAATGGTCTGCATGCACTACTTCCATTGAGAAGGCAGTGAAGAGGCTCCCTAGTATCTAGGATGCTAATATTAGTGTCCTCCACAATAAGGCCCAAGTCATTTACCATCTTGAATATGTCAATGTAAGGCCTCTTTTCTTTGAAATTCATGTAGTATATTTATATTTTTGGGGAATGTTAATCAATAAATTTTATAATGACATAAAAAATAAAGATTAAAATTAAGGGAATGTACGATGGTGTATGAGATTTACTTTGCTTGGTTTGCTTCTTGAATGTTTTATATTTGGGGAGTGCATTTAGAGTGTGGTTTGATGTTTTTGAATTTGGAGATTGGATTTGAACGTAGTGTTTGAAATTTCAAATTATAGAATATTGGGTATATTTGTTTAGATTTTGTTCTTTTCATTATTTTTTTATTTGAAATTCTTGCAACAGGGTTTTTTTTTCCCTTTTAACCATTTCAGGGGTTTTACCTTGGCTGTACTAGCCTTGGACAATTGTAACAAGGCACCAACACTTGGATGCACTGTGTTGCTTCATATTACACACTAACATGATCGTGATAAGCTTGAATACGAAGTTTTGTATCAATGCCCCAACCTAATTGATCATTTCTTTTTGAAGATGATTTTGTATAGTCTATTTGGTGCTTTTTTAATTCTTTTAAAGTTTGATTAATGGATTTGAAGGTGGAGTTTGATATCTTTGAGCTTGGCAAGTAGGGTTTTAAGGTGGTGTTTGATATTCTGTTAATTGGGGATTGGATTAACAGGCAATTTGTCTAGGTTTTCTTGGGTTTGGGAATTGGATTTGATAGTTGTTTTTTAAATTTTTAATTCTCATTTAAGTTGGGGATTGAATTTTATGTTAGAATTTTAAATTTGGATTTCACACCTCAACTCAAGTGTTTGGAGCTTTTGAAGTTATGGATGTATTTTGGACTTGGTTTCAAAATTTTTTTTGATTTATTTTGTAATTTGGGGATTGGATTTGAAGGTGGTACTTAATTTCTTAAAGTTTGGGCAATAGATGTGAATGTAGTGTCGAATTCGTAAGCGATTGAATTTTATGTTTTATTGTTTTGAATTTTGACGTTGCATCCTAAAGTTGTTGTTTGATGCCTCTAAATTTGTGGACATGTTTTGAAAGTGGTCGTTTCTTTCATTGAACATTTTCAACATGGATTATATTTTTGTGTGCATTTTTTTCTTCTTTTTTTCTCAGAGGTTAAATTTGTAGGTATCATTTGGAAGTAGTGTTCCAATTGTTTGACTTTGGGATTGGATTGTTGGATACAATTTTCTAATTGTGTATTGTCTTTGATGTTACACAAATGTCATATCAGTTGGCAGACAATGCTTACTGAGCTCAATTGGTCAGCAAAGTAATTTTTTGTGTCTACTGAGCATTCCTACAAATTACTTTGCGTGGACAATGTTTACCGAGCTCACTCTGGTGTCAAAGGAAAATGTGGCAGAAAGTAGTGTTAATCGAGCTCACATGGTTAATAAAGGAAAGTTAGTGTTTACCGATTTCACTCAATTGCCAAAGGATTTTTTGCAGGATCACAGTGTTAACCAAGCTTCTATTGGTCAACATAGGAAATCATTTCAAGATCGCAGTGTTAACCAAGATGCTATTGGTCAACATAGGAAATTATTTCAGGAATAGTGTTTACTGAGTGAGGTCGGCCAATGAAGGATTTTGTTAATTTGAGAAATGAAGTTTAATTTCAAGTAATGATTCTAGCCAACTAAGGTAATGTTTATTGGTAATTGTAAGTTGTAAATGTGCTGACTTGATAATTTGAATGGTGCATATGAAAGGTCAAGTTGAGATTCCAAGTGTATGAGTGAGTATGAAAGTGTATTGATTGTTTGAAGAGGAAAGTGTGAGAAAATTTGAAGGATGGTTAGATTTCCTTTAGGAGCAACAAATTTTTATTTGATTAGGAAGGATCTAGTGTAAAGCAGAACAAAGATCTATAATTAGCAATCCAGTTGCATCTTATTCAAGCCATTTCATTGTTACTTTATTATCATTGTAGTAGTGATTTTAAAAGCTCTTAGCAGAGTTGGTCTAATAGCCATTTGTAAACCCTCTAACAAGGTGACAATTTCATTGAATTATTTAAAATACGTCTTGCAAGGCCACTCCTAATGGGGTGATTAAATCCTCTAACAAAGTCACACCTAACAGTGTGTTTTGTAACCTTTAACAAGGTTGGATTTTAATACGGCTCACTTTAGAAGAGTGAAATCAATAGCTAGTTACTTGGTGGATTTTTTTATATTGGGTTTTCATGTTAAATATGGTGTCTCATGTGTTCATGTTTTTCTTTATGCTTGCATGTTAATCATTGTGAATGTTTAAGATCTATTAAAGATAACATACACTACATCTATCGAGTTACACCAATTTTTTTATGTTTACCAAGTGATAGCAATAAGTAGTTTTATCAAACATCTAAGGGATCCATGGATTTATTTTTGGGTTAACTAATTCACCCTTCCTCTCAATTACTCCATGTATATTTCAAAAAATTGGTATTAGAGCTTTTGGTGCTTGCAGGAAAGGTTTTAGGGACCTAAGATAAAGATCAAGATGTCTTACAAGAGAGAAATTCCAAGGCTTAATACAAAAAAAATTTCAGCATGCTAGGGTCTCACGAGGCTTCATCTAGCTTCCATTGGAGATACAAGATTGAAATACCTTGATGAAGAATATACAACTTCTTCTTGTACATTATCTGTTAATGAAATTGTTGAGAAAAAGACTCATAACACCATGATGATAGACATTGCATTTGCTCTAAGCTATGAAGAATTTGATGACATCAAGGAATACAAAACTACCTTTTCTATGTGGAACAAGCTAAAAGATATCTACGGAGGTGATGACAATGTGAGGAGAGCCAAAGAAGAAAGTCTTAGAGGACAATTTGATCAGATGAGAATGAGAGAAGATGTAAACATTGCCAAACATGTTGAGAGGATCAAAGCAAGTGTCAATGTAATCAAAGCTTTTGGAGGAGAGATCAAGGAAGAAACGGTTGTAAGTAAAGTTCCTAGAACATTGCTTCCCATTTAGGCAATTAGAGTATTTTCAATTCAATAAAGAAGACGTGATACAAATCATAAGATAACTTTGGATACCCTAGTAGAAAGATTGATAGCCTTTGAGCTAGATAACTATGGCAATTATGTTCCAACTTCCAAGAATATTGAATCAGCATTTGAGGCCAAGCTTTCACTTAAGGAAAAAGGCAAGAAAATAAAGGACTCTCAATCAGAAAGTGAAGAAGGATTAGAAGAAATCTCTGACAGTGATTTTGAAGTCGTTGAAGCTCTACTTGCAAGGAAATATTCTAGAGGTAGAGAAAAATACAAAGGTAAGGTTCCCCTAATCTATTTTTCATGTGAAGAAATTGGTCATATTGTTGCTAGGTGCCAAAAAAATAAAGCAAGGATGAGAAGAAAGGTCACAAGTACAATGGCAAGAAGGATTTCAAATCATTCAAGGACAAAGGTAAGAAAACATGCTTTATGGCTAAGGATTCTAATAATAGTGAAGATGAAATAGTTTACATTGTTGTGAAAGATGAATCTAATGATGATGATGATGAAGATAAGATGGCACTTATCTCTTGTGTGAGCAAAAATGATACATGGATCATAGATAGTGGATGTTCACATCATATGATTGGTGACAAAACTAAGTTTGAACACTTTCAAGACTATGATGGTGGTAGTGTAAGATTTGGAAACAATGAACCTTATTGCATAAAAGGAAAAGGATGAATCTCATTAACTAAAGAAACTATATGTGATAATGCCTATTGGGTTGAAGGATTAAAACATAATCTATTGAGTGTGGCATAGGTAATCAATTTTGGATTCAAGGTGGAAGTCATGCGTGGCAAGGAAAGACTACTAGATGATAAAGGAAAGCTGATTGGATCAGGCAAACAAACAAAATATAACTTGTTTTAACTTGATCTTGGTGAGTGTTCATGTTTTATTTCTTACATTGAAGAAAGTTGGTTATGGCATAGAAGGTTATGTCATGTAAATTTTGATAACATGGTGAAAACAATCAAATTCAGGAAAGTAAGAGGCATTCCTAGTTTAAAGAAACCTGATGTTGGTTTATGCAAGAATTGTTAAATTGAAAAAATGGGAAAGACTAGCCTCAAAAGTAAAAACTATCAGTCTGAGGATATTTTGGAAATTGTGCATACTGATTTATGTGGACCTATTGGAATTGAGAGCTATGGTGGAGAAAACTTCTTCATTCTTTTTGTTGATGACTACTCTAGAATGATGATTGTTATGTATCTAAGAGAGAAGTCAAAAGCATTTGAAAAATTCAAATGGTATTTGGCAAGAGTGGAGAAGGAAATAGGGAAAAGATTGAAATGCTTAAGGTCAGATAGAGATGGTGAATTTATCTCCAATAAAGTCAACAACTTTTGCATTGAAAGAGGAATCAAAAGATAGGTATCAGCCCCTGGAACTCCCGAGTAGAATTGAATAGCTGAAAGAAGGAATAGATCTATCATGGATTGTGCAAGGACTCTAATGATTGAAAAGAACATTGCTATCAAATACCAAAAGGAAGTTATCAGCACTATAGTTCATACCTTAAACTGAGTATAGCTAAAGAAGGACTCATTCAAAACTCCCTATGAGTAATGGTATGGCTATAAACCTAATGTGAGTTACCTGAAAGTATTTGGAAGTAAATGTTACATTTTGAAAGAATCTAGAAAAGGAAAATTTGATGTGAAAGGTGATGAAGGCATATTCTTAGGTTATTCTTGCAAAAGTAAGGCATATAGATGTTTGAATTTTGTCTACTCACAAAATTATAGAAAGTGCACATGTGAAAGTTGATGAGTTTGTAGAAAGGACTAAAGAAGAAAGAAAAAAGGAACCAAAAGATTATAGGAGATTTTTTTATATTGAACCTCATACACTACTAGACACATTTGTCAATCTAGAGACTTCTACTCATGAGTCTTCGTTAGTCACCTAGTTGCAAGAAGCTCAAACTGAGTCAAAAGGACCTGAGTCACATTCTAAAGCTACCAAACCAATACCTACTGAGTTTGAGTAGCTAAAACTTGAAGTTGAAGTTCAAGAGAATGAGAATTCAATTCATTCAAGAGGCAAGGAACCTATAGTGGCCAAGTATGTCAGTCGACATCATACACCAGATTAGATTACTAGAGACAAATTAGAAGGTACTATGACAAAAAGTAGGCTAAAAGGTACTTGTTTACTTGCTGATTTTGAAGCTAGAAATGTCAAAGATGCATTGGAAAATGAAAGTTAGATTCAAGCTATGAATGAAGAGATAGAGCAAATAGAAAAGAATGAAACCTAGACTCTTTTACCTAGGCCTAAAGATAAAAATGTGATTGGAACAAAATGGGTATTCAGAAATAAGTTGAATGAAGATGGTAAGGTATCAAGAAACAAAGCTAGATTGGTATGTAAAAGCTACTCTCAAGAAGAAGGAATTGATTATGGTGACACTTTTGCTCCTATTACAAGATTGGAAGGTGTCAAGACCTTACTTGCATATGTAGCACATAAAAGATTTAAGGTATATCAAATTGACATTAAATCAAAATTTCTCAATGTTATTCTTGATGAAGAAGTCTACATTGAACAACCTGAATGTTTTGTTGATCCAAACAAAAGGGACATGGTTTGCAAATTACACAAAGCATTGTATGGTCTGAAACAAGCTCCTAGAGCATGGTATGAGAGATTTCATAACTACCTTATTTAGATTGGTTTCCAAAGAACTAATGATAATAGTAGCTTGTACATCAAGGAAGGACTAGATAATAATATTATTTTGGCAAAAATATTTGTGGATGACACTTTGTTTACAGGGAATGATGATCTATTCAAAGAATTCTCAGAGAAAATGAACAAATAATTTGAAATGTCTATGTTTGGAGAGATTAAGTTCTTTGTTGGTCTTCAGATTCAGCGGAGCAAGAATGGTATCTATATTACTTAGTCTAAGTATATCAAGGAGATACTGACAAAATTAGGTATAGAAAATTCAAAACTAGTTGGAACTCCCATGTTACTGGACTAAAGCTTACCAAAGATGATGATTCAAAAGAGGTAGATCAAACCTTATATAGATCAATGATTGGAAAATTACAGTATGTAGTTCATACAAGGCCTGATATTGCTCTTGCAGTTGGTATAGTGGCAAGATTCTTAGCAAAAACTAGATAAAATCATATGATGGCAATCAAAAGGATCTTGAGATACTTGAAAGACACTAAAGATTATTGCTTATGTTATAAATTTGGAGGAAATCTATACTTAAAAGTGTTTACTGATGCTAATTGGGTAGGAAACATTGATGACAGAAAGAGTACAAGTGGTGGAGCATTCTTTCTTGGAAAAAGGTTGGTATATTGGACAAGAAAAAAGCAAAGTTGCACATCCCAATCTACAATAAAAGTAGAGTATGTTATAGTAGAAGTGAACTATTCTAATATTGTTTGGTTTAAATAGTTATTGGAAGGCATGAAGGTTGAAATCAAAGAACCAGTTGTTATGTTTTTTGATAATACAAGTACAATAAACATATCAAAAATCTAGTGATGCATTCCAAAACCAAGCACATTGCTATAAAATACCACTTTGTCAAAGAATTGGTGTAGGACAAGAAAATCAGATTGGAATATGTCCATATAAAAGAAAAAATTGTAGACATATTCACCAAGCCATTACCTAAGGATGCATTCTTGTATCTAAGAGGTAAGTAAGGGGTCATTCCCCTATCTAAAGTTCACTAAAATAAAGTTTTAGTGATGCATCAATAGGAACCAAGTTGAAGATCTATTAGTTGATGCAACATACTTAAGGGAAAATTGCATATGAATTAGTACTCAAGGTACAATGCAAATCATTTGGTATGTTTTGTCTTTGGCATGTGTTGTCAAAGAGGGAGAGTTTACTATCATATGTTTCTAAAAAAAATTTGAGGAAGAGTTTGTTGTTTGAAAGCTATGTAATTCCTTTACAAAGGGAGATTACTGCATTAGAGAAGTTTGTGGCCTAAAATATTAGATGGAGAAATTCTTTCAGTCTTGTTTTCAAATTTCATTGTGCAATGACATGTTGTGTTGCCATCAATGCCAAAGAGGGAGATTGTTGGATACAATTATCTAATTGTGTGTTGTCTTTGATGTTACACAAATGTCATGTCAATTGATAGATAGTGCCTACTGAGCTCAATTGGTTAGCAAAGAAATTTTTTGTATCTACTGAGCATTCCAAAAAATTACTATATGTAGATAGTGTCTACCAAGCTCACTCGGGTGTCAAAGGGAAATGTGGTAGAAAGTAGTGTTAATTGAGCTCACATGGTTAACAAAGAAAAGTTAGTGTTTACCGAGTTCACTCAGTTGCCAAAGGATTTTTTGTAAGATCACAATGTTAACCAAGCTTCTGTTGGTCAACATAGGAAATCATTTCAGGATCACAATGTTAACCAAGCTTCTGTTAGTCAACAGAGGAAATCATTTTAGAATAGTGTTTACCGAGCAGAGTTGGCCAATGAAGGATTTTGTTGATTTGAGAAATGAAGTTTAATTATTTCAAGTAATAATTCTAGATGACTAAGGTAATGTTCATTGGTAATAGAAAGTTGTAAATGAGCTGACCTGATAATCTAAATGGTATATGAAACGTCAAGTTGAGATTCTAAGTGTATGAGCGAGTATGCAAGTGTATTGATTGTTTGAAGAGGATAATGTGAGTGAATTTGAAGAATGGTCAGATATCCTTGAGGAGTGGAAAAGTTTTATTTGATCAGGAAGGATCTAGTGTGAAGCAAAACAAAGATCTATAATCAGCAATCTAGTTGCATCTCATTCAAGTCATTTCATTGTTACTTTCTTATCATTTTAGTAGTGATTCTAAAATCTCTTAGCAGAGTTGGTCTAATAGCCATTTGTAAATCCTCTAACATGGTGACAATTCCATTGAATTGTTCAAAAGACCTCTTACAGGGCCACTCCTAACAGGGTGATTAAATCCTCTAACAAGGTCACACCTAATAGTTTGTTTTGTAACCTTTAACTAAGTTGGCTCCTAACAGGGCTCACTTCAAAAGAGTGAAAATCAATAGCTAGTTACTTGGTGGTTTTTCCCATATTGGGTTTCCACATTAAATTTGGTGTCTCATGTGTTCATGTTATTTCTTTATGCTTTCATGTTAATCATTGTGAATGTTTAAGACCTGTTAAAGATATCATACACTGCATCTACCAAGTTACAACAATTTTCATATGTTTACAAAGTGACAGCAGTAAGTAGTTTTATCAGACATCTAAGGGATCTATGGATTTATTTTTGTGGTAACTAATTCACCCCCCCTCTCAATTACTCCATCTATATTTCCAACATGGATGTGATAATTTGTTTGAATTTTTGTTGATTGAAGGCTTTGTTCACTCATATTAGAAATACTAGTTGGTTCATTCCCTTGCTTAGCTGTGTTAGCATTCCTTGCCTTGTTTTGAAGCCTTTCAGTTAACCACCTATTAAGATGTCCTACTCTTTTTCTTGGGACATTCTCTAAGTTCAAATTCTAATTGATTCTTATGGTGTACTACATGATCATGAATAGTAGATTATACTCTTTTAGCAAGCTATTTTAAAGGTGATACTCCCTGTCCTTTTCTGAACATGTGTACGAAATTTGTAAGGTGCTTAATTTTTTCTTTTGGACGAATTTGAAGGTTGGGTTTACAATTGTGTTTATTATCTTGATTGTGGTTTTTGGTTTTTTTGAAATTGACAAGTGGAAATGGAGGTCATGCTTGGTATCAAGTTATTTTTGGCTAGAATTAAAGTAGGCAGGAGGGTTAATACAACTATAGAATATTTTAGGTTTACTTCCTAAAATATTTTCTCTATTTTAGCATTCCCTACCTCTTTTTAAAGATTTTTAGTTATTCACCACTACTCATATTTTACATTTATATAGCATGTAGCTCTTTATAATGGGTACGTAAAGACATCTATATGTGCCTAGAAATCAACTTTATTGTTGTGAGTTTTACACTTATTTTGCATATCTTTGGAACTCCTAATTTCTCCATTTCCTCCTAAACTTCTACTTCTATGATCGCATATATGGTTTTCCTCAACTCAATAAAACAAGAGAGCTCTGAGTAAATCTTTATTATCTTGTATCGTAGCATTTTCCATTAGCAATCCTTCTAGAATCCTTATGGTTATTACCTACTTCATTTCATAGATCTAATATGTACATGCACACTAAAGCCCTGAGTTCTGCTTCATTTAATTCTATTTGTTTTTCAATAAGATTTCTTGTCCTATACATTTTTTAATGGTTTCTCTAATCATTTCTTTTGTGAACTATCTGGAATTTTATTCTACAAATATTGTGTTTGCTTCAATTTTGAGGGGGATCTTTTAGGAGTTGAATTGAATGGAAACCTATTTAAATAGTCAAAATTAAATTTGGTACCTTTATTCCTCAAAAGTTTGAAACTTCATTCTAGTCAACTTTTCTTGTTAGTTAAATCATATAATTTTCATCAAAATATAACTGAAGTAATTGTTAGAAACTTCTTTTTTATAAGTAGTAGCACAACATTACGACAGAGATTCCTTAGCCAAGCATTATTTGATCCCATTCTAATAACATGGGTCCCTAGATCATAGAGTAGCTTCACATTACTACTCAGATTCTTTAGCCTAATCTCATTGGCATTGCTGGTCTCATTCCAATGATATGAATCTACTACTTATGAGCTGAGCTCAAGACCAAAGGGTAGCTTCACATTACGACTCACATTACTTAGCCTAATCTCTTAGGCATGGTAGCTTTGTTCATTCTAGCTAGTATTATTCCTCAATTTCAAATTCACATAGGGGATCTATTCATCCTTAACTTCTATGTGTTAGGGGCATGGTGCTTTATTTTCATCTTCCTACAACTTTTGTCTAACTGTTGCTATCTCTAGTCCCTTGTGGACATTAATATAATTTCCTTTTCTTGCTATACGCAAGGTCTGGTTTGACTATTTTCTTTTGAGATTTTATCTTGAAGTTCATTTGGTAATGCTAAACTATATTGATCTTTAAGCTTCCTTTAGAACTCGATGATTTCTTTTTTGAGGGTGATTTCTATTTACTTGTTTTGCCTGTAGTTTCCATTGTTTTCTTTCTCATAGGACATGACAATATCGTAGGCATAATCTTCTTGGTTAATTGGAATGTGCCTTTTGATCCACACCATGAAGGATCCAATTTAAGTCCTTTGTATGATGATAACTTATAAAGTGGCTATAAAGCCCAGATGTAATTCCTTCAAACAAAGAGTAGCACAAGAAATTTATTAAGTTTTCCCATAATATGTACAATATTTATTAATTATTATGCATTATAGTATTTCACAATTATTATCTTGAATGTGGCTGATCTAATTAGGGTATTGAAACCTATGGATGAGAAATCACTGAGTGCTTTATGGGAGCACATGTAGGGAGACTACAACATGAGTATTTGCCATTGTTTAAGAATGCATGTTGTTGATTAGCTATTTTGTGGAAAATGATGGGGAAAGAAATTCAAACTAGTTTCCTAATGAGATCAGGTGATTTATTGAAGTGTAGGTGGAAAATAATTTTGTGCTAATTTGCACAAGGAGTTTTGCGTCAAGCTTCTAAAGAAAATCACTGATGAATTCTATGCATGGCTTTGACATTGATGTTCTGAGGAATAGTGCCAAGTCACTTGGATGTTTGAATTGATCTCTCTCTTGAAGCATAATTTCTTAAGGACTTGTTTTTGAAGGGTGTAGATGAATCATACTTTTTAGTTCATTATGACATATGTCAATGGAAGAAGTGTTATATTTTTGTCAACTATTAGATGTATATTTTTCAAAATAATCTAGCTTTCAATAAAGATGCTTCTTATAGAAAAGTATGTGAAAGCCTTCCCAAATGAACAATCTTTCATTGTGCTTATGGTGAGTGGATGAGGGCATAGTTGGTTTGTAATAGATTATAGGATTGAAGGTGGAGAGAAGTAGCAATAGTAGAGATCGCAATGAGCACAAAGAGATATGAAACACAATGTAAAGTTGCAATTGTTGAATCTAAGACAAAGATACCTATATATCAATACATCATTTAAAAATAAGGCAATGCATAAATGGAAGTGTTGTTAATGAAAAATCTAAAGTTAGAACATGATAATAGTTTTTGATTCAAAATTCAAGTTATTGAAATACTACTGGTGTCAAAGTTGTCCATAAACAAGCTAGCTTTCATCCTTTGAGTCCTTTGCCTAAGTGAATACTTGTTTTTGAGAACACAGGTTTTGTACATAATAGAAGTGGTATCCTTGGAAGTAGAAGAAGATGAGTTTTCCCTCCTCTTAACTAATATTATAGGTGATTTATGCTTTAGTTTTAGCTTGATGCCCAACTTCCTTTCCATAGGCCTTATTTTTAGAAACTCCAAGTCCTACCTACAAATTTTGCATGGGTTGCTCTTTTCATCAACTTGATCTATGGCCTTAACATTCTCCTCCAAATTCTCCCTGTATAGCACTTTATAGTGAGCATATACATAGAAATAGCCCATTATAATGAGAGTATTTACATAGAAATTGCACATTATAGAGAGTATATCCAAATATATTCATATTTATAGAAATATCCCATTATAGAGTAAATACAAATAAATTCTTATATAGAAACAACCTATTATAGAGAGTGTAAAACTAATTTTTTCCTATGGACAACTTTCTTACCTACAATGTTTTATGGTGTCAACATTGAGATTGTAATTCATGTGAATACCATGAAAGATTCCAAGCTTGATGCAAGCAATAGGAACTCCTATATCTTTTGAGGCTACACCAACCACTCCAAAGCTTCTCATGCAGCTTGACCACTTTGCACTGAACTCCTCAGCATTAATCTTTCCTCCATTATAATGGAGAAACAAGTTGGGCAATCTCTAAGCTTCTTGGTATACTAGATAATCTAATGTTTGGATATATGAGTAAAACCCAAATATAGAGAGTAATTTCACAAACCTACAAGCACGTGCAGTTAAATATTATTAGTGCCTAAATTGGATGATGTCCCTTCACCTATCACACGTCACTAGTACATTTTCACTTGTTTTTCTACCAAACTTTTTTACCAAAGGTATGATTTTTAATTTTTTTTGGTTTTCATCCCCATATTGGTCAAAAATATCCTAAGTTTTCTTGAGTTGGTTGAAATGTTGACCTACTCAGGTCATAAGAAAGAAAAAGTATGTTAATCTTACATATTGGCATAGGCTTATAGTCATATGATATTATTGTTTTATGTTATTTAATTCCTGCCCATGTAGGGTATCATTGTAGGTAACTTTGGGGCTTCGCAGGTAAAATTTGTAGTGGAGAAAGGTGGATGCAAGATATTGCTGGAGGTTTCTTGCAAAGTCCAACACAGAGACCAGGTTTATGTAGTTCTAGAAATTTTATTATGAATCAAGACCTAGTTATTGTCAGTGGTGCACCACCAAGGTGAGTTGTGAAGAGGTTGTTCATAGACATGACACCTAAGCTGGTAGAGACTAGTAGAGAATTTTGGGGCACTCTGCACTTCTATATTAATTTTTGGAGGTAGCTTGATAGGTTTGGTTTGTTTTTTAACTAGATGTTTCTCAATACAGTGTATTGGTTTAAGACTGGTGGTGAACTATTTGTGTATTCTCATTAGTTTGTTTTAATTGATAGATATCTTTTATGTATTTTTAAAAATATTCCATCAACTTTAAAACAAAGGTTATATTATGTGCACTAAAATTATTGATATCAGATTTCCACAATTTGTAGAGATCATTGTAATTCATTTCTAGGTAGATTGCAACCCTTAATGGATGCAATATCCCAGAAAGAATCACAACACTGATATATTAATTAATTGGGATATGACCTCAGAGTTTTGGAGTTCATTTTCCTAAAACAAGGTGTTTCTTTTTATGGATCATCAATACAAAAGTATTTTGATAGATTTACCATGTAAAACACAAGATTTTTAGTTTGAAGAAATTGTCATTGAGTTGATATTGCACAAATTATTTATTGTAGGTAGTTGTAGAGGTATAATAAACTTATGGTTCTAGTATTGAGGTTGTGATAAGCAATTTGTAGAATCTAAACAAGAAATGTTCTATGTAGTTTTAATTTTAGATTTTGACCTAGAATCTAAATGAGAAGAACTCTTGTAAACTTGTGATTCTATGTTTTCTTTTTATTTCTATCATGTAATGTGAAAAATTAATGCAAGGTCCCTAGAAGGTTCCTAGATTTAGTCTTGATAACTAGTAGTTTCCTAAGACAAGGAAGCACAAAATTTGTACAAGATATGTCTTAGTTTCACTTTAAGTGCATCTACTATCAGACAACATATTAACTTTCACCATTAGACTTCTACTTGTGTAATTATTGCAATAGGTAAATCTTAACCATTATACTTTGATGTGTATTAAACATAGGATCATGATTGAATTGAAAGAGCAAGATGTGGGTTTTCTATGGTTGCACAAGATCATTGGTTGCTCTAATGTGGGCCATGTAGAGGGATCCTTTCGACTTGTAATTCTTTCTTGAGAGCCCATGTTCAACCACAATTTGTGTCTCAAACTCAATATTGTATAGATGCTAATCCCTTGGCATGGTTAGTGAGAAGTTCTTTATGTAAGGTATTTTTCCTGCTACCTTGCCAAAATGCTAAAAATTCTAATAATTCAAAAAAAAATACACTATTTAAACATCTCCATAGGAGAAAACAACTTGCAAATACCATTATTTCTTTACACAAGGTTAACCAGTGAATAGCTTTGTTTCAACTAGTTGCTTTTACATCTTCAACTCTACCAAAGGCAGGTCAATTTGTAGCTTGGTATTTAGAATAATGAGAGACTTGCTAGTTTTTGTGAGTGCTAACTTCTAGTGATTTTATTAACATAAGCCTGCTTTTAAGGGGATCCCAATTTTTCAATATTATTGTGGGGTCTATAAGAATTGAGAAGCCATATGGGCTTGCCAATTGTTTCATAGCTTTTCATCTGGTCCCATTTTTTTCTAGCTAAGTCACGGGATTCGTCAAATTTCATCCATGAGATTTGGATTTCAATGAATTTTTACTCTTTCCAAACTTCATCCGAATTTTATGATATCTAAATATAATACTATTATTTAATATAATAGTATTTTATTTTAAACTAATAATGAGTTATTTAGTTAAATTATTTAGCAATGTTTAGCTATTTTGACAATTTGTGGATATATTACTAATATTTAAAATACATAAATATATTTAACTAAAATTTAATATCAAATTGCTTTGCCAAATATTTACCCTTGTTGAATTTCATTCAAATTTTATGATTGATGAACTTGAATTTGGATTCAAATCTTGTGACTTAGCTTTAGAGTATCATCTCTTCTCTTTTTGCCTTCTAGAGAAACTTTTTAGGTTAATGAATTTTCATTGAACTTCACACCCTTAAGAGATTTTAGCATAACAATATCACAATGATTCATACATTTTTTCATGCCTTGGAGACCATTGTTTATTTCTGTGTTCCTTAATACCCATCATCAATGGTAGGATGGCTCTACCCAAACAAATGCCTTGAGTCAATCAGATTCAAGGACATATTTGTGAATGTTACTAGTGGCTTCTCTTTGTTGTGCCATTCTAGAGCAATGAATTGTTCTATATATATTTAATATTGGATTTAGGCTTGAGTTGTTCTTAGAAACTCCTCATTTGGATTTTTTTTGTCAAAGTACATAAGCTTCACATATTGAAATAATTAGTATATTTTTCTTCCCATTATTTGTGTTTCTGTATTTCTTTAGTACATATTCTTCAAAGTGAACAATCTTTCAAAAAATAGGAAATGGCCTTTGGCAATTAGATTTAGGGATGTTGGTCACTTCATTTCATCCTGAGCATGTTCTATTTTTTATAATTGTTCTCGAAATAGACTATTGCTTTTGATGACAAAATAAAGTCAAGGAACCTCATTTTTATATCTTTTCTTGATTGACATGTCATTTTGTTCCCAGTGTCTCCTATTATGATACAAAAGCTCCTACCATTTGTCTTTGATGTTGATGTCAGAGGCACCTTTGAGTTTTCTAGATTTAGCATACTTATGGATCAAAGACAACTTTCTTTTACTAGTTTTCATCACTCTCTAAGATTTACCTTCCTTGCGAATTTCCTATTTGCTAGATCTTTCTCCCCTTCTAGACTGGCTCTATTTAAACTAGACTTGGATATCACAAAAATGCATCTTTTTGCAGTAATATAAGAATCAAGAAGCAAAACTCTTCACTGGTGCCTACTAGAGTTGACAAATCTCTAGCACTTTCTAGTACAAATCATTTCTGAGGTGACAAAAGCAGTCTTAATCTGTGGATTTATAGATATAGAGGTTAAAAAGTAGCATGTTAGATGTAAGTGTTAACAACACTGACATCATTACTTTAGTTATTAGAAATTACTATCTTCTTAATTTGTTGCAAACAAATTTGAGAATATCCAAATAGTTAGTATTTATATCAAATTGTGCTACTAGGGATCAACTTCAGTGCTAGTTCCAAAATTATTCCCACAACACAGACCACCTAAATATCTTGTATCTTGATTTAGCTATTATGATTTTGATTATCAGATGAGAAGATTGGTCTATATGGTGATTGTAGAAATACCTTCCTTCTACAATTCTATAGGTCTCCTCAGGTAAATAACTAATGATGGGAATGTGATGATCCACTACAGTTGAAGGGGGGTAGTACTTGGAAGATTATAAGATTGCATTTGTCCACTTTCTACAACATTCTATTAGAGTTTCGCAAGGAGCAGGCATGTTGGGTAGTTTGCTCCATACATAATTGGTTAAACATCTGTTATTAGTGTATCCTTTTTTTTGAACTATTGTGTATTTCTCAAAGAAGAAATGGAAATAGATCCTTATAGAGTCCATGATACAGGGTGATGTATTTTTTGTCTAGAGATGGCACTTTCAATCAATGTTCTCATAGAACTGTGATTGGCGATTATGTTATTTTATATATTGTATTCACTACCAAAGTATGTCTTTATGCTCCTCTGAACATTTGGCTTAAATTATTCACTAATATTGTATGATTTATTAATTTTGTGAAATATTTTATATGTTAGTGCCTTTCTAAGGTTATTATATCCACTTCAATCTCAAGCTACCATGAAGATGGTAGTAAATTGTTTCAGTTGTTACTGCTTGGCAATAATAAGTAACAAATGTTGAATAATTTTGTAGGCTATGACATATTCCTCTATAGAATAAACACAAATTTGGCATACTTATTTTTCATTAATATATAGTGGGAGCTATTTTCTTGAAGTATCATGCAGATTACTTTCTACTTCTTACTACGTAAAAGTTGTACAATTTAATGTCATAATTAAAATCCTTGTGGTTAAATTAAAATGGTTTTTCTTTGTGCTTTTCATGTCATAATTAATTAGGTTAAATGGATTGCCATTTATTATATGTTTAAAGCACTAATTACTAGGCAATTCTACAAATTTGGACAATAATTTGGGAGCAAAACAAGGGAACTTCATATATTAAAATATGTTATTGGTGCAAAATTAGGGGACTTCATATTTTTGGTATTATGGTTCTCAAAGAACACTGTAGATCAATGTAGACAATACAAGGTGTAATTGCATGATTGGACATACTAAGTATATTAGTGACTTTTGAGGTTTATATACCTTCAAAAAGAGTTGAGCTAAGCACAAAGGAATCTCATGGTAGAAAATGGGATGAAAATGTACTGTGTATGTTATCTAATTACCATTCTAGGATTTTGTATATTGTAAGAGAATAATGGTTGTGAAGATTTCAATCTTTAGGTGATAATCGATGAATCAGTGTGGTGGATGTTCTTGCAGTGGAGTTGCTCGACTACAAAGAGATGAGAGATGGTTGAAAGTAGGATTAATTGGTTATTACTCAAATGAGGGTTTCAGCAAGTGAAACAAATGTCATAAAGCAAATAGTTACAACAAATCATGTTAGGAGTGGTGTGGGGTTTTTTTTTTTTTTTTTCTATCACTAATACATTAGGGGTCAATTTGTGATGGAAAGAAAATGTAATGTGTTTTTGGCCTTTTTTTTTCAATTTTAGCCCGATGTCATCACAATTGTGATGAAAAATGTCGCAATTACAATGCTAACAGGATATAAGAGAAAAAAAAACCAAAAAATGTTGCTCATTTGAAAGAAATCGACACAGGGTTCTTCGAAAAGGAAAGGCGGGAGACTTCAGCAGCATTGAGAGGGGCAGAGACCCGCATCTGGTGATAACTTGAGGCATTGAGAGGGGCAGAGACCCACATCTGCTAACTTGACGCATTGAGAGGGGCAGAGACCTGCATCTGCTAACTACTTGCTTGACCTACTATATTCTATGGGGATCTCTGTGATGAAAGGGCCAAGGGCAACATTCAGAGGAGGATGATGGCAAGGTGCAAAACAAACAAACCCATTACTCTTAGAATCCTTTTTTCTCCAATCATTATTTTTATTATATATATGAAGTAGGAAATGGGAGGAGACACAACCATACCAGATATAAATTATCTCCTGGCCGCCAAAAATGCGATGAGCTCAAGCTATTTGCAATTTATCTTCCCATGTCCCACAGATGGTCATGCATTCTCATTATAACTGTAAATGTTTCTCATGAATGCCCTTTCATTTCTTGAACAAGACACTTGTTTTTAAGTGTTTCCATTGCATGTGAAGAGCTCCATGCTGATGCCTCCCATACTTCTATGGCAGTGTTCTTGGATTCGTCAACAAAAAAACATGCGAAATCCATGAAAATTTGTTGTTCAAGCTCATAGTCTAATGCATCAAATTTTATTTTAAGGCTTTGGTGTATGTCTCGAGGCAATGTCTTGGTAACTTTATTCAATTCTAACCTCCAATAATTCTAATCTCTGCCATGAACATGACTGCCAAGAACTTGAAGTGATAGAGGTAATCCTCTGCATACATTTAGGAAGGAGTTAACTAGATTCTCATTACCCTCAGTTGGACAGGATTGTCCAAAGGAATGCCAACAGAATAGCTCTCTGGCATTGTCTATATCCACCCCTTTTAGATTATAAGCAACACTATTTTTTGCATTTATAAACACCACCACATCATTAGTTGTAACTATTACAAGGCTATAAACCAACTTCTTTACAATTTATGTTATAAGTAGAGCATCTACCTGCTGCAGGTGATCAATATCATCTAGAATGATTAGGAAACTTAGCCTATTGCTCTTGTCTAGGCAATTCACTAGATGATTTTTTCCTTCGTCTGTAGATTGAAAATGGAATGGATTTGTCTGGAATAGATCTTTGATTAATTTCATTTGTAAAGAAGAAAAACTTATATTTCCATAGGCTTCCCTCACATCGAACAGAAAACATGCTCGCCCATATTGGGAGCTTTTTCGGTTAAACAACTCTTTGGCTAGAGTTGTTTTGCCAACCCCACCCATTCCAAAAATGTCGACAATCTGAACCTTCTCTTTGTTGCCTTCATTCATCTGGCACAACGTCTCAAAATCTTCCACAAGTTGATCAAGGTACACCCTTTCAAAATCTTTCACAAGCATGTGAAGTACCACTGGGTATTTGGCGACATGCAAAGATCTTTTTGTTTCAACTTCTCTTTGGATAGCTAACACTATATTTTGGCTATCACTAATACTTTATGAAAGAAAAGATCTTGATAAGAAAAAATTTTGGCTTTCTAAAATATAGTATTTTTTTATATGAAAAAATGTCCAATAACCAAGCATAATGGAAACACAGAGATCTTGTTAATAAGCTATGCTTACAGACACTGCCATGCAGCTTACTATTTAGAAAATTGTAAGCAAATGATTTGAGTACAACAAAAATTACGTAAACATATTTTGGTAGCATATTAATTTAGTAGTTTAAAATATTAATTTTATAAATCTATTGATCCCCCCAGATTTTAATTAGAGCTTTTTTCTAATTAATATATTTTCTGCTTCTTAAATGCATGGAAAAGTTAGTGTAATGAATGCTAAGTATAGCATTCATTTTCATGAGAGGTTATTTTGAACCACTTCTGGTGAAACGTGGATCAACGAGTTTACTCAAATATTATATAGTTTTATTATAGAATAAATATGTTTTGAAGGGATCTAAAATACTTTTTACAAACACAATGGATTCCAGTCATCGCAAAAAGGATTACAACAGTCAGTCACAAGTTGTTACAAAAAATTGTAGCCTAATACATAGTATCGATAAGTTTAAAGCCCCCTCTCATAAGAACCTACACATCACAATGCATCTTATAGTATCTCCATAACAATTGCACTCTCAACAGTAATGAAGTAAGTGGAGCCTTCTAGAGACAGTGAAGCAAGACTCACTCATTGTCATCAACATAATAGCCATTAACTGAAACATTCCCAAAACTTGAAAAATTCAACATTGATAACAAATGATCTAGCATTACAGGAACAACATAATGCTTGACGAACAATAGTAACCATCACCCTGACTTTTAGGGCATGTGATTACTTCTACAAATTCCCAATTTTTATTCAGAAATAAATAAAAAATCATTGCCATTTAAAAAAATAAAAAATAGAAAAGATTCAAATTTTTTGGCACCTTTAGAGTTGTAATACTGGTTTTCAATGGTGACATCTTCTTCATCCGGATCCTTATCAGAATACTCGAATCCATAATCCATTTCATCCATGTCTGAAATGATCCTCGTCAAAAAAAGACACTTATTGAATTAGGGCTTTATTCATTAAAAATCAATTGAAGAATTTTTGTACAGAGGGTTTCAACAACTTTCTCATTCGCACTAGCCACAATAATTGAATTATAAGACAGAAAGAATAGAAAAATGTAGGGATTTTCAATAGTACCTAACATTCCAAACAGTCAAGCAACAAAAGAACCGAACAATAGAGAATAAACAAATAGAGGATATTTTGATAAGAAATTATTCTCTGTTACAGTTACTATTGATGCTGCTTAGAAAACTTGCAATTTATAATGGTTAATGAAACCTCAAGGAGCCAAGACTTCAGTGAGCCCAAGCTACTTTATAACCATCACATAAAAAAATTAATTTATTTAATCCATATATATAAAGAAGACATATTTTTTCAACCAAACCTAGCAAATACAATTATATCAAGGGCAAGATGAATATGAAGATTGAATCAAAAGTTAAAGTTGATTGCATATTGAGATATGCTTTCGAAAAATAGTGCCATTTCAATACAAAATGTGCCTCATTATGAATCCATATGCAATAGTGACAGCCACCAAAAGAACAATATTAAATGATCAGCAGAAGTGGCTATCCTACATTTACCCCATGCCAAATTTACATTCACCATAGGTTATTTGCAACTGGTAAAGTGGGAAAGATATAACTAAGCAGTCAAAGAGTCGAAAACAGGATTAACATCCAATTTTCTTCCTTTTTCTTGGAAATTGATCTTTTTTCTTCTAACATTGTGAATCAAGGAGCTATTATAAACTTCTCGATCCTTGTGAGATTGTTAGATAATACTAAAAATTGATGCTTGGGCACTGGTCCCTTGGCGTTATCTGGCACAAAAGAATCCAAGATAGAAACTATTGCTGGTATTAATTTGATACAGTCAATATCTAGGATAAATTGATGATTTTGAGAATGATATATGGGACACGACTTATCATGGTAATATATATATTATTTGTGGATGGAAAGTATATTCAGTCACCATGATATTATTGCATCTGCAGTGTATCTACAGTAATAATCCAGATTTATTGAAGGAACAATTCAGGGTATCATTAAATCGAAACAGTGAGGAAGTATCTATATTGGGTGTGGTCTAAGATGAATCTTTATTGGAAAGTATTGCCTTTGATAGAGTCAAAGTATATAATCAAATATTATGATAATATCTACAATGAAAATTAGACAATCATTTTACATTTAAACCATAACCATATTAATGCAAACAACTGCAGTTCATATGTTTCAACATATTCAACTTGGTAAATAAGGGAAATAAATAACAACAGTTTCACCAAAATCTCAATGCACCAAATATTGGAGATAAATAGACATGACTTTGAGTAGCCAAAAATGGACATTGAGTTGTTATGTTGTCAGATGGAGCAATGAGGTCCCAAGTTGAAGGCGGGCATGAAGGTGCTTCCATGAAAATTAGGCATCCATCTGGCTTACCCCTACAAACTGAGCTTGCCATATTGTTCACATGTATTTCCATTCTTATTATTTTTAAGCTTGGTCATGCTACCCTCCAGTAAACACAAACCTCCATACCTATTTTTGAGCAAATTGCTTTTACTAAGCATCTCTATTTTATTCATAAATAAATGAATGTTGTAATTTGGTATACTAGTTAATAAGAGGAAATAGTTAGTTCAATTCAATCCCCCATTAAATTTGAAACTAAAGGCATAATTATTTAAATCTAGATTGACTTTTACAAAATAAAACTAAAACTAAAATAAACAAGATTTGAACTATAATAATATACTAATTTGTGACATTCTAGAGTTACTCCCACACATGACATGTAAGCTTTGTGATGAATGACTATACTAGAGCTAAAAAAAACATGGGTCATCCACCGCTCTCTTCCAAATCCACTGGTACCACTGCACACTCCTGATTCACTCTCTAGAAGAAATTGATATTAAAAAAACTTTTTGCAAATAATTCCAATCCATAACTTGCAAACGGATAGAATATAAATTCACATAATCATAATATAGCTTAATGGGTCAAAACTACTATCTCCAACATAAGCAACAATAGAAAAATGCATGATTGCATCAAATGCATTATTTTTAAAATTGACTTTTTGAAGCTGACTTTTGACTGATCTAAATTTACTAGGTACAGGTTTTCATTGAATGTTCTCATTTTTAAAGAAATCTTAATGTTTTCTTATTGTATTTCATTCGTCGTTATCATTTTATCAAATGTCAAATAAGTTATATCTTCGTAGGGTAGACATTATGCAATACATATGAGAATGTGTAGTAGGAATTTAGAATTTAATGATATGTACATGCCATCAACTAATTCTAAATACCATGTTATTGCTTTCTATTTTAATATAAAATGGCATGTTCAAAATAAATAGAATTATAGTGAGGAGCACTACTCTTGATTGATTTAAAGTAGTGTTTACAATGAATATGGTCCATATAGTTTTTTAGTCATGAAAGTTAGCCACATTTTTAAGATATCAAAATATGTAAATATAGGTCATGGAAGATATTAATTTATTAAAAGAACACTAAGCATTCATTTTTACATGTGAAACAACATTTATTTTCTCTAGATTTTCATTACCCAGATTTATCAAAAGTTCCAAGTCAAAAAAATTCATGGAGGGGCAATAGACTTTGTTGATTATTTATTTATGAAATTTAGGCATGATTGAGTGAATGTTGTAAGTCTATCCATCAACACCAGAATATGAGATATTGATCTTCTACAAAATGAGATGCATGATGTAGAATTACATTTTTATACATTTGCTAAACAATTATTTACTCAAATGCCAAGTTAATTTTATTTCTCAGGTTGAACTAACATATTTTTGTTTTTATAATTTTAGTTTTATTCATGTACTTATTAAAATTAGTAAAAGGCTATTGAAATATCCCAAAAATTGCACTTTTTTTTGAGAATTACAGGCTTATATTATTTGCCCATTCTTTTTTCATTATGCCAAGCTGGCTCAATTCTGTATTACAATATTACATTTGTTATATGCGCAACTAAATTTTTGAAGCAGTTGAATTTCATCTCTTTAGCCATTTTGTTTCTTAAATGATTAATCTGGATTGCTCTTATCCTAACATATTACATATGATAAGAGGAAGCTTTGTGAAAGCTTTATATACTAATAGAAGTCAAGTCACAGAGTTTGTTGTATATTCTAGTTCAACACTAGAAATAATTTTTGTGACTGGTAACAATATTCACTTTGTTTTCACCAATCAGAATAATCCACAAATAGAATGATACACTACATGATAAAAAAAATAAAAAGATGTTAGAAAATGATTGATTATGGTGTTCTTGTTCATGATGGCTGGAGCACACATTTTGGTCATTATTTCTACTTTTTTGAGTCACTTAAACCTTTCAAAATTATTTTTATGCTGGGAACTCTAGGTTATAGTCTTAGAAAAGTATTTTATTCATTAACAATTGCTTCAACCTGGCTTGTAGGTGAAGTACACACAATGTTCTTATTGCTCAAATAAATTTGATCCTTTCTTAGATTTGAGCCTAGAGATCATTCGAGCAGATTTCTTGTTGAACGCATTATCCCATTACATGGCAGTGGAGCAGTTAGATGGGGGTGTGAAAAGAGATCAATGTGAATGATGCAAAGTAAAAGTGAAGGCTCTAGAACAACTCAAAATTGATAAAGCACCATATGTTCTTGCAATTCATCTCAAGCGCTTTAGTGTAGTTGGATCTGGAGGAAAAATCGACAAAAAAGTAGACTTTGGTTGTACATTGGATCTCAAACCATTTGTTAGCAGTTCACATGTAAGTAGCCCTTACAATATTATTTGCCAGTGGATCACATTTTTAGTGGAATCTAATAATATAGTTTTTGTAATACCTACTGGTTTTTTAATAAATTTTGCACATTTGAATGATATTCTAGTTTCTCTGTCTATTGATCAATCACGGGAGGGCAATTTTAAGAACACTCTTTATGGTGTTCTTGTTCATGATGGCTGGAGCACACATTCTGGTCATTATTTCTACTTTATTCATTCATTCACAGGCATCTAGCATGTTTTAGATAATAATTGGGTATACATTTGCTACAGTTGTGAAGACATGTTTAATTTTGTGGAGCAAGCTCATTATAATTTGTGTATAACAGAATACACAAAAGAACTACAATTTTATGTAGAACCTTTTCTTTATATGGTAACACTAATTATATTGAAGTTGCTTAGACTGATTGAAGTTATTCTTATGACATTTTGTACTTTAGGTCTATTCAGTCAGTGAGAAAAGTGTGCTTTCCCAGAAAGCTTACATGCTATTCTATATACAAGATAAGAAAACTAGCATTCAAATAGTAGGTGGGTCTGAATCTCAGTATAAAGGCTCTAAACTAAAGAAGAGGGTGTCATTGAACATTGGACATCCAAAGGAAAACCACTTACAAGATTCATATGCCCCCCAGGTGACAGAAAACATGCATTCTTTCCAAACAACAACAATCTCTTTTAGTGTTGCAAGTGTAAACAAGATATCCCAACAGGTAGAAAATTTGTCAAATGTCAATTTCATTTTAGAAAGTCTAGAAAAGAACACAAGTTCTAGCCAGTCATGCAGTAAATCCAGATCATCAATAGATCGTGATGTTACATTACAGATGGTGCCTCCAAGAACCAATGGTATTCAAACAAATAATGTCTTCTAGTCAAGTCATACCATAAGTAATGGATGCACATCGAATGGGTCTAGTAATAATGTTAAGAAGCAGGAATCTGAAATAAAGGGAACTGATTCTATGGATAATTTTAATATTATGGTTGTTAGACATTCTCAGAACTGTGATGTGAGCAATGATAATGAGAACTATATTGGTAGAAATTCTAAAGCTTATTCAAAAATTAATGGTAACAGATCATGAGAATGTCAAAAATTCTACAAATGGTTTGATAGGTATTATTACTCGGCATCATGCTACTAAACTTCCAAAAAATGATTCAAATGGTAAACTTGTAGTTGGTGAGCATCTAGAGAATGGTAGTGTGGTCCACAATTCTATAGATAATGAGAGGCTGCTAAGCTCCTATCCCTGGAAGATGGTTCCTTATTTCGAGTGCTTGTTTTTTGTATTTAATGCTACAGTGTATATGTTTGTTTTTGAGAAAATTGCTTTTAGTCCTAATGAATCTTTATATGTTCCTTTTGGCAAGGAGGCAAAAATAGTACTTTTCTCTGTAAGGGAAGGGAAATGAATGGGTCATGTGTAAAAGTTATGCATCCACATAGGTTGCAGAAATATAGTCAAGAAACTAAATGTATTTCCAGCCAAAAGTACCAAAAACACCATGGCTGAAGGCACAACAAGCTAAATATGCTTGTGGTGGGGTCGTTGTGGCGGCGACAGTAGTTTGCGTCGTCACCACAGTGGCCTCGCCATAGTTCTTACCGTAGATGTCATAATTGCGATGTCCACTCGACCATTGCGACAGAACGTGTGTCACAGACATAGCGTCACCGTTGCAATTCTTGCATGGACGTCGCAATTGTGACAACTAGCGACATCGCCGCCACAACGAACCTACCACCAAGTGTCGTCACGTCCCTGTCGCAATTTGTCGAGGACGTCACAATTGCGACGTCTAGGGAAGTAATGGGATGGCTACCGCCACAGCGACCCCATGGCTAGATGCCGACGCGACCCTGTCGCAATGCTTGGGGTGGATGTCGAAATTGCGACGTACATTGCATGCATTGCGACAGGATTTGTGCCAGAATAAAGTGGTTTTATTGCGACAGATAGGCATCAAAATTGCAATGGCAGAGGATAGATGTCGTAATTTGCAACTAAAAAACAACGACGTCTATTACTATCGCTGTGGTGACACATTGCCGTCATAATTGTGACACTTAGCTGTCACAAATTGATGCCAAATGTATTAGTGTATATCAGTGTGACATACTATTTTATTGCATCTTTGGTTCATGCTTGCATAACTTATTTTCTCTAGAGAAGCCATATTAATTGAGCTACTTGTGGAAGTATAATATATATAATCCATAAGTTTCATCATTTGAGAGGGTGTGCTCATCAAAAGCATCTAATCTTTATATTAAAAGAATATATTTTGGTTGTGTTATTAATATCTATTTTCAAGTGAATCTTGCATCTTTTGTGCAACCAATTTCTAGAGTACAATATATTTAATTGGTGGTCATAATGACTAGGTGAGTCAAAGGTTGGGGATAAACACAATTATTTAGGTCATTTTTTATTTGTGTGGAAGAAGATATTAGAATGGCTACTTGAATTAATTCAATCTGTCAGTATAATGCGTGTAACAAAATTTATTCCTATGAACATAAATGTTATTTTAGGGTTGGTGTAGTAAGAAAGGCAATAGAAATAGTGGATGAAGATCAGGCACAAACTTTGACCTTATACTTTTATGCTTGGACGTATAATGCCTTCAAAATGATTGAAAAGGAAAGCTTTGCTATGAATTATCTAATATTAGACTACAAACTTCTTTGACTTGACTAAGAAGTAGTCTGAAGATGTAGACTATAGGATGCAGTTATATATGCATTGATTAATGCACTTTTTTTTAGATGCTAGCTATCTTACATGCTACTTTTTATTATTTACTGTGTAGTTAAAACATGCTTTAGATCTTCTAGATAATAGAGGGCACACTAGACTGGCTTATTATTGGGTTAGAATTCTCTGAGGACAAGTCAATAAAGTAGTGTTTCTAAATGTGTTCCACTTTTAAATGAGTTCTTAAGTTTTAGAACTTATGACAACTAAATGAAGACAAGTGATAGAGAATGGTGCTACAACTCAAATGGATCACAAAGCAACATAGACAAGTTTTAGAATTGGCCAAGTAAGTGCCTATGATAACCTTTTAATTCAAAACTATTTCATTGAATATAAATTTTGGTATCTATGAAATTGAGTTCAAAAATTTTTAATGTAGAAATAGTACTCTCTATAATAAAAACAATACTATCTATTATACAAATAGGACTTTACACAACACTTAAATTATTTTTTGCACATTTTCTTGTATACAATGAAAGTTCTCTAAGTTGCTTCCATTTGGCAAGGTTGAATGTTCTTTGTGTTTGAGATAGCTGGTAATATCTATTAATAACCTGATCAACATAGTTGTATAAAGGATTTTACACTTCATATGTTTGAGTTACAAACTTGTTATATATCCATGATGTTTTGTTTGTTGTCTTTGGCTCTTCTATTGGCTACATAATTTGTCTTAGGTTGTCAAGGTTCATTTTTTTATTCTTAGAAGAGGTCAGTTAAATATTAGTCTATTTCTAAACCATTATTTGGAACCTTTTGTTTTGCAAGCCACCATTTTTTTTTTGCAAACCTAGCTACAAAACTTGAATTGGTTCGAAAAATCAATTCATTCTTGGCCTTCCCCTATAGTAGAAGTCTCCTAGTTTTTCTTTAAAAATATATGTGATTGCAATAGATTTATCCATAATATAGGTTTTTTATAAATAGTATATGTTTTCTGTTTAGCTTTATTAAGCCCAAGATCCACTGGAATCGTAAATGCTCTATTATGTGGTTGGTCAAGATTATGATAGGTTTTCAAGATGAAATGTTTCATTGGGGTCTTAGTTGTGCAAGAGTGGGAGTTATTAAGATTAATTTAGTTAAATTATATTTCCATAGTGGGTTGGAGATGGACATCAGAAAGTTCAATTAATATGAAGATGGATTGTTTTAACCATATGCCATGATACTAGGAATTGAACAATCTTTGTTGATATTGGAAATTGGATGACAACCTGCAGAAGAGTTGGTAATTAATGAAGAAATAAGTAATTAAAATGTCCATACATGTTCAAGGTAGTTTGGGGGAGTAAATAGGAATTAGAAAAGAAGTCCTCAATTGCTAACAGGGGTTGTAAAAAGGATCCAATCAAGGATGCTTTCTTGGAAGACAAAATTAAAGAATATTTTACATAGATGATGAGCAAGGCATAAGATTATCTCAAGTGACCAACATGTGTTTGGGTAGATTTTTGGAGATATTTTTGTTTGATAAGTGGGCATTGCAAATCTTAAAGATGATAATATGGTATATGTTGAGAGAGATGTGGTTTGCAAATCTAGAAGTTCAAATACATTTTTGTGGTGCAAGGGATGGAATGTTATTTTAAATGGTTCTCAAAATTATTGTCCAAAAGGATTAGCTTGAATCATAATTGGTGGAAAAGATGCCAACATCTTTTGAAATTATTGTAAAAAGGTTTAGATAAGGTGGAAAGGGTGATTCCCTAAACATAATTGAAAAATACTAGAAGGAAAATACATTACAATTGGTTTATTTGTTATGGTCAAGGATTTGTTTTTTCAAATTTAGAGAATGTTAGGGTCATGTTTGTATGTTTTGAATTTTAATTTGAGTGGTAGTTGACCCTCAATGTTGGTTGGGAGAGAAAATGTCGAAAAGTGATGAGGTGCCTTAGCAACAATTGACCTCAAAAATCTGTTAGGAGGAGAGAATTTTGAGGATTATAAAGTGCTTAGTAGATCTTGCAAGGGTAGATGTTTCATGTAGATATTTTGTAGATCTATTGTTATTTATTTAATGTGCAATCATGAAATTTTTTTTATATTATCTAATTTTGTGTTTCTGAGGTTTTCTTACAAGTAAGAAACATTACTTGATTAAAAAAATCACAATGTCTTTTAGACTCATGTGGTTCTTCTTGATATGAACATTCCATCTGGCCTGACTTTTCTTTTACCAAGTTGTTAATTGCAAGTTGTGATAAGGTGGAAAACATCTTTGAATTGTATTAACTTGAATATTTTGGTTTTTTGGGTCAAAATATCTAGATCAAGACCCCATCATTCTACACATGAACTTCTTAGAGGGTGTCAGACTAGTGACATATGGTGGTAACCAAAAAAAGCAATCTGTATAGCAGTAGGCATTCACTTTGAGTGTAATTATTTTAAATTCTATTGTAGGATCACGATGTGCTATTTTTATAACATTTTGATCTATTGAAATAAGTTGTTTTACATACAATTATGTTCATATAAATCATTCTCATTAACCTTTCCTTTTGTGATATATGTGTATAGATACACATAACTATATTGGCCTGTTCATAATAAAGACAAGAACAAGAAGTTGTCCATTGCTTTCATTGAATCAATGAGGGAAGTAATTCAAAATGTTAGGAAAGTGATATGTTAGGAAAAAATGATTAGGTTAGATTAGGTTTTTTAGATGAACCAGAGCCTCAAGAATTTGGGAGGTTGCAAGTTCTGAAAAAAACAAAAAAGTATTGCTTATGTTGGTGGATTAAGGTGGTTTTGTTATGCTTTTCTCTATTGGCACTTGTAGTTGCTTTCATCATCTAGGGAATGCCAATTCTAATTGACCAGGTTTTGAAATGTTTTAACTCCTTTTGCTTTTCTTTGGAGATCTATAAAATTAATTTTTCATTTTCTTTTCATCATTGATAAATTTGGTATGCCATCCAGCTTAATTGAGATGGCATCATTTTTTGAGTACGTATTATGATAGTTTTTTGACTTATCCACTACAATTGACGATTTTCCTTGACATAATTTAGTTTTATATGGAAAATAATATGACTACTATAGATCTAAGATATCTAGGAATAGCTTATATATGGCTCCATTTCATTCTTGTGGAGAAATTTAAACCATTACTATATGGTTCCCTTTCACCTTCCATTTAGTCATATGTTTAACCATGCTTTATGACCTTTTATCTCTTCCACATTTGGTGGGAAATATTTTCTTTTCCCATCATGTTGTTTATGATGGTAACCATCCCCTCATCACATCCTTTATTATAGTAACTATCTCCTGGGCTACAAGCAATGGCAATTCTTGGATAATGTTATAAAAGTGTGCTCCATTGCTTCCTTATCTTCATCATCAAGCTTGAAATAACTATATTGGACACATTTGGTCTAATGGTAGTGCTTGTTTTGAAATTGTTGAAGTCTTCCACTAGTGCCCTTAAAGTTTCATTAGAACATTTTGGACTATTTATCTCTGCTAGATCAAAGGGTTTTGGGATCACCAACAATTGGAGGAACCTGACTCGCAAGGAAAAAACACTTTCTTCTTCTACAGTTGTTCCCTCTTCTTGAACCTTGCAAACTTCCCTTTACTAATGCTTTAGTATATGCATAATGGTTCAATCTGGTGAAATTTTGTTGGACTTAGTTGTGTTATATGGTAGGGAATAATATGATGGCCTTTAGGTATGCTCAAACTATAGTTATTGACAATAAAAACTAACCTTTTAACTATCTCTTCTCCCTTATCTCTTTCTCCAAGCTTCTTGGGAATAAAGTCCTATACAAATAAGGTTTAGACTTTAGAGCTTATAAAGGGGAGTTAGTTTACCCACATTGTTGTAATTGTTTACACTTCATTCTATAACTCGTGTGTGGTAAACTCATTGTTGTAATTGTTTACACTTCATTCTATAACTCATGTATGGTAATTGTTTACACTTCATTCTATATTTCTACTTCATGTGCTATTGAAATGGCTCTAAGGGTGAAGCTTGTCTAAGGTAAGTCAACTGTATGCTTGTACTCATTTTCATCTTCAATTTTGCCTTGAGATGTTTTATGTGTTGTTGTCATGATGAAAACCTTCTTTCCAAATGAAAGACTTGAGCAAGACTTATCAGAAACTAAAACACGAAATGGGTATTGTTTTTTGTAGCAAATAGATGCATTACCAAATCACTTGAAACTGGGAACGGATGTAGAGTTGTGTTTAAGAAAAATCCACAAAGAAGAAAGTGCAAGGCCAAAAGAAGTAGCCAACAACCTATTTCCTCGTAGGGTTGTACATGTAATAGTTAAAGAGGATGCAATGCTACCCCTAATTGGACATTGAAGAATTGCCTAGTCCATAGCCCTTAAATAAACAATGTTGACCAAGTTGAGATTAGAAACATTATTCAACACACTTTCACTTATTTTTTCCACTTCAGTTTCTACATCAACACTCACATAGGGGACAGAAGCCCACAACAAAAATGAAGACTGTTGGTCTATGGTACAAGTTAATCAGTGATGAAGTGGACAATAAAGAAGTGACCTCTCCACAACCCTTACAACCACAATGTCGACCTCATGGGGATTGGAAACCTTATATTAATTGGTGGCTTTGACCCCAAAAATTTTGGTTGCATCTGCATCTCTCACATAGTTGATGGTGCACTATGCATAAATGTTCATTTGTTCCATGTTGTATCACACAATTGTTTCTTATTCAAGCCATTTAATTTGCAACCTTTTAAATCTTTGTAAAGGTAAAGTTGAAGTAGGAGAATTTTTCTTCTCAAAGGTGTCCTCTAATTGTAAAGTGTCCATTCCATTATCTATTGAACTATATATGTCTTGTTTGTTGAATAGATAATGGAATCAATGCTTTACAATCAGAGGACACCTTTGAAAAGAAAAATTTTCCTACTCCAACATTATCTTTGCAGAGATTTAAAAGGTTGCGAATTAAATGGTTTGGATAAGAAGCAATTTCTTGATACAGCATAAAAAAAAAAATTCAACCAAACATGGTGGAAATTTTGACCAATGCTTGTTAGTTTTCTACCAAGCATTAGTCGAAATTTCCACCAACTAAAAAAAAATTGACCAACCATCGGTGGAAATTTCCACCAATCACAAATTTTTTGACGAATGGATTGGTGGAAATTTTGACCAATCAAAAAAAAATTGATGAATGGATTGGTCAAAATTTCAACCAACATTGACAAATCAGGACCACCAAAATATAAAACTTTTAGAAAAATATATTGGTCAAAATTTTGATGAGAAAAACTTCAACAAACATCTTGGCCAAAATTTTGACCAACCTAGGTGGAAATTTCAACCAAATTTGGTTGAAAATTGAGCTCAAATTTACTAGTGAGTTTAGTGAGAGGAGTACATAATACAAGATACATTACATAATTATGGCATATCAAAATCGATAGCTAGATACATAAGACCTTTTCCCATTGGCAACATGAATATTTTGGGGGAGTCTTAATAATACTATTTGGCAACTTCAAAGAATTACCACTTGTTATGGATGAATAAAACTATATGTCACAATCTGATGCCAAGTTGTTGTGGTGCCATTTCATAATAGTTGTTACTTTACAAGTAATCTAGTCCAACAAGAATATTAGAGAGACACAATAATATTTTTGCCAATTGTTGTTGAATATACGTGATGCAAACAAAACAGAAGAATAATGGAAGCTTCACATGACTCGTAGAGACATATACCTTTTAGTAAAAAAAATATACATATATATTTTTCATAGTTCTATACACTAATTCACTTCTAATGATTTAGTAAAACTACATAATAGAAGGTTGTTGAAGTTATTGAATTTCCTAATCACAATAAGTACATGCTCAATAAACTTTGCAAGAAGAAATGACAATGTAAGTAATTATGGACAATAAGAAAAATATATAATCCGTTGCAAAGAAAAATAAGTTATGCTTACAACAAACATATGGATAGAGAGAGGAATTGTTAATATAACTCTTTGTTAAAATTTTTAACATTGATGTTACTATTTCATACATACAAAATAATAAAGATTATATTAAAAGTTTTCACATCAAAAAACAACCATCATTGTCTAATATATATAACACTATCAACATAATGCTTGCACCCTTCAAAAATGAAAGTGCTAGTTATTATCCCTCTCATATATTACCCATAACATATTTTACTACAGCAATGTGACAATCATGAAATCAATCCTCACCATTCAATTTTATTTCACCTTTTCTCTACCACTTTTCACCACTTTCAAATGTTTGGCTATTCAAAAAGTGGTTATTGAGGGTTTTGTATGAAAAAGAATAGGAGTCCAAGCATGGGGTTTATTGAGAATGAATAAACCAACCATTTTCTCCATGTGTGATGTACATTCTAGACAATTCTAATGCCAGCAAAATTGCTCATGTCATGACATGCAAATTCAACTCTCCCAAAGAAAGAAAGCCTTGTGCTTCATGATAGTATCCTAGTCAAATTTGGGGATTAAAAATACATAAACATGAAAGGGATAGGTGAAGGATGCAAAGAGATATTGTATATATTATTAGGCATATATTAGTAATGTTGAATTTATATCAATCAGTATCCCTATGTTTAGACATAAATATGCTAAAGAAAAAGAAAATACTCATTGTAATTTTATGACAACTGTCTACTTTGTATGTCTGATGTTATCCATAATCATATTTGTGGCTATTGTTAAGTGGTCCAAGGAGAAATATCGCTTGGCCTATATTAACGATCACTTGAAAACAAAAACAAAAAAAAATTAGATCAAAATAAGAATAGGGAGTCTTTCTTTAGTTATCTTTAAATTTAGAATGGGATAGAGCCATAGAATTAAACTAATTTTACTTGTCTCAAATTGGTAACAGTCTTGTTAGAGTATTTTGTAGGTTTTCAACTACTATTAATATTTTCCTTTACATGTATTCATTTATATGCTAATGTTGTAAAGTTGCTTACAAATAATTACAGTTGAAATCTTTGTAGTGTCAATCTCTAACTAATTAAAGAAGTATGAATATGTGTTCTCCTAAAGCCTTCTCTTAAATGGTCAAGGTTATTTTGTATGATACAAGGCACATTAGTAACATTGTTAGTAGATAATTGAAAAAGCTAGTAGTTACTCCATAGGGCTAAAATTTAAGGCCATTTTTTTGTTCATGTTATAAGAAGATGAAGTCTATCATGCCCAAAAATACGAGGGCAAAACACACACAAATTTTATTTTATTTTTAATAATAAAGTTCACTAAGGTTGAAGAGTTGAATAGGCAAGTGCAAGAATAGATTCACTACATTTTCACTAAGTTTGCAATCATGAGGATTGAATTGATCATTAAATATGATCTTTCATTATTAAAATGATATCGACATTAGTTACGTTACTACTTAATTTAAATTTCTTTAATTATAATCTAATTTTAACAATTACTAACCAATTTTCAATTAAAGCTAACTTTAAAAAAAATACAAGATCATAGTTAACACTAAGCACATTGAAACTTTTATACATATCAATTAATTTTACTATTTAATTTAAAACTAATTCCCAAATTTGTAATTAATCCTACAAAAACTTTTTAAATAACAAATGAACTAATCTAAATTAAATCTAACTAATCTTAAACTAAATTACATTAAAAAACTTTAACAAATCAAATCTTGATAACACAACTAACTTACATACTTTAAATAATAAAAAAATAAACTAACATACTTAATAACTAAACTAAAACTAACTATATAAAAACTAAGATTTATTTCAAAACACTATAACATCCTAATCTAATTTCTAACCTATCCCTACACCCACATCCACATAGTCCCCCTCAAAACCTAGCGCCTACCTATCTGACCAAAGGGTGGAATGAAAAGTTTTATCCATACAAAATAAATCTACCTCCACTCAACACTTCCTAACCACTAACCTAGTGCCAACACATCCCTTCTTCATGAAGACTTGCGCATTTCCAAGTGCTTCCCATGGGTACAGTGCGCTACCCAAGTGATATTACTCTCTGACACCAACTACCAAGTGATGTGCTGACAAGGGATGGAAGGCAAAGTATAATTTAAACAAAGCAATCAAATATCCTCACAACACTTCCTTCCCTCTAAACTAGCGCCAACCCATCTCTTCTTCCATGAAGACCTGCACGCTGTCCCACAAGACTATACCTGTGTCAGTCTTGTCCCCCCCCTTCTTGTCACAAGTGGGAGCCAAGTTGGCGCTCAAGGGGAAAAAGACTAAGTTTTTTTTTTAAATAAACAATTTTGTTTTAATCCATCCCATCTGTGAAATGAGATCAGCGCGCCAAGTAGAAGGAAGAAGGGGTTGGGGTGATGTCACCCCATCATGACAACGTTGACTTGCTTTAAAACCCCTTTCTAAGACATTTCCAAATGTTGGCGCCAACTAAGGGCACCGGCTACGGTGCAACATATTTGCACCGTGCCGTTTGTGTTTCCGTCAGTCTCCCCACTCCTCTGAGGCACCGGCTACGGTGCAACATATTTGCACCGTGCCGTTTGCGTTTCCGTCAGTCTCCCCACTCCTCTGACGGCTTCTCCGACATGCACGCTTTCAACTCTCCCGCACTCTGTTGAAAGTGCTGGTACATTCCGGTAATGAATATTTCCATTATGTGACGATGATCTACCAACTTTATAAAGAAAAAGGTTTCATTATGTGACAATGAAATATAATATTTGTATAAGACAGACAGCTGTGATATATCGTTGAGAGTTTACAAAGAACGGCCTGATATTTTTCGAAAAGTAAGATGTCTCGTATGACTTTTGAGTATATCTAGATTCACATACTTCTTGTTTTTCTATTTGAAAAATGTGTCTAGAACAATGGCAAATTCATTTTCAAATAAAAAATTACTTCAAACTTTTCATTTGTGGATATTCAATAAATAGATAAAATTTTGTGGGATAGAAAAATGTAAAAGAGGAGGATAGGAGAAGGGAGACTAAGAGTGGTTAGTTTCATTTGGTTGGATTAGATATTTTTTGATGTTATAGATTGTTTATTTATATAAATTTTTAAGAGTATGTTTTTTATCAAGTAAGATAGATTTAAAAAGATCTTAAACTTCTTACATAAAAAGGATAGAGCTTGAAGCACAACCAAATGACAACAAACAAATAAGAAGAAATACTAGAAGACTACAAAAGACAAATATTAGAAAAATTGGACCGACCTACTCAAAATCAAGGTGGATGAAAAATATATTCCAACGAACTTATATGAAAATGAACAATTGGGAGTCATTAAATCATTGACATAAACATCTACCACCCCTAAATCATTATATGGAGAATCCATCATCAAAAAATCTATTGAAAATCTTCCTTAAACATCTACTTTGCAAACCTCCTTAAATATGTCTTCCGAATTAAGTGTTATGTCCTACTTTTAAATGCCTCACCCACTCTAACACAAGAATGATAGATAAATAGAGAGTCTTCATAGTCAATCTCTTGCACCCAAGTTTCAAATTTTAAAGATAAGGTGATTTGAGAGGGAAGCTCGTGAGTTTTTTCCACAAACACATAAAATCTAGTGGAAATATTATTCTTGGCAAAATAATTTTTATATGGTTAGTGAAATTAAATTGACTTTCGTAATTAATTAATTAGATTTAAATAAAGCTTCTTACTCATCTTATATTTCAGTATTAATTTTATCTAATTTCTTCAATCCTAATTTTTTTAACACTTCACTCTATAGAAATATTATTCTTGGCAAAATAGTTTTTATATGGTTAGTGAAATTAAATTGACTTTCATAAAAAAGTAAATCAAATCAATTTTTTTACAAAATTATTATATTAAAAATTACAAATTTTTAAAATTTGTCATATAGTTTCCATCTTTTTGAACTATAGACAAAAAAAAAATATTACACACTAAGAAATGTAGAAGAAAAGGTTGGTAGTAATTGTAAACCCTAATTGGGACATTAAAATATACTATATGTTTTTAAAATAGATTTTTTTTTTTGTTTCAACTTTATCATCTATTATCATTACCATTCTTCCTTCATCTTTCTTATTTCTTTATTTCTAACAACTATATATTCATTATTTGAGTACTCTCTTTAAATTTAATAATACAATCTTTTAATTTTTCTATGTTCAAAGATTATATTATTAAATTCAAATAAGTAACCATTAGGTTATTCAATAGTAAATTATTTAACTTCAAAATTACATTCAAATGATAGCCATATCAGAATTAGAGTTATAGAAAATATTTTATACTTATATATTACAACTTTATTTTTATTCAAATGAATAGCTTAAATATTTCTTTCTCTCATAAATTAATAGTTAAAAAATCTTACTCACACTATCTTCCATAAAAAATATTTTATGCTTTTTTAATAATTTAATACTTCTTAACCATATAACAATTAAAATATTAGAATTTTTTTTTTATTCGTAGCTTTAAAGGGCTTTTAGTGCTAAATGTGGAGAATATAAAAACATTAAATTATTTGATTTAAATTATTAGATACTAATAAATGTAGAAAAAAAGGTTGGTAGTAATTGTAAACCCTAATTGGGACATTTCATGTTGAATACTCAGTTCGTCAAGGTACAGGTCCTTTCTCCTATTTTTTTGTTTCATTCTAATTTAAATTTGACACTCACTATATTTCTTGAAATTACATTGACTTTCATTATTAATTAATTACAAAACTAAATAGTTGAATAAAAAAGTATTTGATTTAAATTATTTAAATTATTAGAGAATAAAAAAACATTAAATTATTTGATTTAAATAAAGCTTCTTACTCATCTTATATTTCAATATTAATTTTATCTAATTTCTACAATATTAATTTTTTTAACACTTACTCTATAGAAATATTATTCTTGGCAAAATAGTTTTTATATGGTTAATTTAATTTCACTAACCATATAAAAACTATTTTGCCAAGAATAATATTTCTATAGAGTGAAGTGTTAAAAAAATTAGGATTGAAGAAATTAGATAAAATTAATACTGAAATATAAGATGAGTAAGAAGCTTTATTTAAATCTAATTAATTAATTACGAAAGTCAATTTAATTTCACTAACCATATAAAAATTATTTTGCCAAGAATAATATTTCCACTAGATTTTATGTGTTTGTGGAAAAAACTCACGAGCTTCCCTCTCAAATCACCTTATCTTTAAAATTTGAAACTTGGGTGCAAGAGATTGACTATGAAGACTCTCTATTTATCTATCATTCTTGTGTTAGAGTGGGTGAGGCATTTAAAAGTAGGACATAACACTTAATTCGGAAGACATATTTAAGGAGGTTTGCAAAGTAGATGTTTAAGGAAGATTTTCAATAGATTTTTTGATGATGGATTCTCCATATAATGATTTAGGGGTGGTAGATGTTTATGTCAATGATTTAATGACTCCCAATTGTTCATTTTCATATAAGTTCGTTGGAATATATTTTTCATCCACCTTGATTTTGAGTAGGTCGGTCCAATTTTTCTAATATTTGTCTTTTGTAGTCTTCTAGTATTTCTTCTTATTTGTTTGTTGCCATTTGGTTGTGCTTCAAGCTCTATCCTTTTTATGTAAGAAGTTTAAGATCTTTTTAAATCCATCTTACTTGATAAAAAACATACTCTTAAAAATTTATATAAATAAACAATCTATAACATCAAAAAATATCTAATCCAACCAAACGAAACCAACCACTCTTAGTCTCCCTTCTCCTATCCTCCTCTTTTACATTTTTCTATCCCACAAAATTTTATCTATTTATTGAATATCCACAAATGAAAAGTTTGAAGTAATTTTTTATTTGAAAATGAATTTGCCATTGTTCTAGACACATTTTTCAAATAGAAAAACAAGAAGTATGTGAATCTAGATATACTCAAAAGTCATACGAGACATCTTACTTTTCAAAAAATATCAGGCCGTTCTTTGTAAACTCTCAACGATATATCACAGCTGTCTGTCTTATACAAATATTATATTTCATTGTCACATAATGAAACCTTTTTCTTTATAAAGTTGGTAGATCATTGTCACATAATGGAAATATTCATTACCGGAATGTACCAGCACTTTCAACAGAGTACGAGAGAGTTGAAAGCGTGCATGTCAGAGAAGCCATCAGAGGAGTGGGGAGACTGACGAAAACGCAAACGGCACGGTGCAAATATGTTGCACCATAGCCGGTGCCCCAACTAAGAGGGAGATAGTTAATGCAAAAAGTTTATTTGGTGGGAGAAAGATATTTAGGATATTAAGTTAGATAGTTATTAACTTATACATTTTCATGTTATAATATACTTATATTTCCTTTTAATATCTAATTTTAAATTTAAGAATATTTTCAAGAATATTTTTTGTTGCAATATGACATTAAATCTCAAGCCCATACAAAATTCAAAGGGCTTTTGCTCTAGGAAAGTATAAATTTTTTTTTGTGTCATTTTTCTCTAAGTGTTGAAAATTTTAAGAACAACAACAAAAGCATAAAGATAAATTATTATTTTTGTAAGTATGACTACCAATTTTGTCCATTTATCAAAGGAGGGTATATATATAATTTTTTTAATCATTGATTTTCGCTAACACCTAGTTAAGCCAAGAATTTAATATCTACTTAAAATAACATTGGAAGATTGATTTTTGGTTTACAATAATCACAAATTTGAACCTTCATTTATAACATAATTTTCATTTTCAACATATAAGGAAACTTGAAATTTTGCCTAATTGAACATCATCATTTCATCTGATTTTTGATGTGCATCCATATAACCAAAAATTTCAAGAAAACTCATGAGAAGCAATAATATTCAATCACTATTTTATTTGCAACTTGATTCAAGGGCTCCGTCGAGAAAGAACCAGGAAGAAGACCTGGTGTCGTTGCCATTACAACAAAGTTTTTAAATACAATTTACATAGGATTCCAAATCCTGAAATTACAACAATCCAATTAAATTAACTTCATGACCCTTATCAAGGGTTCCATATCATTTTCGGCAATACATTACTAAGATCGTGGAGGGAACAAAATCTGACCGGGTGACAAACAAGCATGACCAAGAGACAAAATCAAACATGCATATTCATACTAGGTTTTCACAACAGGATTCACAATGAATCAAAACTAGGGAAAGGTGGATTTTTCTAACAAGAGATGTTAGACACAACACCAAAATAGATGCCCAATCAGAGCTATAATTCAAGAACTTCCATTCTTCCATTTTAACATGCCAAAACTCCTACGAAGTTTGTGCTAATAGGTAGGGGTCCATAACACCCTACCGTCTCTCCCTCTTCTCATCTTGAGAAGAGACTCTACACTGTTGGAGTCCAACTAAAAAGACCTTTCCCAAAATTGGCCACTTCTTCCCTATCCAAGAGTGAGTAATGCCAAAACACCCATACAAGAAAAATTTGAAAGTCAAACAAAAACATGAAAGAAAAGCATTCAAGAAACATGGTTTCAATCCTTCCCAACATACCCAACATACATACAAGCATACAAATAAACAATCCCAATAGCATAAGCATGAAACAAGCATGAACAATCTGAACAAAGGAGATGAAGAACTCCTACCTTCACAAAGAGGTTATGGTAAATGAACAATTTTGAGAAGAGCTTTTCCTTCCTTGCCTTCAATCTTCGAAGACTTCTCTCTAAAAGTAGAGATTGGGTAACAACAAAAACTACTCCAAGAAGGGCCTCTAAATAAGATCCAAATTCAACCACCAAAAAGGGCAATAACTTCCTCCACTCACCTACAAATCTAGAATTTTCTAACTCAACCAATCCTAAGGTTAACCACTGAGTGGAGTTGAGTTTATGCAACTCATGGTAACCACTTTCAATTTTCGCACAAAGGCAAAAATAGACTTTTTGAGTGACCTCAAAAGTCAACAAAAGGGGCTTAGGGGGTGGAAAATGCCCCCAACCCATACCCATACCCCTTGGGTTTAAAGATTTCATGTTTTAAAGCCTTAGGAATTGATTTGGAACCAAACAAAAGCTAGTAATAATTAAGACCATCTAACAACTCTAAAATGTAGATTAAGCACTAATACAGATTAGGGGTGACTAAACTTGATTAAGAAACAAATTAGCAAAAATGAGACTAAATCTGACTTAGGTCCAAAGCTTACAGAGATAAGCCTAACTGGCTTGCTGGAATGCATATGAAAATTCATGAGTGTCAAGTGATACTATCAGAACATAGTTACGAACATTAACATTTACTGATCATGAAAAGATACATTCATACATCTCACAAAATAATTAAGTTACGAACAACAAGGTTTCCACAAATAGCACATAGGGATCAGTTCCATTCCTCTGTCGAGTTTCTCAGCTAAAATATCCTGCACACTCATTGCACACATCAATAGTCCCATAAAATCACATGCACATATGTATATACATATCAGGAAATCACATAAATTAAAACATACATCTATAAATCAGTCAGGGTTTCTCTCATCCTACTCAATTCTTAACCATTAAAATCTCTTAATCAAAGTGTTAATCCTACATTTACTTATTTCATCAACATACATATACATAAAACATTAAATGACGAACATCAAATATCTAAAAGTAACATCACACAACATGAAATAATATAATATGTTCAAAGCATCAGATAATGTCCTGACATCTCGAGTTGTAAGTATAAAAATAATAATGTATCTCTATGCTACGATGGGTCGAGGCGAGGCCTCACAAAGTCAATATCATGTTTAAAGTTCCATCAAAGGGATGTCATTTAACTGAGATAATGAGAAACAAGAAAGTTTCTCATAGGAATGACATTTAACTGAGATAATGAGAAACAAGATATATGCAACATAATGGATAGTGTTGATGAACCTAGTCACTAGTTGTAGTGCATTAGGAGATTCCAATGTTAACAACAAAGAAATATAAATAGTTTTAATCTAATGCCACATATGACCCTTCGACAAACAAGATGTCAAAAAGCCCAAAGGGGCAAAACAACTATATGAGACAACAACCTATACCAAAATGATACCAAAAAAATTCAGTTACATTCAATTACAACATTGTAATCATATTATCATTCTTCTAATGATATTCTCATTAATGTATTTGACTTTCTATCGTGCCCTATTATAGTTTCTGGAAGGAAAACTCCTAAAGTTGCTATGTTCTTTTTATGTATAAGGAATAAAAGTCCATACCTTTTATTTTTATGTTATTTATTTTTATAAATGTAATATAAATATAGTTATGATGTGTTATTTTATTTATTTGATACATGATGGATTGATATTATTTTTAACTATGTGATGTACACAATGTTTATCACTTTTGAGTAATGATAAATTCTTTGTTGTGATGTTTTAAATATTCAATCATTACTCTCATAGTCAAATTTATTTACAAGTGTCCAATATAAAGCCACTGTAAAAATTAATGTACAATTCTCCAAGTCAAGTCTTTGTAAAATAACTATCATATCACTTGGTGATACAACAATAATTAGTTCCAAATGGTGAAATATTGTCCTCTCTCTTTTGGATAGGGTCCTTCTCCCACTCAATCTTTATCTTTTAGTTATATTATAAGATTTTTTTTTTTTTACAAGATCTAACATTGGTTTCAAGACCCTTTTTCCTTTTGTCTTGTGAATTTAACCACCTTAAGTTATGCTTGAGGGGTTGTTGGTGTGGAAGTAGTATTAAAAGACTATCTTATGCATATACTAAACAAACATTAGTAGGAATTTTTATTTTTATTTTTAAAGTTAATGTTTCTCTAAATGTGTCATAAAATTTCTTTTCCATATCATTTATTCTTAGGAAATGTGGATTTTGTAAACTTACAACCCCACTATTCTTAATGTATTTTAAAAGATAGATCTCAAAAAAATTGTCTTCAAAATTATATATTACATCTCACATATATATTTCAAATTCTAGATTTTTTCAAGTGATTATTTATCTATTGGTGAAGCTAACTAATTATTGTTACAATTGAATTAACCTACAAGTGTACAATATTAAGCCACTACAAAATAAATGCATGACTCTTCTGATTCAAGTCGCTACAAAATAACTATCATATCACTTGTAGATACAACAATAATGAGTTCCAAGTGGTCAAATTTTGTCAAGATGGAGCATTAATAACAAGATGTCCATAGAATAGAGCATTGAAATCATTTATTCTATTCTATAACTCATTTGACAAGATGTGTAGTTTTCACCTTATCCATATCCCAAAAGAATCAAAGCATGGGCCTACAATTTTAACTATATATGTAGCCCTCCCATCATTCAAATATCTTTGTTAACATATTCATAGCATGTGGATAGGAGCTCCTATGGTGAATAACAAAGATAACTCATCTAAACATTAGAATTACATTTAACAAGTTTTAAGAATCCCATCTTTGGAAGAGTAATGGCCCAGTTATCAAATACACACCTAATAGGAGTGCTAAAGATTATAATTATATAATTGTAATTTTATTCAAATTAGAAATTGCACAAAGTAACATACCATAGAATTGTATGTTGTAAAAGCTTATAGTTTTTAACATAAAGATTTCGTTTATTTTAGGAGAAAAATCCCTAACTATGAAAATAGTACAATCTCAATAACCTCTAGCTTTGATATTTTAAGTCTAAGCTTTGTAGAGAGGATAAGCCCAAAAGCTCTCTAACTCAAGGGATAGTTGATTGCTAGAGAAAAAAACACACGATTAGAAAGCTAAAACCCATTTTTTTAATCTAAAAAGCATAATGGTAGGTAAACCTTTAAAGAGTAAAAGACATTACTTACTACAACCTAAACATGTATGTTTGAAGGAATCAGCTTTGCCTTGCCAAGAGTAAAGGAAAATACTTTCCAGCATCTAGTTTACACTTTATGTTGAAAAGAAATACCCTGGCCTTGAGAAAATTACCCTTCCAATGTACCACCTATATTACAATTAGGTGACCTTGTAATTAATCAAATTTGTATGCACTCTCACTTGTGTGTTTTAGGCAATCATATTTCTATTGCATATTGCCAAAGATAGATGAGAAAAATGAGACAAATTAAAATTATTCTATAATTTGGTAGAAAAATTATGTCACTAATAATTTGTAATCCTTGGCACATAATTCAGTCATCTACATTATCAAAGCATGATGTTTTCCAATGCTTTTGTGGGAATCTCTCTAGAGAATATTTGTGGATAACCTCTATTATTCACTAGAAAATGAATAATTTAATGTACTGTTAGATAGCCAAAAGCTACATGGGGGATTAGATCAACTCAACTCTTCAATCTAGGAAATTAGAATTTATTTCATCCACATCCCTATTTTCTATAGGAAATTTGCACATTCTCACCAAGGCTTAGATGAGGCATCACATATATGAAAATCAAAAGGTATAGTTACACCCTTAAAAGGAGGACTCTTAGCAATGAGATATCAAGATGTTGATTTTTAATCTTGAATTAGATGATCAATTGTGATTGTTATATAAAGTACTGGAATGATTTCAATAGGATAATGATCAAGGGGGATTAAATTTTGATAAATAGATATGTTAAATATGACTGAGTATGTTGGCCTTTCTTGTTTAATAGGGTGATCAATTGTGAATTGTTATAATATTTCAATAGTAGAGTAGTTATGTTTAATTCAATCAAATTTTTTTACTACATTTAATAGGGGAAGGTATAGAAAAATAAATGTAGATCTACAAAGGAAATAGAGAGATAGGAAAATAATGGGAGGGACATATGAATGAATGTGAAGAGGGATGTGTATTTAGAGATAGAGAGATAAATAGAGGGGCGGGAAGAAAGAGGGAGAAGATATAGGGAGATAGAAAGTGGTATATATATATATAGATATATATATATATATATATATAGAGAGAGAGAGAGAGAGAGAGAGAGAGAGATAAGTACACATACATATAGACATGAAGATGAGAAGAGATAAAGAGTGAGAGGAAAAAATAGAGGAGATAGGTGGAGGGAGGGAGAAATAGATAGAGATTTAAATGAAAGAGAAAGAGAAAGATATTTGACCATCTAAATGGGGGAAATACATTAGGGATAGAGAGGGATGAAGAGATAAATAAATAGTGATACCAATAGAGGTAGATGTGGTCCAGGAAGTACAAAGATGTAGATATTTAAAGGATATAAAAGAGGTGATGGAGAGGGATGGATAGAGATAGGGAGATATGGATGGATAGAGATAGGGATAAATATAGGGAGATTAAGAGATAAAGATAGAAATAAATCTTGGGATGTGCATAAGAAGAGATAAAGAGGAAGATATAAATAGAGATCTGAATGGTGAGATAGATTGGCAAAGAGATAAGAAAATATCAACAAGATGAAAAAAGTGATTTAAAATAAGACAAATACATAATTAAACTTCTATACATATATAACCCCATTGCACATTAAGATCCAATTGCTAATACATTTTACTTTTTAGTTTGCTGGATGGCCATTTCCTTTTGTTAGCAGTACAACTATTGCAGTTCACTGAAATTAGACCAGTGTAGCATTCTGCACAGTAAGAATTCACATGTAAAAACTGAACCAAAGTCAACCGAGAAGGATTAGATGAGTTTGATAGAAATTTCTTTTTTAAATGCTTCTCTGACAATTCTTAAAGGTTGGTGGCAGAAGTTAATGTTCACCGACTAAATAGAGACTGTTCATTTACATTAACTATCCAACCTGTCTTGTTCAACAACTAAATAAACACTGCTCATTTTCAAATAACTCTCCAACGCGTAGCTTGGAATCACATAAGCGGCACAGGGACTTTGGCCATGGGAATATTATTGGTAAGCCTTAATTTCACCGTTCTTTTTATAATTCAACGCAAGAGTAATAGTGCTACTGCAATTGAAGCTCGAGATACATTTTTTCTGGGCACCACGCTTAGCAGAAATGAGAGAATTATCTCAAAGAACGGCACATTTGAGTTGGGATTCTTCAGCCTCAACGGAAGCAACTAGTATATTGGCATCTGGTACGCCCAAATTCCAGAGAAGACGTATGTTTGGGTGGCCAACAGGGAGACTCCCACCAAGAAACAGCCAGGCATTTTGAAGCTGTCAAAAGATGGTAATCTGGTGCTGTTCGATGCAGAGGACGCATCTATTTGGTCAGCCAACACAACAAACAAGGCATCCCGGGCTGTGCTGTTGGATTCTGGCAATTTCTTAATGCTGACCAGTGTAGGCAATGAGTCTAATATTGTTTGGCAGAGTTTCGACAATCCTGCAGATACCTGGTTGCCGGGGATGATGTTCGGTGGATATCATCGAAAGGTATTTTCATGGAAAAACTCAATGGATCCTGCTCCTGGGCTCTTTTCCTTTGCCATGGATCCATCAGGGGCCAAACAATTTGTGCTCACATGGAACAATTCTGTACAGTATTGGGCGACTAGAATTTGGGACGGCAAAATATACAGTGGAGTTCCAGAAAGTGGACTCAAACAAACCTTGATTTTCAGCATGAAGAAGAACAGATCTGGTTTGTTTCAATCGTATACGTTGGTTCCTCCCTTCAATGCACTTGTACGTTTCGTTCTTACTCAGTTCGGGGAAGCAGAGGAGCGCATATTCGATGGCAGTAAATGGATCCTTCCTTGGTTTGCTCCCAGAGATTAATGCGATGTTTATGGTGCCTACGGTATCTATGACTCTATAAATCTTAAGCTCTGCAGCTGCGTGGAAGGCTTCAAACCCACATACAATCACGACTGGGTTTCCCGAGATTGGGCGTCCAGTAGATGTGTTCGGAAGAGCCCATTAAACTGTAGCACCGATCAATTCATCCATCTTGGCATAACATTTCCCGATGATTACACTCTCTCATACCCTGCAATAGCCACAAAGAAAGATTGCGAGGAAGTCTACCTGCGCAACTGCTCGTGCACCGCATTTTCTTTCAACCCGCCTTCAGGGCCCTGTAAAATATTCTGGTCTGGAGATTTTCTCAATATGCGCAACTCTACTAGATCAAATAGTAATTCTAGTATCTTCATTCGGATAGGACGTGCCTCTCAAGTTTCAAAGAAAGGCAAGATTACCAGAACTATTGTGGGCAGTGCTTGGTGTCATTGGTGCACTCACGGTGGCTCTGATTTTCTATTTAATTTATAATTCGAGGAAACGTCAGCTACAATCGATAGAAAGGCATGCGGATTCCTCAGACTCTTTTCTCAAAATGTTTACTTACAAGGAGTTGAAAACTGCAACAAAGAATTTCAGGTGCAAGTTGGGGAGCGGAGGATTTGTGTCCGTATTCAAAGGCTCTCTACCAGATGGCACAGTCATGGCCGTGAAAAAGATGAAGGGACCTGGACGATATGAGAAGCAATTTCGAGCAGAAATCAGTTCCCTCGGAAACATACAACATGTCAATTTGGTCAGGCTTCGAGGGTTTTGTGCACAGGGATCTAAACGGTTATTAATCTATGATTACATGTCCAACGGCTCTCTCAATTCTTTATTGTTTACAAATAAATTGAAAAATAAACGAGAAGTACTCAATTGGAAGACCCGATTTGGAATCGCATTAGGCATTGCAAGAGGGTTGCTTTATCTCCATGAAGAATGCAGAGATTGCATAATTCATTGTGATGTTAAGCCTGAAAACATTCTGCTGGATGGTAATATGTCACCGAAATTGGCCGATTTTGGGCTGGCAAAGCTCGTGGGTAGAGATTTCAGCCATGTGCTGACTACTATAAGAGGAACAAGAGGATACTTGGCTAGGATACTTGGCTCCAAAGTGGATTTCTGGTGTTCCCATCACTCCCAAGGTTGACGTCTATAGTTTTGGTATGACCATTTTCGAACTCATTTCAAATGAAGAAATTTGGATTTTAATGTGCAAAACTCAAGTATGTTTTACTTTCTTCCATGGGCTAGAACTCAAGTTCACCAAGGGAACATGATAAATATTGTGGAGGAGGGTGTTGTAGAGGAGGTAGACATGAAAGAGGTGAGAAGATCATGTGTTGCATGTGAGAAATATATTAAATTAAATTTAACACTCACAACTCTAAACCTAAAATCTTTTCTTGGCACATGAAGGTGCCGAGTGCCAGTTTTGCTCTCAACACTTGATGGTGCCGAGTGATAGGCAACAGGTGCTAAGTTGGCTCAGCACAAGAAGAGCTCAGCACACAAAAAAATGCTCGACACCAGAAGAGCTCAACACACAAAAAATGCTCGGCACCAATGGATGCCGAGTGAGCTCGGCTCCAACTAAGAAAGAGGATGCTGAGTGTTCTGTTTCAAATTGAATAAATATAACTTAAAGAATTTTTCAACGTGAATGCTTTCACCATTAAAACCAGAGAGCCAAGCTTTAACCTTTCAACCAAGTTTTTCAAATACAATGAATAGAAGAGGAAGAACAATACATTCAAGTATGCCTGCTTGCTTTTCTATTCAACTAAGATTTAAACTATTACAAAATTTGAGAGCATTTGGCTTCAACTAGAAAATTCTAAAGTAACCCTAAACTGATAATACTTTAAACTTCAATAAACTTTTAAACTTGCAGCTCTAATGGCTACATACAAAGGTGCCTAGAGCAATCACTGCTTCAACAAGACAAAACAAAACAACAATAAACTCACAGAGTGAACAGGGGAAGTACGTGCAACTGCAGGCACAAACTTGTTTTCTTCTTCTTTCTTTGCTCTGGTCTGCAACTACTAATCTGCTTGATCTACTTGAAATTTGAATAATCTAACTAAATAAATATGAATGAAGAAACATTCCCTTTTGTCACATTCCATTTTCTCCCTCATTTCTGATTTCAAAAATCTCACCCATCGTATTTATGTTTCGATCTGTTTTGGATGTCAAAGGTGGTAGGTGAGCGTTTGGCTCTAGGGGCAAACATCAATTGCTGAATTAAATATTTCAACACTCCCCCTTTGTCCCAAGCCAAACAAACAAGGATCAGTGCTGATCCAAATCAATTACACCAAGACACTCTCTTAGGTATACAAAGATCCAATGCCTAAAGGCTTAGTAAAGATGTCTGCTAGTTGCTGCTCAGACTTACAAAATTCTATCATCATATCCCCATTCTCCACCAACTATCTGATGAAGTGATATCTGATCTCAATATGCTTTCTTCTCCCATGGAAGACTGGATTCTTAGACAATGCAATTGATGAGATGTTGTCACAATAAATTGTGGTTCCATCCTCTTGCCTTTCATTCAAATTTGTCAAGATCCTCCTTAGCCAAATTGCTTGACATGCTACTGCATTTGCTGCTATGTATTCAACCTCTGCTGTAGATTGAGCAACAATGGGTTGCTTCTTGGATGCCCATGAAATTGCACCCGATCCCATGTGAAACATGTATTCGAAAGTGCTCTTTCTATCATCTAAACTTCCAGCCCAATCACTGTCAGTATGACCTACCAACTTGAATTCATTTGATGCAGTATACAAAATTCCAAATCCCTTGGTACCTTTCACATATCTTAGGATCGTCTTTCCCACTTGCCAATGGGAATCTTTTGGTGTTTTCATAAATTTGGAAATTAAACTTACTGCATGCATTAGGTCTAGTCGAGTTGCAGTCAAATACATTAAACTTCCAACCATACTCTTGTATAGTGTTGGATCCACTCTTTTGCTATTGTCTTCTTTGCTCAACTTCAGACCTACTACAATTGGTGTGGGGGCTGCCTTACTGTTTTTCATTTTGAATCTCTCCAAGATCTGCCCTACATACTTTTCTTGAGAGATGAAGATGCCATCATGCATTTGTTTTACTTCAATGCCTAGAAAATATTGCAAGAGACCTAGGTCTGTCATTTCAAATTTACTTTTCATGGCCTCTTTAAACTCACCAATTAGAGCCTTGTCATTTTCAATAAAAATTAAATCATCTACATACAAGACAACAATCAATACATTACCATCTGCTGCCTTGATGTAAAGAGTGGGCTCACCATTGCTTTTGCTAAAGCTATTGCTCATCAAATATGAGTCAATCATACTATACCATGCTCTTGGAGCTTTCTTGAGCCCACAGAGAGATCTCTTCAATCTATATACTTTGTTCTCTTCAGTTGCAACTTCATAACCAAGTGGCTGCTCCACATATACTTCTTCTTTCAATACACCGTTTAGGAAGGCGGACTTCACATCCATTTGAAATACCTTCCACTTGTCCTGAGTTGCAATTGCTATGACAACACGCACGGTTTCCATTCTTGCAACTGGGGCATATGTCTCATCATAATCTCTTCCATACTGTTGTTTGTATCCCTTGACTACCAACCTTGCCTTATGCCTATCAACTTTTCCTTCAACATTGCATTTGGTCTTATAGACCCATTTCACTACAATCACTTACTTCTTGGGAGGCAATTCAGTTAGCTCGCATGTCTCATTCCTTTCTATAGCATCTATCTCCTCATCCATGGCCTTACACCATTTCTTCTCCTTAATAGCTTCTTCAAAATTTATTGGATCACTATGAGAAAATAATGCAAAATTAACACTCTCATCATAATCTTCATACCTTTCATCTTGGTATATCTCCCTAAGACTTTTGGTCTTTCTTGGTAACAGGGAGGAGAGTGTGGGATCAAAATCTTCACTGCTGCTGCTTTGTCGACCAGCTCGGTCTTCACTGTTACTCGGCACTGACACTCAGTCATACCTAGAGGAGCTCAGCAATGACTGAACCTGCTTGCCTTTTCTTTTATTTTCTCCTTCTTCTTGCTGTTCATTAGCATCTTCTTCTCTCATAATTGGCACTTTACTTGAAGTGCTTGGTGACTCATCAGTTGGACTATACAACGACTGATTTTCAAGAAATTTCACATCTCTTGAAAGCAACATCTTCAATGGGTCATACAATTTGTATGCCTTTGATTCTGAACTGTACCCTGTGAAGATGCACTTCACACCTTTTTTATCTAATTTCTACCTTTTCTCTTTAGGCACATGAGCATATGCAACACATCCAAACACCCTTAGGTGTTCAACTATCCATCTTCCTCATGACCATGCTTCCATTGGAATTCTATCATGAACTGCCTTTGTAGGACACCTATTAATTAGGTAAATTGCTGTTGCCACAGCCTCTCTCCAAAATTTAGTTGGAAGACCTTTCTCTTTCATCATGCTCCTTGCCATTTCAACAATGGTGCTATTCTTTCTTTTAGCCACTCTATTCTGATGTGGTGTGTAGCTGGCTGTGAGCTCTTTCTTTATGCTATGTTTCCTGCAAAAATTTACAAAAGAATTGGAGGTATACTCCCCTCCTCTATCTAATCTTAGGACTTTGATGTAGTGTCCACATTCTCTTTCAGCCTAGGCTTTAAATTCTACAAATTTATCAAATGCTTCAGATTTATTTTTAAGAAATACATCCATGTCCTACGACTGAAATCATCAATAAATCTCATGAAATAAGTACTCCTCCCAATGGAAGTAACTTGCATAGGACCGACTAGGTGAGTATGCACTAACTCTAATGGATATCTAGCCCTCCTAGAATTTTCAGAATTAAAGGGAAGCCTATGTTGCTTACCCAAAATACAAGCCTCACACTTGTCACATGAATTTCCTATGCGTGGCAAACCTTCTAGCATTCTTTTATTTGATAACAAATTTAAACCAGCATAGCCTATATGACCATACCTCAGGTGCCATAGCCGTGAGGGGTCTTCAATCAAACTCCTTAGAGTTGATTGTGTGGGAGGTGTAGCACCAACCTGAGATGAGAAACATGTCTCTATCTTCAAGGGAATCATTATGTTCTTTTTCATCTGAACTGCTGCAAGTAAATTCTTGCTCCCATCTTTTTCATGGATGACAGACTTGTCATTCTCCATCAGCACCTTTTATCCATTTTGAATGAGCTGACCAATGCTCATCAAATTGTGCTTCATACCAGGGGCAAAATACACATTTTTTATTTCCTTCTTCTCACCTTTCTTGGTGCATACCATAATAGATCCTTTGCCCACAACTAGTAGGGTTCCATTGTTACCCATCTTAATTTCTGATTTGAAACTCTTGTCAATGAATGAAAACAAGGTTTCATTACCACTCATGTGGTTGCTACATCCATTGTCGAGGTACTAAACCTCAAGGCTTCCTTCTTCACCAACATTACACATGATAAAGGTAGTGGCATTATTTCCACTTCCCATATTCACATCAGTCATATTTTTTTGTCCTAATTGATCATTTTGCTTCTTTCAGCATTCATTTGCATAATGCCCATATTTATGACAGTAGTAGCATTCTACATTATTCTTATTTGAGTTGTAATTTTTCTTACCTCCTCTTGAAGTATTTTGTGAGCTACTTGCTCCATCTGCTCTTCCCGAGCTTTCTGCTGCAACATTCTTTTGTCCTCCATTACCTCTGCCTCTGCCTCTAGAGTTTCTGCCTGAGCCATTTCTTCCTCTCCCCCTTCCTCTTGGATTTGACTGAGCTTTGAATGCTTGCTCTTGGGAAGAAGAAGATACAGATCTATTGATCCTATGCTCATGGGTTTGAAGTGTACCCATTAACTCATCCATTGTCAAAACAATGAGGTCTTTTGCCTCTTCTATGGTCATGACCAAATTGTCATATTTATGAGGTAAACTCTTCAATATCTTTTAGACTATCCTCTGCTCTTGATAGTCTTCTCCATTTGACTTCAATTGGTTAATCACATTGGAGGTCCTTGAATTGAAGTCTGCAACTGATTCGTTCTCCTTCATTTGAAGGTTCTCAAACTGCCTCCTGATGTTCTGTAGCTTTATAGTACGGACTTTATCAGTCCCCTTGAAGTTCATCTCAAGGATATCCCATGCTTCCTTTGCATAATTTGCTGCTGCAATCTTTGAGAATACTATCTCTGTTATTGCTACTTCAATAAGACTTAATGCCTTTGCATCTTTCCTCCTTGCCTCTTTCAAATGAGTCTTCTATGCATTTGTGAGAGTAGCATCCTGAGTTGGGTTTGTTACATCATTGAACCCATTAACTATAAACTACCACAAATTATTTGCAACCATTATAGTCTTCATCTTCTTTGCCCATGTATCATAATTTTGTTCATTAAAGGATGGTGGCTATTGCCATATCTTTCTTGCATCTCTTGCCATGTCAAATATCCCAAGAAAACAAATGCCCTGACTCACTGTGGATGTGGGGCCTCAAAGCTCTGATACCATGTGAAAAATATATTAAATTAAATTTAACATTCACAACTCTAAACCTAAAATCTTTGCTCGGCACATGAAGGTGCCAAGTGCCAGTTTTTCTCGGCACTTGAAGGTGTCGAGTCACAGATTGCTTGGCACTTGATGGTGTCAAGTGACAGGCAACAGGTGTTGAGTTGGCTTGGCACAAGAAGAGCTCGGCACACAAAAAAATGCTCGGCACCAGAAGAACTCAGCATACAAAAAATGCTCAGCACCAATGGATGCCGAGTGAGCTTGGCTCCAACTGAGAAAGAGGATGACGAGTGTTCTGTTTCAAACTGAATAAATATAACTTAAATAATATTTCAACGTGAATGCTTTCACCATTAAAACCAAAGAGCCAAGCTTTAACCTTTCAACCAAGTTTCTCAAATACAATGAATAGAAGAGGAAGAACAATAGATTCAAGTATGTCTGCTTTCTTTTCTATTCAACTAAGATTTAAACTATTACAAAATCTAGGAGCATTCAGCTTCAACCAAAAAATCCTAAAATAACCCTAACCTGATAATACTTCAAACGTCAATAAACTTTTAAACTTGCAGCTCTAATGGCTGCATACAAAGGTGCCTAGAGCAAACACTGCTTCAATAGGACAAAACAAAACAATAATAAACTCACAGAGTGAATAGGGGAAGTACATGCAACTGCAAGCACAAACTTGTTTCTTCTTCCTTCTCTGCTCTGCTTTGCAACTACTGATCTGCTTGATCTGCTTGAATTCTGAATAATCTGACTGAATGAATATGGATGAAGAAACATTCCCTTTTGTCACATTCCATTTTCTCCCTCATTTCTGATTTCAAAAATCTCACCCACAGTATTTATGTTTCTGTCTATTCTGGATGTCAAAGGTGGTAGGTGAGTGTTTGGCTCTAGAGGCAAACATCAACTACTGCATTAAATATTCCAACACTGCATTCAAGAGTGTTGGTGTAAATAAGTACTTTACTATTTACACTTACTTAAGTTTACTTAGGTTAATGCATTATTTAATTATTTTGCATTGTTTTTATTTTTATTTGTGAGACACTTAGTAGTTTGCACACCTTGTGATTTGTCATGTTGACAATACAGGAGTATGCAACTTTATTTGAGCACATGGTATCTACAACACTATTTTGCGTATCCCACCCTTGTAGGCTTATCCTCTCATCACCACACTTACTTTCATGCTTAATGAAGGATAATCCATATCTAGTGGACATGTGCTTGGTTGTATGATACATCATGATGCTAACTTCTATGCATTCTAGAAGCTTTCCTGAGGCCTTTATATTCAGGCACTCCTAGTGTACTCATGTATCAAATTATTGAATACATTGTTATTTTGATCATACTCTCTCCTTTTTTGGTCTACAATTGTGCTTGTGTTTGAGTTTTTAGTTCTTGGGTGAATTTTGCCCTTAGGCAAATTCTTACATGGTATTAGAACTTGGAGATTTTTTCATCACAAGTCGTTCAAGACCTCTTGCTTCATTACCTCAGCCTGAATTTGGAGTGCTGCAGAAATTGGAAGCATCCAACATCAGATATGACCTCTCCATTGCATTCAGAATGTTGAACTGGTAAAAATTGACTATAAGCATGCCTACCTTGGCCCAAAGTCAATCGTGAGGTTAAATTTTTTTGCAAAGTGGCCCTTGAAGGCACCGATTTGTAATTTTGGGCATGATTATTTTCGGATCTATTGCATTTATTTTTTAGATCTGAACATTATCTCTTCTCTGTAATTTTTAGATTTATTTTTCAAAAAATTTAGATTTATTATTCGAAGCAGAGAAAGTAACTTTTACAGACCCAAGGGATCAAATCCCATTTCTGTATTATATTTTTGGTGGCATTTTAATTATTTGTAGGGCATCTTATATTAAATCTGCGAGCTTCAATATTATACCTGCAGCAACATTAGTGAAATCCAGCCACATAACACAAGCCTCGACGAACTCTTTTGTTTAAACCCCACGGCCCTTTGTTTATAAAGGCCGCAGAGACCCACAACAGCGTAGATGTGGGATATTGCACACGAGTTCCAGCGAAACCCTCCCACCCCAACGACCTGCGGCATTGTTGTCAAAAATTCGGCATGATCTGCAGTAAATGCTCTGGCTGCAACCACAGATCTTCAGCGTCGACAAATAGGCCCTACGTTCCCGATGCAATTTTTTGCATCTTCAGCATGCTATCACATAGTCTGGCAAGGGTTTGAAAAATTGGCGTGTTCTTTTTCTCTGGTCTCGCGCTTCAGTCTGGCATGCTCAAACCTCTCACACAACATCCGTAGATCCGACGACTTCAAGGTTTCCAGGCACGCCTTTGTCATTATCGGCAACTATGTCCTTGGTGGATGGCGAACAACTCTGCAGTCACCATTAATATTTCTAGCGACTGGTAGTTTTTAATCTGTGACCTCCAATTTAAACTCCTACCCTTTTTGCCACGTCACCTGTTGTGACTGCATGCCCCGCCACGTCCGCGATTTAATATTTGACACGCAGGATCTGCCACAACCAATCTGGTCATGCCACATCATCCTATGGAAATTGGTTTGTGTATTTGCCACATAGGTTTAAGGATTTCACATGTCACATTTTGTATAGTACAGACTATTGACTCAGCTTGCCATGTCAGCTAGTGGGTCCATTTCTGCTGACATCATCATTTCAGGAGCTTAAATTTGATGCTCGTCTAAACATCATTCTAGGGAATTTTAAAATTGCTTTGACGACTATTTGATCGTCAAATTTCAACTCGCAATTTCTCCTCCAAACCCCTCTCTAGATTGCTTTTCATTTTGGTAGCCTAACTTTGTGAGCTCCTAACTTGGTCATCTGGACTCTGATTCAGGTGCAATTTTTTTTGAAATTAGGTAAAATTTCCTAAATTTTCTAGTGGTGGTGTTTTTTTCTAGTTTTGGTGCACAAATTTTGAAGAATTGGCTTTTTTTGGCGACTGTACCTATATAATCCTGCCTTTTGCAACTTCAGAAGCTTCGTATGGGCACATTAGGTCACTTTTTCAGGTTCTATTTTTTTTCAAAGTGCATATTTTTTTGTCTACTTTCCAGATCTGAAGTTAGATTCTAGGGTTGTGTGGACTAATTTCTCACTTTCAGAATTAGGCCTTCTTTGGCATTGTAAAGCTTTGATTTTTTTTAGAATTGTTGTAAATCTGAGCTACAGTGCTTAAGTGACAGAATTCAGCCTCATAAGGTAGTTGTAAAAGAAAAATTAGAAAGTCCACTTTGTTCATTTTGACAAGTGGCCCATTGTAAATGCACTACTTATAAAGTCCCAAAGCATCTCTTTTGGGGGGGTCTTTTGATTGAGTGAAAAGGGGGGGTGTGTACTGTGTTTTTTGTGTCTCTCTATTGTGCTCTTTTCATTTCTGCATCATGGGTTTTAAATGTCCTCCTCTCACTTCACGCAACTATTCTACTTGGAAAGATATTGCATGGAGGAGATTAATGGAAAAAGAATATAGTTTATATGTTGATGGTACAATTATCCAACCTACTGATGCTAAAGAACTCATTGATTGGACAATTCATGACCGACAAGCTTTAGTTGTAATTAGAAGTTGTGTACATGGGGATCTTCTCTTTCACATTAAAAATTGTTCATAATCTAAGGAAGCTTGGGATAAACTTGAACAGTTGTATGGTAAAGTGGATGAAGAAAAGGGATTTTAGATTGAGGATGATCTACTTCTCTTAGATCCTAAGAATTATGACACAATTCAAGATTATATCATCAAAGTCAATGAGTATAGGGCACTTCTTAAAGATTGTGGAAATCTCATTAAGGATGATAGGTTGATACATCACATCCTAAAAAAGCTACCTACTAAGTACACCAACTTTGTTTCGAGTTTTAATACTCACAAGTTGACCATGGGATTTGCTTACCAGAAGCCTTCCTTTGATGGATTTGCAGACATGTTGATTGTTGAACAATCTCACTTGGTGAATTTTGAACTTCTCAAGTCATCTAAGACCAAAGCCTTGGTGGCTAGTGATGATTCAAAATCAAGTCAAGGGGGAAAAAGCAACAAGAAGAAGAAGCAGTGGAAGCAAAAAACACAATCTGAGACACAACATGACTCCTCTCAACAAGGAAATTCTTCTTTAAACAAGAAGGGAAGTAATGAAAAGAAGGACAAACTCTTTTGTGCATACTGTAAAAAGCCAAATCATGATGAGCATCATTGTAAAACAAAAAGAATCGATGAGTTAGAAAATCTACTCAAGAAGAATAAGATTCAAGTGCTAGGTACTTCCAAGGATTCTACTCCTAACCCTTCAAAGGGTAAAGGTCAATCACTTATGGCCAACACAAATTCTTCTTCGGAATGGATACTTGACTCAAGTGCCTCTTACCACATGGGTTCTTCAAGGGAAGACTTTTCTTCATTGAAGCAGTCACAAGTACCACACATCTTCGTCAAAGATGATGCAAAGATGGAAGTTGAAGGGAAAGGACATGTTAAAATGGAAGATGGAGAATTCAAAGATGTACTCTATGTTCCAAATCTAAGCTCCAATCTCCTCTTAGTTTACCAAATCACTCACCTTGGAGATGGTCATAAGGTTGAGTTCCTTCCCGATTCAGTGATGGTGCGAAGTCTCAAAGATGATTCACTAGTAGCAGTTGGGAAAGTCAATGATGACAGGAGGCTTTATTCCTTCTCCCATTTTGTGCCTAAGAGTTCTTCTCAAGCCTTGTTAACTCACTCTCATTCAAACATCAACTTATGGCATGAGCGGTTTCATCACCTTGACTACCACTATCTTCAACAACTTTGCACATACCAAATGGTCAAAGGTCTACCTCAAATTAAATTTTCTAAGGGTAAATGTTCATCAGATTTAGTGGATATGCATCTAGAGGGAAAGTTACAAAGAGGGAAGTCTTCTAGAGCAACAAGTGTTCTTCAAATGGTTCACATGGTATTAGCAGGTCCTTTTACATTCATCCAGGGTCGCTACATACTCACTTTTGTTGATGACTTTTCAAGGTTCTCTTAGGTCTACTTTCTGCATAGTAAGAATGAAGTTTTGGACGCATTTCTAGACTTCAAGGCTCATGTAGAACGAAAATCCAGAAAGGCCATCAAAGTACTCCGCATGGACAATGGAAACATGGATGTGAACAAAAGACTTAAGGACTTTTGTAAACATCAGGGAATTGATCTTCAAACTCCTTCAACATTCAGTCCACACAAGATAGATGTTGCAACATTGAGGATTAGAACTCTTAAGTCTATGGCAAGTTGCATTATTCATGCCAAGTCTCTCGATCCATCATTAGAAGTCGAAGCAATCTCCAATGCCGCTCACATTCTTAATTGTTCTCCTCATCCAGCCTTAGATGGAAAAACTCCTTTTGAGGCATGGTGTCGCAGAAAACCTATTGTGACACACTTCAGAGTCTTCGGTTGTCCTGCTTGGGCAAATAGATCTTCCAAGGGTCGCAAGGCACAAACACCTAGGCCTTGTACTTTCATTGGTTATGAAGACAGTGTGAAGGGATATAGACTTATGGATCCAGAGACTCATGAGATTTTTGTGGAGAAGGATGTTCACTTTGAGAAAAGTTCTCCTAGCTTATCCTCTACTCCTCTCCGCACTTCATACACAGTGGAAACTGATAGTGACACTAGCGATAGTGCTTCAACAAGTTTAGACATGTGGGGTTCTGTCGACAGTTGTAGTCAGAGGTCACATCAGTCCAGTCCACATGCTTATATTGCCACAATGAAAGGTCCAACACAACATGGTACATCTCGTCTTCCAGCTCCAGCATTAGTTGACTTGGGAGACAGACTTGAGAACTTACATCTTCTCATTGATGATGATACTTCTATAGTTGTTGCGAGGGCTCACTCTGACCCTCAAGTCCATTCTCTACATGATCAATCTTTCGAGGTTGGCGTGATTGTGGATCCTTATGAACAACAATTACTGGATGTCTCTTTGTCAGTTGAGGAGACAGATGGTTCAGTGGAACAGGTTCGGTAGACATCCTTAATAGATCTGCATTCATTCTTTTCAGTACAGTTGGAAGGGGTGAACTTCAGCATCAATACAAGGATACTTGAGCAGGTTTCATGGCCAGCACACATCTTCAGGATTGTACCTTGGGCATTGTTTCTTCCTAAGGGGAGGAACACCATTCTGCATTCTTGGACCAGCTTCTTCATCGGAGAAGTTTTCACTTGTTGGCATTCTTCTTTTGTGGGGGGGAGCCTCTTATGTCTCTCTTCTTTCTCTCATTCTCTTATGTATATACTGGATGTATGTTGTAATGGGGGGGTCTTGATTTCTCCATCCATCGATGCATCCTCTTTCATCTCTCTTTTTGGGGGAGGGTTTTTCCCATGAGGTTTTCCCTCTTTTCCCACTTTATGGGAGATTGCATTTCATTATGTACATGGGTACCTAACATGGCCTAGTAGCCGGGACCCATTATGCATCTTCATCCTAGTTTCATAAGCTTAAGGGCATCCCCTAAGTTGCACTTAAGGGGGGGTGTTGGTGTAAATACGTACTTTACTATTTACACTTAAGTTTACTTAGGTTAATGCATTATTTAGTTATTTTGCATTATTTTTATTTTTATTTGTGAGACACTTAGGAGTTTGCACACCTTGTGATTTTTTATGTTGACAACACAGGAGTATGCAACTTTATTTGAGCACATGGTGTCTACAACACTATTTTGCATATCCCATCCTTGTAGGCTTATCCTCTCATCACTGCACTTACTTCCGTGCTTAATGGAGGATAATCCATATTTGGTGGACATGTGCTTGGTTGTATGACACATCATGATGCTAACTTCTATGCATTCTAGAAGCTCTCCTAAGGCCTTTATATTTAGGCACTCCTAGTGTACTCATGTATCAAATTATTGAATACATTGTTATTCTAATCATACTCTCTCCTTTTTTGGTCTACAGTTGTGCTTGTGTTTGAGTTCTTAGTTCTTGGGTGAATTTTTTCCTTAGGAAAATTCTTACAAAGAGGAGGAGGAGTTGAGGCCAAGTATAGAGCAAGTGGTGCAGATGCTGGAAGGGAAGAGAGAGCCTCAAATGCAACAGATTATGATCTCTATCCTAGACCAACATACCTTAGTGATACTAGCAGTTACATCGATGTCAATGGCAATGGTACTAATTAGAATGATGTATGTACAATAAGGTAAGTGATAATTCATTTTAAAATCTAGAGTCAGATTATTGAAGCTTAAATGTTAGCCAACTAAACTAAACATTGTATATTTATTTCAATAAATTAATATATCCGAGTATTTTATACTTGTCTTTGAACATAAATTGTGGTTTTCAGTTTTATAAATTAATAGATAAGCCAAAGAGAAATTGTTTTCCTCTCCCCCTCCTTGTTGCTAACCTCCAATGTGAGGGCTACTACTGTCAATTTTGATCTCAACACTGATCTCTTCTATTTACAATAGTTTCCAAAGGGTAGAGGGAGGACGTGATAGAAGGGCACAACATGAATCTAGGCTCTCAATCTAACAAAACTTGTTATACATCTTGTAGGCTTTGAAATCTTAAGTCGCTGACTTCTAAACATGTTTTCTCTTCTAATCAAATTGAAAAGCTAAGTATTTGTAGTAGCATATTTCTTATACTTATAAATTTATAAATTTATTTTATCGAAAAATTGGAGTCTCAATTTTAGGAACAGCTATGTCTTTCCAAATTTTTAGTCATTTTTTATAGAACATATATAATAATTAATAAAATTAATCATAAGAAACAATGTTATATGTTAAATTATTAATAGATTAAAATAATTAATTTTTTGCATTTTTTCTTTTTTAATGTTTGTAGTTATTTACATTAAAATTTTGATTATGTTTTTTAATTTATGAAATATTATATCTATGAATTTACACATTAAAATAAAATTAAGATTATTATAATATTTTATTAAATAATCATAAATAAATTTAATTTTAATATAATTAATTTAGCAATACAACTTGCAAAATCTATTATAAAATATTGTAATAGTTAAAAACTAATACTTATAATACTTTATTAAATATATAATTAAATTATAATTAAATTTACAAATTAAAATTAGTTAAGGCAAGTACCAAGCCACTATGTGGCACTTGTTTAGAAATATAGTGAAGTTAATTCAAATTTTAGATAATATTTGATATGTGAAAAAGAATCTTATTATGTGTCATTGTAAAATTATGAGATCTCCTTCATTTTAGAATCTATATTATGACTATGGAGATCCAAAGCCACTTTCAAACATCTTCATTATATATAAATGCAATATTATATTTTATGTATTTACTCTAACGAAAAAGCATTAACATGTATGTGTTAAATACATTATTTAGCTTTTATTGAGAGACATATATTTATTTTGCTATTAAAATATTCATCAAGAGGGTTATATGTTTTACTTAACTGACATAATGTGTATATATTTTGGCTTGTATTTTCTAAGCCATAAAAGGTACATATTTTTTGAATCATAAAAAATACACATATATTTTGCTGATTTTTCTTTTTTATGATGAATGATCACTTTTGTGTTCACCATGTTGGTACACATACCCATTACTAATATCTTTTTGAAATTAATGAAAACCAATCATATATCAAGAAGATCCACTATGTTAATTTAGTGTATCATAACAATTGTGTAATGTTCCAAAGATCAAGCATTCACATACCTTAAGGAAAAGAAACATATCATTTATTTTTTAAGTTTGCTAGACATTGATAAATATGAAATTAATAATTTACTATTATTTTTAAAATTTGAATTTTGTTTGTTATATTTCTTATTTCTAATTATGTTATATACACAAATCATAGGTTCATTTTGATTCTCCCGACTAATTTTTTTAAAAATATTTTCTAACTAATATTAAAGATTTTTACTTGGTTCATGATTAACTTTTAATCTAGTAAAGTAAACATAATATGGCAACTTCGATACATGGTGGACACTAGGAAGTTTTTTTATTAAAGAAAGTAGTGAAGGGTGCTAACCCATGATACATCTAGTAAACACTCTAGAGACACTGTAACATAGCATATTAACAACACCTAGTGCCAGACATCTAGCAAACACATCAAATAAAGTCTACCTCTATAAAAAAAAACAAAGGTCTGAATGTGGAAAACACACTAGCCATGGTTGCATTGCCAAGGATCGACATGGGACAAGTCCCCTTAGTAGTTGCATTCTCAAACTAGAAAATAAGAACAAAGGACCTGGGTGAGCCCTTCAAAACTATTAGCAATGACTTGGTCATAGGAAGAAAATAAACAAAGAGGGGGAGACAAGCTCATCCTTGAGGGAGACAAACTCGTCCTCAGAAGGCTCAAAAACCAACCTTAGGCTACAAGTAGCATGTTTTTCTTTTACGCTTGTAGCCATAGGTCTATAGCCAACATAACCACCTATTTAGGTGAGCATTCCCAAAAACCTTTTGCCCCTCTGCACACTTCCTTCCCACCACAATATCAAAGGGATCCACCTCAATAGAAGGAGGAGGAGGAAAGATCATGAAACCAATTCTAAGGGAGAAAAACTCCCAAACATCAATTCTATCACTAATGGTAGCCTAGCTACCTTCCCGTCGAATTAATACTACCTCCACCACCAAAGTCACAAGGAACTCCACCTCTATAGGAGTCAATCTCACTATCAAAAACTTGGAGGGGGAAACCAAAAAACTTCAAGTCTATCACTTAGAAGGAACACATTAAATCCACAAAAGGGGAATAATAGAAATTTTCCTCCCCATATAGCTTTCTTTCACCTTAATAAAAAGGAGCCCCACCTCAATAGGGATAATGGGGAGGAAGAGAATCCCCAAAAAATCCTTATTTTAAATTCATCCTGCCTTCCAAGCATTGACCTTATGAGAAGGATCATCCAGCTCACTATCAAGAATACCCACATAGCATATCACCACCTTAATAGATGATATCTCCACCTCAATAATAGTTGTGTGCTTAATAAACAATAGTAATAACCTTTCCTCAAACCAGGAAGTCAACCAAAGGTGCCTTTGAAACCAAAGGTAAGACTTTGTCTTTATAGAAATCTTGAGGCAAAAATGTTTGGGAAAGAATAGAGACCACTCGATTCTCAAAAAAAGAAAGTACCAAACTCTATTATTGGGAAGTACCCCAAGAAAGAAACCTATACTTAACCAAACACAAGGAGCCAAAGAGGGCCCTTGAGAAATTAGGCACTAGTCCCCATTAGGAGAAGAAAATTCTCCACTAAAACATGAATAATACTGAGCCATAGAGGGCCCTAGAAAATTTTAAACATCCTCCTGGTAGCACCCAAAAGAACCCATCTATGAATCTGGGAAAAGAACACCCACAAATTCCAAATATTGACAACATCATAAAGAGCCCCATATCTCAAAGGGAAATAAGGAAGGGAAAAAGATGTAACTTTCTTGGCTAGAAGCACAAACCTGTGTCACCTTTGGTGATATTCATAGGGGTTCTAGTGGAAACAGTTTCGGCCAGAACATTTTCAACCATACAGATGTGGCACTTTCTAACGTCGACATGGTAGTGAGGTTTTCAGCCAAAACCCTTTTGCCGAAAGCATTTCAATTGTAACCCCTTTGGTTTTATAAATAACCAAAAATTTCTCTTGACAATCATTTTCACTGTTCATTTCACTGTAGTGGCTACCAAGCAGTCAGAGTGTTTCAACCATAACAAGTAGGTGTATTGTTTGTTTTTTGTTTTTTTGTTTTTTTGATATTTTTTATTTATTACATGATAATATTAATTAAATAAATTGTTTTAAAGTTTTTTTAAAATTAAGTTTATTAAATTTAAATTTTTTTTTTAGTAATTGATAATAAAACATTAGTTACATTTTACAAAACATTAACATAGTAAACATTTTACAAAACATTAGCATAGAGTTAAGTAGTTGATAATAAAACATTAGTTACATTTTAGAAAATATTAACGTAGTAAACATCAATGTTCAACAAACCTATTAGTTACATTTTAGAAAACATTAACATAATAAAGATTAATAGCAAACCTATTGGTTACATTTTACAAAACATTAACATACTAAATATTAACAACAAACCTATTAGTTACATTTTACAAAACATTAACATAGCAAACCTATATGTCCTAAATAACATTACATTTTACAAACCTATTAGTTACATTTTAGAAAATATTAACATAGTAAACCTAGATATACTCAATAACATACATACATACTTTTTATTCACATACATGAGCTAGATGTGCATATTTGAGTTAGATATTCATATACATGAGCTAGATGTACTAAATAACTTGTGCATATTTTTAATTACATTCAACTTTGTACATATTTATATACATACATGTTTTAAATTAAATTTAACTTTTAGTTTTATATGAACTTATATATGTATATCTTAACTCTGCATTTATAGATATCTAGATCTTTGCATATATCATTATGGCATCTGGTACTGGCAGGGCACCTACATCCTTAGGGGAGGCTAGTGTTATGCAGGGGGTCCTAGTGCTGAGTTGGGCACAACACGTAGACCAACATCATCTACTAAGGAGAGACAACGTTTATTTACAGATACTATTGCTAGATTATCTCATGCTCTCGAGTATCTTGATTCTACATTGTTAGCTTCTACCACTCTCCCTAATAGAGAGAAGGTTGTTTCTATTAGAGATGAGTTGTGCTAGATGATCGAGATGATCTTTAGGTACAACCCAATTTATTACATTAGTATTGAGACATTTTAATCTTCCCTTTATCACAGTGTCACTAGCACTGTGAAGTATTCACAGATTGATGGTTAGGTCTCCACCACTATGGTGAAGACCATGTTTCCCTTTTATATAGATAGGGCTACGGTTAGATGTTATTTAGCAATGAAGTGTATAGATCAGCTCATTACTCCATTTATATATCCTTGATGGTTAGCCATGCATCATAGGTGGCCATAGAAGGATGAGTTTCCCCTTTATTTCTACAAATAATTTTTTGTAGAATTTCATTTACATCAAGATGTTGAGTATACAGATTTTTCAGGTCATGTTGGACAAGGCCAATGCCGATTGTCAAACAGATTTAGACCTGCAAACACCCCTATGCTCGTTAATAAATGGGCAATGGTGGGTCCAAACCTTTTGGTCGTGTCGAGAGGTCCAAAAATGACTGTTGTGGGTTTGAGTGTTCTTGATGATACAGTCAAGACTCAGATATATTCTAGCATTGCCACAGTTGTCACATAGTTATAGGAGATATCTTCAGATAGATGTGGCAGATACATGTTATGATCTCGTGGTCCTGTTTCGATAAGTGCATTCTCTAGCACAGGAGCTGATGATATGTATGAGATGAAAGATATACCATCACCACTAGAGGGTTTGGCCATATCAAATGTGGATGCATTATTTTGTATGGCATCTTATTTAGCATCTGATCTTCCTAGATCATATTAGGCATTTTTGACAATCACAGGGATTCCTCTTCATGATATTGGTGGACACATCAGCCATATTTTATCATGCACAGTGGGACCATAGCCCTCACAGAGATAGGAGGATATCCCTGCACATTCTACAACACCTACTCCTACAGAGGGTCATACATCTCATGTCCCCACAACACCTATCTCCACACCTACTTGGGATCCTATAACACCTACTCCTACACAGCCTGGCCTTAGAACACCTACAATCTGTGATTCAAAGATCACTCTATCACTACATGACTCAGATATTAGTGAGATTGGTAGAGCATTACATGATGCTACGGTAAATATGGTAAATTTATATATGTTTATATTTATTTGTTACTATAATTTACACATACATATTCTTGAGTGATTCAATTTAACTTGTGTACATGTACATGTGTGTTCTATAGGATCTTAGTGATAGTTTGTTGCATTTTGGAGATCTTCAGACCCCAACAGATCCTCCATGACATGATTCACAAGTATGTTATGTATTTTTTATTATATATATATATATATATATATATATTTAATACATGCACATATGCACATGAATATGTATAATTTTATAATTTTACAAATTACTTTCATTTGACATAGGGCACAGATCCAGATCATAGAGCCTTTTAGGGTCAAGGATTAGGAGGGGGATGTGATTGATGTTAGTTTACACATGGATCTATTTCATTGATGTTTCCAGGATATTTTATATATACATGTCATTTTAGATACTTTTATATGGATGTACATGTTATTTCAGATACATTTGATGCATGTGGTATTTTAAAGATATTTGATGTGGTATTTTGGAGACATTTTATATGGTATTTTGGATACATTTTACATGGGTATGTATACATTATTTCATAGATGTGTTATTTTACATAGATGTACATATTATGTTCATGTCTTATGTTCATGTTGAATGTATGTATGTTTTCAATATTTTAATCAATAAATTTAAAACATATTTAAGAACATAACTTGAGTACTAGAACTTAATGTCTTATGTACACACATGTTAAACTAATCTTTTAATGTCTTATTCTTTTATGTTTATGTATGCGTTATTCATGTTTCTATATATGTTATTCATCTTAATACCTTATTCATGTTTTCAATATTTAATCAATAAATTTAATACATATTTAAAAACATAACTTGAGTACAAAATTCAATATTCAATATTCATACATAAATTCAATATATTCATGTATATTTTATTTCATAGATGTATGTAACTATGTTCATGTATTAAATGTAGGCATGTATGTTTTCAATATTTATGTAAATATGTATATGTTATTATTTTTAATGCCTTAATCTAAGTATAATTAACTATATTTAATGACATGTCTTAAGGGTAACATATACATGTACATGTAACATATAAAGAGTATAACCTAGAAAGAATGTATGTTACAAAATTTAATTAATAAAATATAACATGTAACATGTAACATAGAATATAACATATGCATGTAAGAACATATAAAGAGTATGACCTAAAAAATGCATGTTACAACATTTAATTAATAAAAGTTAATACATATAAGAACATAAAGATTATATACAAACATAAAGAATGTATCCTATAAGAACATAAAGATTATATGTACATAAATACATAACAACATTAACAATCATATGTAGAAAACATAAACAATGTATATAAATACATACAAATACTAAAGGGGTTGTCTTAAGGAGAGGTCCTAAAAGGTGGTACTAAAGGGATGTCCTAATAGGTGGTCTTAAGGGGAGGTCCTAAGAGGTTGTCTTAAATGAGATATCCATGTCTAATTTAAATAAAAATAACAAAACATGTCTAATTTTGCATATCCAAGATAAATGATCCAATGTATACAAATTTATAAAACAAATATCCTGTCAACATTAAATGTGAAAGTATAAGAGCTATATAGACATAGCTGAATTAGAGCTCCACAATAAGTACATAGGTAAACTAGAGCTCTACAAACAATGTATTGTTAGGATCCTCTCTAGTTTTTATTATCTCTAGAAGTTTTTCATGTTCTTCAATAGACAGTTTCCACTTTTGATTTCCATGACATCCTCTTCTTTGTATTGCTTCAAATTGTAACTTGGTTGCCATAACATGGTTAATATAATCTAAAACCTTTCCTCCAAGCTTGTATTCAATAAATTCAATACCACTATCAGTTACCCTTGTTTGTTGATAATATGTTCCTTCAATAACAACTGATCCAATTGGATATGACTATTGATCAACATCTATATTTCCTTCTAGTAACTTGTGTTTTTCTTTTGTGCATCTTAAAAGATAATAGTCCACATTATCTAGGAAGGTTTGAACTTCAAAAATATCTCTTGCATCTATATAAAAATATAGATAAATATAAATTAATTTTAAAATGAATATATATATATATATATATATATATATATATATATATATATATATATATATATATATATATATATATATATATATATATATATATATATATATATGCACACAAACCTATCATAACTCAATAAAAAATGCACTCATAATCAGCTAAATATATAGGATCATGAATGTCAATGTCAATGTTATCATCTTCAAAAGGAGGCTTTCTAACTATCTCCTTCAAATCCTGATGTGAAACATATCCATTAACAATATTTTCACATGTACTCACTGGATTGTCCTTAATGCAATCATCACAAAAACATATTTTCTCTCTTACTTTAATTACTGGAGGTTTATGGTTTCGTGTAGTCATCACTTGATGTAAGCTTCTAATACCAGGGATCGTTTGACAATTGTAAGGATTAGAGCGATCTATATCTATTACAAATACAAAAAATAATTGTCATATTTCAAAATATTTATATATAATAAAAAAAAATCAACAATTTGAAAAATACATTAAAAATAAATATAACTTAGTTCACCTTTCACTTCCCAAAAGTAACGCTTATTGTATTTAGTATCTCGAGTAGCAAAATGAACTTTGCACCATTCAACAATTTGATTTTAACTCTCTATCCTATTCCTTGTATGTACATACAATATGCATATATATAAAATTCAAAAGTATATATGCTACTAGTATTAAACGTGCACATTAAATGCATATATTTACCTACAAGTTCATGTTGTTGAAGTGCATGCTTTATATATACTCCCGCTCTATCATGCTCCCCTTTTCCATGTCCACTTTCAAAGAAATTCCATAAAAACCTAACATTGGTTCTAGCACGTTGCATTGCTAATGAATTAAATTCTTTTGTAGATTTGAATTGTCCTGTGAACATTAAACATGATAAGTATCTACAATTATCTATGTACATGTATCAAATCGAAATAGGTATGTACAAATAAATATAAGTTAAACTAAAGTTAAATAAATGTGTAAGTTGATGTATACTAACCTGCACATCCATCAGAGATCTTCAGAGAACATTGCAAAACAATGAGCCACATAACTCCTATCATGAATTCTATCATCACTAATATAGAAATGAACCTCTTTGATGATGATGCATTCATTTTCATCCAACCTTTCTATCTGATCCACTTCAAATTGTGCATGTCTCTAGGTCACTTGCACAAATATTGCAACTTGTTCATAATGATAATATTGCCCTTGCAGCTCTGTTTGATGTGCAAATGTATAATTATTAGAAAAATCTACAACTGAAAGTATACAACTAGGTGGAAAACAATTTTTGGAATCATGAAACTATTTAGCTTGCCATCATGCACCATGACAATGTTGGATATGTGGATATATCAATGGACGAAACTTGGTCATAAACTCATCATAACGCAATTCAGTCTCCTTCAATACAATTTTTCTAGATTCATCTCCTATCTTGTTTTGGTATGTCTCATATTCATATCTCATCCATGAAACTAGTGTGGATTCATTAATATTCTCAATTTGCATTTCAAAAAATTTGCATAAATCTCCACAATCTTCACACTAATTTTTGATGCATTGTACTTTGAACTCATCTGAATCTTCTAATTTATCACATAATATGGACTTGTCACTTCACAAATTGTGTTGTATTGCTAGGGATGACTAAATTAGGATCAGGTACTACCATAACTTTTTTATATGATTGCAACTGTAGTCCAAATTCAACATGATTTCGACAACAAGAAGTTTCACGCATCCTATTTATGTGTACAAAGGAAGGACACAAACTCTCAAACATTCTCTGACATATTTTGACATTTGAAAATTCTTGCTTGAATGTTTGAAATAATTTGAACTTTGAGTTATATCTATGAAATGTTTTGGATGTTCAATTTTGGCCCTTGTCTCTTGATCTTTAATTTGTATAGTATCATTCCTGTTGGAAGAAACATGAGAATGTGTGGTCCAAAATTCAATAACTTGTCTTTTCACATCTTTAAAAATTGTCTTTTTGAGGAACTCTACAAATATTCACCCAATTATTCTCAATGTTATCATCTAGCATATTTCTCCTCTTGATGCATCTTTGAACAGTTCTTCTAGATATATGTAGTACATCAAAAATTGCATGTACCTTTTTTCTATGTGTCAATTTTATACTAGATATAGTAGTCATCAATGCTCTATGTGCATTACTCAAATCACCTCCTCAAGTTGTGTTGTCAATTTTGTTATAAGCATTTTGCAAGTTTTCAACTATTTTTTAATTAATATTATGTGCATGGTTTTTCTTGTTATCAACACCCAACAACTCTAAAATAGGTCTCATATCTTTTCTCCTAAATAACTTGACAAATAATTGTGCCTATCTAAATATACTTTTATCTTTGAAATATTCATCCCACATGTTCTAACAATGCTTTCTAATAGTGTTATCATTTCTCATATCTTTAGATGGAACTTGGTTAAAATTTAGTTCCTCATCCAAATCCATCAAATTTGTTATGCCTTCTAATTTGTTTCTATCAATAGAACTATCAGTTTCTTCCTCTTCATTACTGTCATTCTCTTCATGAATCTCATCCTATTCAAGAATTTCAGTAGGTTGGTTTTGGTTATGTTTTCTATGACCTTTCATTTTGCCATCTCTTTTCCTATCATATTTCTTTGATCTTTTCCTTTTACTGCCTATTGAATACTTTAATCTATAAAAAACAAAAAAATAAATTTAGATTTTGAACACCAAATAGTAGCTAATGCTTCAATTTAGAATACATAAAAATAACATAAGTAGATAGGAAAAAACACCTTAAAAATATTCGATCCTTTGTGATTCTAAGGATTTCCATGAAATAGTTGCTGAAAATGGCTTAAAAAATCATTGTCTTTTGAAAATGCTCGTCTACTTTCTGTTGTTTTCTATATTTATTAAAATAAAGGAAACACAAATTTTATTTGTTACATGAAGCAGCCTGGAAACTAACTTATTTTATACATGAAACTGCCAAACTAACCACTTGCAGTTTGTTGGGCTAATAGGGGTCCCAGCCGAAACTTTTTCAGCTGGAATAGTTATGGCCAAAACAATTTCAGTCATAACTACCTATGTGGCATCCTAGATGGTAGCCACACAAGCAAAAATAAGAACTTCTACAAACTTCTCACTTTGAAGGCCAATTTGACATACTAAATTGAAGTTTTTTTAAAAACTAAAAATATACTTTTGTACGTCTCAAAGTCAAGATTATGATCATATAATTTTTAAATTATTTTGATTATGGATAATATATTATAATTTGAAAATATTACAAGTAGGTATTTTAAGATTCAAGAAGATGTCTATTCAAAAATAGGAAAAAAATAGTAAATCATGTTCAAAAATTATTATTTTTGAATGCTACATTAGAGGAGAGAGTCTTCTTCAACAATATGTAATTTGTTCTAAAAAATATATAGATTTGATAGAAAAAGATTGATGGGAGAAAAAACTGTCAATTTTTGATAACTTTGACTTTGACCAGTTATAACTTAAAAAATATTAGCGAAATTTCAATTTTTCTTTTTTGGTGCACTAGGTATACATGCCAACTCTAACACATTCCAAAATCATACCAAAATATGAACATTTGCATTTTTTTTTTGACAGGAAAAAAACTCTATATTTTTAGCATTTTAAAAAAATTTAAAAATAGACTTTAAAAATTCAAAAATAAATAAAAAGTTCACTTAATTTTTTATAAAAAAATTACAAACATAAATTTCATCTAATTGTACACATTTCATTAGTTTACATCATCTTTAAATTCTAAGCACAAATGCCCATTTTATGTCATTAAAGTTGAAGACTTTAAATTCTAATATCACTTTTCCTTCATAAAAGGTGACATATATTTGTGCTTTTACCCTCTTCCAAAGAAGAACTACAGAGCATCCAAAACGTATTGGCCCTAACCTAAAGACTCTTCGAGTTCACAAATCATGCTTGAATCCTAAGAAAACCCAAACCAACAAGCTTGTCCAAAAAAGCCACAAAAAATAGACAAAGGAGCAGAGTCCCAACAAATCCCTCAAATCAAACAAAATAGAAGGGTTTCAAGGGAATGGTGAAACCAAAAAAGCCAACTAGAATAAATCTAGATGGCTCTCTAGAATAGAAGGATTATCCACCAAATGCACCCAAGAGATGAAAAGTGGGACACATCCCAAACAACCAACTCCAAATAATAGACCAAGAGTCAACAAATAAAAAACCCTAGTTTCCCAAGAGAATCTCTGAAGCTATCCAAGTTTGATCTCCCACCAAAACAAATACACCACTACGAATAGATAGACTACAAGCCACACAACCGCAACCCCCAAACCCAAATCACCCCAACAGTCTTAGCCCACAACCCTTATCACCCAATAACCTAGGTCTAGATGTAGGAACCCAAAAGGAAGGCACCAAAACACCCCATCCTCCTCTAGACCATCCTCGTTCAACTCCCCACCTCTATCTCCATCATTTGATCCTTCAACCCCAAAAACCCTAGCTACTCCATTTTGATCGGCACTCCCACTCTCCATTTTTGCTTTTTCTTATCAATAAGATAATAATATTATCTCTTAATATTGGACACTAGGAAGTTTCTTGAAGTGTGTGTGTGTGTGTGAATGTATGTATGTAGATACATATATACATACATATACATACATATATATACATATGTATATATATGTATGTATATATATGTATATATACACATACATATCTACATACATATATATATATATACATATATATACATACATATATATACATATGTATATATATGTATATATATATATATGTATATATACACATACATATCTATATATATATATATATATATATATATATATATGTAGATATGTATGTGTATATATACATATATATATATACATATATATACATATGTATATATATTTATGTATATATATGTATATATACACATACATATATAGACATATATGTATGTATACATGTTTGTACATACATGCATACATACACACACACACACACACACACACACACATATATATATATATATATACATATGTATATATATTTATGTATATATATGTATATATACACATACATATATATACATATATGTATGTATACATGTTTGTACATACATGCATACATGCATATATATATATATATATATATATATATATATATATATATATATATATATATATATATATATATATATATATATATATATATGGCTTGTAATTTTTCCAGTTTCCTCCTAAGGGTGCATTTATATAGGGTGTTAATAGCATCTAAAGGAGTTTTACATGTTTATCAAGATCAACTAGTAAATTCAAATTGATTTATCATATTTTTGTATAAAATTTGGCTATATAAGATTACAGGAAGACCTTATGAACATTTTGCAAATAAAAATATTTAACATTAATTTAATCATTAAACTATGTTTTGAGTGTTGAATGATTAGTACTCTCTTATTTATTTCACACGTGAAAATTATACATATTTAAATATTGAGGGTGATTAATTTAGAATGTTGAGTAGATTTTAAATTGATTGATTTGGCTTTAAATTTTTATTTGACCAAAATAATTTATTTCCAATATTATAAAAAAATGCAGTTGTGTGAAATTACCTTATAAAATAATTTATTTAACTTCAAAACCCAAATATTATTTAATGAGATCTAACAAGGTTTATTTGTATCAACAAGACGTGTCCATAAAAATTGATTAGTTACTCCCTTCTTTTTTTCAATTTGACTATATGGGTGACAATCATGATTGGCTACATTTTTAGTAAGATTAGGAAGTTAAAGGTAAAGGATTGCAATTTTTACCTTTGGTTATGTTGTTGGTGTAAGAATATAAAATAACTACTTACCTACTCCCTTGACTTTGTGATCCAATTATATAGTTCACAACAATATTAGACTGTAATTTTGAGAAAAGTCCAAGAGTTAAAGGAGAAAAATTGTGATATTTACATTGAGATTGATATGTTTGCCACATATTCTCTTGAATTTATGATTTAACTATAGGGTCTACAATCAAATTTGGCTATTAATTTTTAAATCTATTACAATAATATTCTCTCACCCCAAGAATGTGTGTATGTATGTATGTATTTATACATGCATGCTCCAAATCTATAATATGTAGGCATAGTAACTATAATTTGTTTGAAAGCTTACATGCTCACTATGTACTAAAATTAGAAATCTTACAATAAAACTAGAAAATAGAAAAGGACATAGGTTTTTCTTCTCCAAACAACTACTACGAGACAAAAAAAAAATTAGGAATGAAGTGGCTATTGTATGGTAAGAAACCAATTTGATAAAAAATAGAGATTGATAGCTTATTCTCATTGAAATACGCCATAGGATGTTCATAATATGTAGAGATGGTTGTGGTGCATAATCAACCTACTAACCATAGAATAAATAAATTTAAGTTTATTATATATGTTAATTTTGAGTGATAGAAGGATTCTCGCATGGAAGGTAATAAGAAGCATGTTGCAAGATATATTTTCCAACGCATAAACTAACAATGAAATGTTCTTAATTTAATTCTAGAACAATATTAAATACTTCTTTTATATATTAAAAGCAGGGGATGTGAGAGTGGATGTGATGGATGCATGGGATTGATGTATCACGTGATGGAGGACTGGGAAAACAGTCAGCTGCGTAGGCGGCTCCATCACATGTAGAAACAGAACCAAAGTCAACAAAGATGCCTCTAGATGTGTTTAACGAAAATATCCATTTTAAATGCTTCTCTGACAATTCTTGAAGGTTGGTGGCAGACGTTAATGTTCACCAACTCAATAGAAATTGTTCGTTTACATTAACTCTCCAACTGATCTTGTTTCCCAACTCAATAGACACTGTTCATTTACAATACCTCTCCAACGCATGTTGGAATTATATAAGCAGCACAGGGACTTCGGCCATGGGAAAATTATTTGCAAGCCTTTTCTTAACCATTCTTTTTATAATTCAACTTAAGAGTAATAGTGCTACTGCAGTTTAGGCTCAAGATACACTTTAGCTGGGCGCCTCGCTTAGCGGGAATCAGACATTTATCTCGAAGGACAGAACATTTGAGTTGGGATTCTTCAGCCCCAATGGAAGCAACTGGTATATTGACATCTGGTATGCCAAATTTTCAGAGAAGACTAATGTTTGGGTGGCCAACAAGGAGACTCCCGCCAGAAACTGGCCTGGCGATTTCATATTGTCAAAAAATGGTAGATTGGCACTGTTCGATGTGTAAAAGGTTCATTTCTAACTGGCCTGGCGATTTCATATTGTCAAAAAATGGTAGATTGGCACTGTTCGATGTGTAACAGGTTCAAAGAAATGAAATGAAATGCACACATACAAGCAAATTTTATTAAAATAACAAAAGAATATATACAACCTAAAAACTGTTCTGGCAGTTGAGAAAACTATATTAATCATTACATAATCAAACTGCCAGACTACTTCTTAAACTAAAGATATCCCAAATGATTATTTAGCATTCCCCCCTTAATCTGAAGGGATATTTGTCATGCCAAGTAGCATTTGAAATTGTTCAAATTTAACACGTCTCAGTGCTTTAGTAAAAATATCAGCAATTTGTTCTTCAGTGGAACAATGTTTCAGCTGTATAGTTTTTACCTCAACATGATATCGAATCAAGTGATATTTGATGTTGATATGCTTGGTTTGATCATGGAATTTAGAATTCTTTTCCAATTGTATTGTAGAATTATTATCAACAAATAAAGTTGTTGAAGCTGTCTGTGCCTCTTGCAAGTCGTCAAGAATTTTCCTCAGCCACACAATTTCCTTCGTAGCTTGAGCTGCTGCTACATATTCTACTTCAGTTGTAGAGTCAGCAGGAATTGTTTGTTTCTTTGATCTCCAAGTAATAGCTACTGATCCTAAGGTCATCAAATAACTAGAAGTAGATAACCCATGCTCTTTGTCACCATCAAAATCTGAATCAGCATAGCCAGTAAGATGGAAGTCTGAAACTCTTGAATATTTTATGCCAAGAGTTTGAGTTCCCTTTAAATATTTCAAAACACATTGTGCTGCAATCCAATGCCCCTCACATGGTTTATGCATAAATCTGGACAAAATTCCTACTACAAAGGTAATGTCAAGGTGAGTAGTGGTGAGATAAATCAAACTTCCAACAAGCTACCTATACTTGGTTGGATCTTCAAAACTATTTCCTTCATTGGATGAAAGCTTCATATTTTGCTTCATTGGAGTGGAAACAAAATTACAATCCTTCATGCCAAACCTGTATAATAAATCTCCAATATATTTTCTCTGAGAAATAAAAATGAACTTAGGATTTTGAATCATTTCAATATCTAGGTAATAATGAAGTAATCCCAAGTTAGTCATATCAAAACATTTTTTCAACTCTCTCTTAATGGATTCTATATAACAAGCATTATTTCCTGTGATGAGAAGATCGTCAACATATACAACTAGATACACAATTGATTTACCAATTTTCTTGACAAAGAGAGTTGCATCATCAAGACTAAAATGCTTGTAGTCTAATTTTAGGAGGTGCTTAGTCAATTTTTCATACCAAACACATGGTGCTTGCTTCGAACCATACAAAGATTTTACCAATTTACATACCTTTTGTTCCTGGCCTTTGAGAACAAAACCTTGAGGTTGTAGCATATAGACATCTTCCTTCAAATCTCCATTTAAAAGGGTTGTTTTAACATCCATATAATGTATATGCCATTCTTTTTGTACTACCAAATAAAACAATGCTCGAATAGTTCCCCACTTGGCTGTAGGAGCAAAAGTTTCAGTGTAGTCAACACCTTCTCTCTGAGCATATCATTTTGCTACAAGTCTTGCTTTATGTTTATCAAGTGAACCATCAGCTTTATATTTGTTCTTATATACCCACCTACAGCCACAGGTTTGGCACCAATTGGAGGATCCACTAACCTCCAAGTTCCATTTTTTATGAGAGCATCATACTCCCTTTGCATTGTACTTCTCCATGCATCACTTTTTGTTGCTTCTTGAAATGAAGAAGGTTCGTCAACAATAGAAAAATTTAATTCAAACTCTTCATACCTCTGAGGAATTTTCTTGGTCTGCATTGATCTATGAATTGATTGCTTTGATGTTTTATCAACCTCTAGAGCCTTTGAATTAGATTCTTCACAAGCTGGTTCACATTCTTGTGCAATAGGTTTAGATGGTTCACATTCTTGTGCAACATGTTCTTCACAAAAGATTCATGATATTTTGGAATTGTTATCTTCTCTGTCACAAACTATTTTAGATTCTAAAATTTTTTGAGAGCTAGTGTCTACTCTTTCAATAGGTTCTTCATTCCTCGTAACTTCCAAAGATTGACCTAGAAAGGGAAATCCCCCATTCAAGAGTTGGAAGTTCATTATCCCATTCATGATAGAATTTTTTTTATTAAAATCTATCAAGATGAGAAAGTTGTTTGTCAACATTGTGTGCATCTTTGTCAAATTCAAGAAATATGACATCTCTAGAAAGAACAAATTTTTTATTCTCCTCATCATATAGACGGTAAGCTTTGGAAGTAGTAGAATATCCCAAAAAAATGCACTTTCTACTCCTAGCTTCTAATTTATTGCTCAAGTGAGAAAGAATTAAAGCATAACATGTGCAACCAAAAACCTTAAAATGCTTAACTCTTGGAAGATGGTCGTACCAGATTTCATAGGGGGTTTTACTTTGCAGTGCAACAGAAGGACTTCTATTCTTTATGTAGACAACACAAAGAATTGCTTCTCCCCAAAATATTAATTTAACATTTTTGAAAAACATCATAGATCTTACTGTTATCTCTTGTTCACCTACCAAAGATTCAAAATTCAAATGTTTAGCCTGTCCAACAGCTAGTCCCAGAATTAATATTATTTTAATGCCTAAGAGACATCAAAAAAATCTAAGTGATCAAACCTTGTAAAAGTTTCTACGGCCCGCAAGTTCTCAGCCATCAGATCTAAGTCAGATCGACGGTTGGCGCTGTCTCGCCATCGAAAGTTGCACGGTTAATTACATTAGCGACATCACGCCTTGTTGACGCGTGTCCGGTGGGTCCAACTTGTAGGGCAAACATGTTTTGGTGGTAAGAAAATTTTGCGGCACCGTGGATGCTATGTCGCTATCGTGTGTTGGCCAAAAAATCTGCATAGCGACATAACACCCGACGGAAAGGTCTAACGGTAGGCAGGTTGCGTCAATGGGAAAGTTAGCGGCGGGTGGTCAGTTTTACGGGCCCAACAATTTTCAGTGGAAAGGATGTGCAGAGTACAAGGAGGTTCTGACCGTCAGATTGAGATTGATCTACGATGGGCGCCATCGCGCTATGGAGAAGTTACGTGAGATTTACAACAGCGACATAGTGCCTGGGCATCACGTGTCTCACAGTAGGGTCAAGGCAATACGAACCCTCCAGGTTGGTGCCTTGTCAGACCAAGGTGGTGTTGCATTAGTCCAATGGGGAACAGCCACGTATGCCAGGTCAGAAGACAGTCAGCACATGGGACCAGATCTTCACCGTCGCCAGTGTAAGAAAAGGTTAACTTCTCTACTGTCGGATCTACAAAGATCAACAGTAGGCACCATCACGCTATGGAGAAGCCGTACGAGTTTTATGTTAGCGACATGGCACTTGGAGGACACGTTTCTTCGTGGGTCCAGGGTCAGAGGCACAGGAAATATAGGCAGCGTACATGGCTAGTTTCTATTGATTGATGCACTGAGAACAGTACCTATCTTGCCTATCATCAGATCAAGGAGATCGACAGATGGCGCCATGTCGCCATGGTGAAGTTGTGCGATCTTTACCATAGCGACATGGTGCGATCTCGCCACGTGGATCAGTGGGGCCAAGTTGCAACAGGGTACGTCGGTCAGATATTGCCAGGTGTCGTTTGGGTGTAGTGCGATTGCTGAGGTGGTGCCAGATATGATGGGCTCGGGGTAAGGACAGTGCGGAGCATGAAGAGTCTTCACAATCGTCAAATCAAGGCAGATCGACAGAAGGCGCAGTCTCGTTATGGTGAAACTGCACGACGGATACCATGGCGATATAGCGTCTTGCCGACACGTGTCTCGCTGGCTCGGCCAAGGTTGGCGATTAGCGGTTGACAGTTAGTGTCATTGTTATAGTTAATAATAACAGTTTGAGGGGTGGCGCGGTTAGTCCAATAAAAGGAGGTCAACCACAGAGGACTTCCTAGGTGGCAGAACGAGAAGAAGTGATTGGCCCGCTTGGCCTAGTTGGCTTGTGAAACTAGGTTGACTCTTTGAACCACGCTGATTCATGAACCTAAGGGGGCGAAGGTGATTGATTTTATCTTGCGATCTGATCTTCATGATCAATCCTGACCTACTAGAAATGAATGCAAAACATGGGGAGACACTCCACCATCTTAGTCAATCCATCTACCCAATCAGAACATTGATGGCGGTTTTCTCAGTCCTCTCAGGACACCTGTTGCAACAAGATCAAATTTTCCTTAGATTTCCATGATTGTCCTCTGCAGGACTTAATGGTAGGTAGCTATAGGGTCACTTTAGTAGCAAAAAAGATCTCAGTTATGCCTGAGCTATAAAGGCGGATTTTTTTGTTTTTGTAAGGGGACTCCTTTTCTGATTTCTCTGCTACTGCTCGTAGGTCTACAGTGTAAAATTCCCTTTGTCTCTAAGCTGTATAACATTCCGTATCATCTCCTTCAGCCATCAATGCGTATGTGCATCCATCTGGCCTCTCATTGGTGTATTGTTGAGATCTGTGACTGGCATACTGTATCTATTTTGGGCTTACTGGATAATATATACAGTGAAATCCTTTCCTTGTGTTATTCAGTTTGGTTCCCTGATTTGTATGTGGTTATGGATTGACATAAGTCTGGGTGTGTATGTCTTTTGAATGTTATCTTGGTTTTGTAGTGCATATATGGGCAGAAAGGAAGTCTGAACACTCTATTTTGGTGCATCACCTCCTTAGATTAGACTAGGTAGATTTGCTTTTGTGCTCTTCTTGTCCCTTTTTCTTTCCAAGAGTAGATAGGTGCACCCTGATAGTAAGAGGAAGCCGGCCTTCTTCGGAGACTCAACCTTGCAGTTCAAGTCCCACAGCTTGGAGGTTGTTTCCATGTTTCACTAGGTTGTCCTCGTGCATAGGCCTTGGACAAGGGTGCAAACCTAAGTGACAACAATTTTTGGCACACCCGGTGGGACACTTTTCAAACAAATTTAAGGTCTACTGGTGTCAAGAAGAAAGAGTTTCAGAGATTAATGTTGAAGAGGTAGTGCTGGCTTTAGTATTCAAGCCTTTAAGAGGTTGACCCTTCAAAGTACTTAGCGACTCTGAACATCAACAAATCTAGTTCCAGGCCAAAGCTGCAGTGATTCATGCCCAGAGCTAAAACAAGGGCGTCTTCTAGAGGTAAATTTCAATATCAAGATCTTTCTCTTTCAAATCCTAGAAGAAGGAGGACTAGAACTTCATTATCACCAGTTAGGGGTGTAATAACAGTTAATATACCTGTAAGATCTGTCTCTACTCTTCCTGTTGCTCGAACTCGGCCTAGATTGCCATCAACACTCATCAATAGAACACTTGTTTACATGGCACAGCCAAGAGTTCATGCTGTTGCCACCTTTAATGGTGGAAGTCCTCTATTGTTAGCCCAAAGACATGATATACCAGTATCTGCACTCAAAAGTATACCTGATTTTACTGGTGAAACTTCCATCTCCCCTTTAGAGCATATCCAAGAAGTAGAAAATGTCTGTAATATTCATGGTATTACAGAGGATGATGTTGCTGTCAGACTTCTAGCCTCATCTTTAAAAGGAAAAGCATTACAATGGTATAGAGGCTTAGCTCACGGTTCTATAACTGATTGGGATGGACTAGGAGCAGGGTTATGCAAACATTTTGAGGATAGAAGTGACTATCTATCACTTTTAGAGCATTTGACTACTATAAAAAGAGCCCCCCATGAGTGTATGACTGATTTTAACTATAGATTTCAAAAGACATGGGATAGAATACCTACTACAGTGAAACCTACCCCTGGTAATGCCTTCTTGCATTACCTTAGAGCTTTTAACAGTGATATTGCCACTACAATCCAAACTATGGAAGGAGATACTTTGCCTAATGCCTATGAGATAGCCATAAAAGCTGAGAACATCCTAATACAAGGAGGAAAGTTGGCTCCAAGGCCCCCTATGCCTTTCTTTCCTAATGTTCCCAACCACCAACCATCAATGGCCCCTCTTCCTACAACTTCTACATCACAAGCCCTTACTCCAGTTCCCCAAGCTTCCACATCCTCAAATAGGATAGATGAACTCAAAGAAATTCTCCAAGGTCTAGTGTTGAATACAGATAAGAGAGAGAAGACCCTGGATAAAAAATTGCAAGAGCAGGGGAGGGAGTTGAAAGACCAAGGGAAGAGATTAGAGGATAGTTTCTCTATGATACAAAAAATGAGTAACAAGGTGGTGGCCTTGGAAAGGCAACAAGCTCAAGGTGGCAAGCCTCCCCAATTGCAATATCAAGCTCCAAATGGTGGTAGGCCTCCTAATCAGTAGAATAGCTCTTTTGATCAGGGTAGGCAAAATAGTCATGCTTCTACTTCAAGCTCAAATCAGAACAGAGCTATAGTCCCTCAAAATAACTTGGCCCAAGACCAAGATTTCCGTCCTTCCTGCAACTATTCTTATGCCTATTGCATGTGCCAGAAGGTAGAATCTTATTTGGCCCTAACTGACCAAGAATTTGCAGCAAAGCAACTATACAAGGAAGATCATCCCAAGGAGGCCTCATATATTCAAGGACGTGATGATTGCTCTTTCATGAATCATCAGATTGGGGAGCATTGTAATGTAAACCAGGATTCCGTTGCTAATAACACAAGAAGTAAGAAGAGAGCTATGGAACATGCTGCCCCTCCTTCTCCGAAGCAGGCCTCAACTTCAAGTGCTACACCTCATGCACATGCAGCAAATGAACAAACAAGTAATTCACAACAGCAAAAGCAAGATTCTAGAAAGAAAGATGCAAGTGATCCTTATGTTGCTCCATCTCAACCTCTTATAAGTGCAGCTCCCAAAGTTTCTACCAAAGATCCTAATACACCTTTTAGTGTGGTAGAACAAATGAAGAAGACAAATGTGAACATTTCTATGTGGGATGTTGTTGCTATCATACCAATGTAGAAGAGGATGTTGTAGCAAGAATTAGAGAAGATTGAACCCAAGGATCAACCATCTACCATGGAGAGTGCCACAAGTCTAGTACAACCAACAGGGTATGTGGAGACAAATAAAATGGTTAGACCTCCTCCATTCTATGTTTCTCTGATTATAGGGGGAAAATTAGTCCACAATTGCATGATAGATTTAGGGGCTAGCAGCTCAGTAATGCCTAGGTGTGTTGCTGATGCTTTAGGAGTGAAATATGAGCCCATTGTTAGGGATGTGTTACAGTTGGATGGTAGTACTATCAAAACTGTAGATATCTTAGGAATGTGGAGATGGCCCTACACGCATGCCCTAGTTGCACTGTGATTCAAGACATATCTATTGCTGAAGTCAAGCCCTATTTTGCCATCTGTCTTTCAAGAGATTTCACTACTCAAATTGGTGGATTCATATCTGCTGATTGGTCATATATGTCATTTAAGACCAGATAAGGAGCCAATGCCTCAATTAGAGCAGAACCTCAAGCTCTTCATCACACTGAATCTTACAACCCCAATCCCATCAACATGAATTGCCCTATTCTAGAGATGGATGAAAATGACATAGTAAATGAGCCTGTTACTTCTATAGTGAAGATAAATGATTTCTTCTTGGATGAGTGGACAAATGCATTTCAGTTTGAGCCTATGTTAGAAACTCTTAAGACATGCCTTAGTACATATTGCACAATAGAGAGAGATGCTCAAGTTCCTGACCTTGTTAGGACTAATGATGATATGAATGGAACATGAAGTATGTACTTTGATGGGTCAAGGAATAAAAATGGATTAGGGGCTGGTGTTATGTTGATCTCTCCTACACAAATAAGATACTACTTCTCCTTTAGACTCCAATTTAGTTGCACCAATAATGTACCCGAGTATGAATCTTTGATTCAAGGTCTCTTACTTGCCCAAAAGAGAGGAATTCAAGCCTTGAGAGTATATGGGGATAGTGAGTTGGTAGTTAGCCAAGTGAGAAACCAGAATATCACCAAAAATGGCCTGCTCAAGTCTTACAAACACAAAGTCTCGGATTTGCTTGAGGGCTTCAATGCATTTAATATTCAGAGCATTCCTAGGAAAGAAAATAGACATGCTGATAGACTTGTAGCAGTGGGTGTAGCTTATGATGTACCAGGGAATCTTGAAGAAGAGAAGAAGAAATAAATAAGGGTGGTAGTGAGGCCTGCCATCCCTGACAACAACACTCATTGGCAGGTGTTTGATTTTGATGAGAAAATTGTGAGTTTCTTGCAGAATGAGGCAGAATTCTCAGATAGAAATCAGTCAAGACTACAAGATTAGTATGGTGATCAGATCATTCACCTTAGTTCTAACAAGTTTCCCAAGGGTCTCATAACCTTGGAGAGTGTCTTTAATTCCGATGATCAAACAAGAGGCAAAGGAATGAATCTAGCTGCAGAAAAGGATGATTATGCCCCAGTTACAATTGCTAATGGAAAATCTCTGAATATGGGGAAGGTATGTTCTGAAACTGAGCAAGAAAACTTCATTCATTTATGTCACGAATTTAATGATGTATTTTCTTGGACATATGATGACTTAAAAGGGTTTGACCCTAGTTTGTTTCAGCATATCATAGATTTAATGTATAAGGCCAAACTAGTAAGGCAAAAATAGAGGCCAATAAATCCTAAGATTGAGCCCCTAATGAGAAAAGAACTATCCAAGTTGATAGAGGCTAATATAATATTTACTATCAAACACTCATCATGGGTAGCTAACCTTGTCCCTGTAAGGAAGAAGAATGGAGAAATCAGACTGTGTGTAGACTTTAGAGACCTTAATTAGGCTTCTCTTAAAGATCACCATCCTCTCCCTTCCATGGAGCAGATTCTGTCCAAGGTCAGTGGTTCAAGGAGATTCTCTTTTCTTGATGGATTCTCTGGTTATAATCAAGTGCTGGTTAAAGAATCTGACAGATATAAGACAACATTCACTACTAAATGGGGCACCTATGCTTATTGCAAGATGCCATTTGGACTAACAAATGTAGGTGCCACATTTCAGAAGGCAATGGAGATGGCCTTCAAAAGATTAATTGACAAATTCATCTTAGTATACCTTGATGATATAATTGTATATTCAAAAAATGTAAAAGATCATTTTGATCATCTAAGACAAGTATTTCTAAGATGTAGAGAGTTTGGGGTTTCCCTTAACCCAGCCAAGTGTGTCTTTGCTACGAGCCAAGGAAAATTATTGGGACACATTGTATCTGAGGATGGGCTGACCATTGATCCAGAGAGAACAAAGGCAATACTTGCCCTTCCTCTTCCTAAACATAAGAAGGGGCTGCAAAGTTTCCTTGGTAGAATAAATTTTGTGAGAAGGTTTATTCCTAATCTTGCTACCATGGTGAAACCTCTTACAACTATGCTTAAGAAAGGTATGGTCTTCTCATGGACCAAGGAAGGGAAGGATAATTTTGAAGAGATCAAGACAACCATAGCCTCAACCCCTACTCTCACAAACCCAAATTTTGAGAAAGATTTCATCCTCTACACTTTAGGTGGTGAGTCAAGTATCTCTGCTGTCTTGACTCAAACAAATGACAAGGATGAGGAGCAGCCCATAGCCTTCTTCAGTGAAGGGCTCAAGGAATATGAAGATAAGTACAACTTTTTAGAGAAACAAGCCCTTGCAGTCATCAGAGCCTTGAAGAAATTCAAGCACCTCTTATCCCACAATAGGATCCATTTTTTGAAGCCCCATGCCAGTGTAAAGGATTTCCTGTTAAGCAAAGATATCAGTGAAAAGAGAGCTAGATGGATCACTAGGGTAATGGAATATGATGTTGATATTCGGATTACCAAGCTGGTAAGAGGGAAGGGGTTGTGCAAAGAAATGTTATTAGGCTAGGATTCAAATGAAGAGGCTACTATGGTAATAACAGAGCAGCAAGAGGAAGGAAATGTTAATGGTCCAAGGAGCTGGATAAATGATATGAAGAGCTTCTTATCAGGGGATGGATACCCTCAGGGATTGGACAGAGCTAAAAGGAGACAATATAGACTGCAGTCCATTCCCTATGTTGTGATTGATGGTATACTATTCAGGAAGGATTTTAATGGGACCCTGTTGAGATGTATTGAAGAGGATCAGGCTAAAAGGATGATTAAGGAACTTCATGATGGCCCTGATGGTGGCCATTTCTCTACAAGAACAACTACCATGAAGATCATGAGGGCTGGTTATTATTGGTCATCTTTGTTCCATGATTGTTATGGATATGTGAGAAAATGTGAGAAATGTTCTTTCTTCTCAGGAAAACAGAGGCTTGCAGCTTTTCCCCTTCGTCCTATTTAGGTGAATCAGCCCTTTACTCAGTGGGGGTTGGATTTTATAGGTCCTATTAATCCTCCATCTAGTGCAGGTCATAAATGGATATTGGGTGCTACTGATTATTTCACTAGATGGACAGAGGCAGTTGCCTTGAAGGATGCCACAGAACCATTAGTTGTTGAATTCCTTGATGGAATTGTATCTAGGTTTGGTGCTCCTTCTACTATCATCTTGGACAATGCTAGGTCTTTTGTTGGAACCCAAATTTGTGCATGGGAAATGAATCACAATATCTATCTAAGCACATCATCAAATTATTATCCCCTGGGTAATGGTTTGGCTGAGTCTTCCAACAAGAATCTGATCAGAATCATGAAGAGGACAATAGAAGACAATCAGAGGGTCTGGCATAAGAAATTAAGAACTACTCCGTGGGCTAATAGGATAACACCCAAGAGATCTATTGGGAATTGACCTTTTGTGCTGGTATATGGTAGGGAGGCTAGACTCCCAATTTCATTAGAATTCCCATCCTTGGAATTGGCTCATCAGCTTGAATTGATGGAGGATAGTACCATGTCAGTAAGAATGGTAGAGCTGATTGAACTAGAAGAAAAGAGAATTAAAGCTATGCAAACCTTAGAGACACATTAGCAGCAGATGAAAAGGAGTTTTGATAAGAAGGCTAGGGTTAGGACCTTCAGAGAAGGAGATGTAGTTCTAAAGTGGGATTCTGACAGAGCAAAACCAGGAAGACATTCCAAGTTTGACCCACTATGGAGTGGCCCCTATCTGATTGCCAGTTGCAAATAGGCTAATGCATTCTAGCTGAGCAGACCCAATGGTGAAGTTTTGCCCATTCCAATCAATGGGATTTATCTTAAAGCTTGTTTCTGATTTGGATCGAGTTCCTATATATAGGCAGTTTAGTTTCTTTTTTGTTGTTTCCTCCTTTTCAAGAAGTGTGCGGGCACAGCCATCTCCCTATGAGGTAGCAGTTTTTAAGGTGTCTTAAGAGCAGAGGGAGTTTTGTTTTTTGTTGTAGTTGCAAAGCTAGGGCTTTCAATGTTTTAATCACTCACAGGAAGGGTTAGGGTTTCACAGTATGCACAGACCCATTTTTTGACTCCATAGCCCAATGGATTGATCCCAGGCACTGGTCATACACATAGCAGGCTTTTGCCCCTTGTAAGTCGCCAGAAATGTTATCTCTTGTTCACCCGCCAAAGATTCAAAATTCAAATGTTCAGCCCATCCAACGGCTAGTCCAAAAATTAATATTATTTTAATTCCTAAGAGACATCAAAAAAATCTAAGCGATCAAACCTTGTAAAAGTTTCTACGGCCCGCAGGTTCTCAGAAGTCAGATCTAAGTCAGATCGATAGTTGGTGCTGTCTCGCCATCGAAAGTTTCACGGTTAATTATGTTAGCGACATCACGCCCTATTGACGCATGTCCAGTGGGTCCAGCTTGTAGGGCAAACATGTTTCGGCGGTCAAAAAAGTTCGCGGCACCATGGGTGCTATGTCGCTATCGTGTGTTGGCCAAAAAATTTACACAACGACATAGTGCTCGATGGAAAGGTCTGACGGTGGGCAAGTTGCGTCACCAGGAAAGTTAGTGGCAGACGGTTAGTTTCACGAGCCCAGCAATTTTTAGCAGAAAGCATGTGTAGAGTACGAGGAGGTTATGACCGTCAGATTGAGATTGATCTTCGATGGGCACCATCGTGCTATGGAGAATCTGTGCGAGATTTATAATAGCGACATAGCACCTAGGCGCCACATGTCCCTCAGTAGGGTCAGGGTAGTATGAACCCTCTAGGTTGGTGCCTTGTTAGACCAAGGTGGTGCTGCATTAGTCCAATGGGGAACAACCACGTATGCCAGGTCAGAAGACAGTCAGCACATGGGACAAGATCTTCACTGTCGCTAGTGCAAGAAAAGGTTAGCTTCTCTACCATCAGATCTGCAGAGATCAACGGTAGGCGCCATCATGCTATGGAGAAGCCGCACGAGTTTTATGTTAGCGACATGGTGCTTGGAGGACATGTGTCCTCGTGGGTCCAGGGTTGGAGGCACAGGAAATACAGACAGCGTATGTGGCCAATTTCTATTGATTAATGCACTGAGAACAGTACCTATCTTGCCTGTCGTCAGATCAAGGAGATCGACGGATGGCGCCATGTCACCATGGTGAAGTTGCGCGATCTTTACCATAGCGACATGGCACCCTTTCGCCACATGGATCAGTGGGGCCAAGCTGCAACAAGGTACGTCGGTCAGATATTGCCAGGTGTTGTTTGGGTGTAGTGTGGTTGCTGAGGTGGTGCCAGATATGATGGGCCCGGGGTAAGGACAGCGTGGAGCATGACAAGTCTTCATGATCGTTAGATCAGGCCAGATTGATAGAAGGCATTGTCTTGCTATGGTGAAACTGCACGACGGATACCATGGCGACATAGCGTCTTGCCGACACGTGTCTCGCTGGCTCAGCCAAGGTTGGCAGTTAGCGATTGACGGTAAGTGTCATTGTTATAGTTAATAATAACAATTTGATGGGTGGTGCGGTTAGTCCAATAAAAGGAGGTCAACCACAGAGGACTTCTCAAGTGGCAGAACGAGAAGAAGCGATTGGCCCGCGTGGCCCAGTTGGCTTGTGAAACTAGGTTGACTCTTTGACCCATGTTGATTCATGAACCTAAGGGGGCGAAGGTGATCAATTTTATCTTGCGATCTGATCTTCATGATCAATCTCGACCTACCAGAAATGAATGAAAAACATAGGGAGACACTCCACCGTCTCAGTCGATCCATATACCCAGTCAAAACATTGATGGCGCCGTTCTCAATCCTCTCAAGACACCTGTTGCAAAAAGATCAAATTTTTCTCAGATTTCCATGATTGTCCTCCGCAAGACTTAATGGCAAGTAGCTGCAGGGTCACTTCAGCGGCAAAAAAGATCTCAGTTATGCCTGAGCTATAAAGGCGGATTTTTTTGTTTTTGTAAGGGGACTCCTTTTCTGATTTCTCTACTACTGCTCACAGGTCTGCAGTGTAAAATTCCCTTTGTCTCTAAGCTGTATAACATTCTGTATCATCTCCTTCAGCCATCAATGCATATGTGCATCCATCTGGCCTCTCATTGGTGTATTGTTGAGATCTGTGACTGGCATACTATATCTATTTTGGGCTTACTAGATAATATATACAGTGAAATCCTTTCCTTGTGTTATTCAGTTTGGTTCCCTGATCTGTATGTGGTTATGGATTGACATAAGTCTGGGTGTGTATGTCTTTTGAATGTTATCTTGGTTTTGTAGTGCATATATGGGCAGAAAGGAAGTCTGGACACTCTATTTTGGTGCATCACCTCCTTAGATTAGACTAGGTAGATTTTCTTTTGTGCACTTCTTCTCCCTTTTCCTTTCCAAGAGTATAGGTGTGCCCTGATAGTAAGAGGAAGCCGGCCTTCTCCGGAGACTCAACTTTGCAGTTCAAGTCCCACAACTTGGAGGTTGTTTCCATGTTTCACTAGGTTGTCCTCGTGCATAGGCCTTGGACAAGCGTGCAAACCTAAGTGACAACACTTACCATATTCAAGAGTGTTTGATTCATATGTTTTGCTACACCATTCTGTTGTGGGTTATGTGGAACACTTTTTTGATGCTTAATACCATTTTCTTACAAATAATTTTCAAAATCTTTAGAAGTGTACTCACCACCATTATCACTTCTTAGGGTTCCAATAATGAGTTGAGTCTCATTTTTAATCCACAAATGGAAATTTTTGAAAGTATCAAAAGCTTGAGATTTCTCTTTTAGTAAATAAACCCAACACATCCTGGTATAGTCATCAATAAAAGTCATTATGTATTTTTTTCCATTTGCTGATGAAAAGGGCATAGGCCCACACAAATCTGAGTGAATGAGACCCAACTTTCTAGAAGCTCTAAACATAGAATCATGAAAAGGTTATTTACTATGTTTGCCTAAAATGCAAGCATCACATTGAGAAATTTGTTTTGGGATAGTGGGAAGTCCTTGAACTCCATTTTGTTTCAGAATTTTGAGACTATCATAGTTAATGTGACCAAATCTTGCATTCCATAACAAACTAGAAGAAATATTACGACCATCTTGTGAGAAATTTGCATAATTTTGAGAACTTGATGAAGTACCTTTCAAATATAAAAATTTTCCATCTTCAACTCCACTCATTACAATCACATGATCATCTCAATAATACCATCAAACATATGTATAGAATGACCTTGTTGTCTAATATGCACAAGTGATATTAAATTTCTCTTCAACTGTGGAAGATATAGAACATTAGAAAGTATATAATCAACAAGACCTGGTAATTTAAGTCTAATAGACGCAATGCCTGAAGGTTTTATCTCAGATTTATCAAGAAAATATACTACTCCATCCACTTGATCATTGAATGTCTCAAAAAAATCTCTTCTAAAGGTCATATGACATGTGGCTCTAGTATCTAACAACCAAGTATCATTCAAACAAGAATTTGAAGTAATAAAAACTTCTTCAATCCCAACATTGCAATGTGCAATAACATAATGTGCAGATTCAGGAGGGTTACCTCTTTCTGGTGGCTTCTCCTTCTTTTCACAAATCTTCTCCCATGGAGTTCTATAAGCATTGGCACTATTACCCATTTTTCCACATCTATAGCATTGTATAGATTTCCTTTCTTTCTGTTGATAATCGCTATGTTGGTGTTGTGACTAAGAATATTGTCTATCACCTTGATAATTTTTAATCCCCCAACCTCTAGATTGTCTTCTTCCATGACCTCTATTGCTATTGTCATGTCTGAAAGGCTCATCTTTGGATGTTTGACTTTGTTCTTTCTGTGCAAGACACAAAGTCTCTGCATTTGAAAGTGAATCTTTTTTTCCAAATGCTTTTTCCCTCTCTGCAATCTTCTCCACAAGTTTTTCAAATGTTATATCTTTCATCTTTTCACTAGCTTGAAGAGATTCAAGATAGTGTGAATAGGTAGGATAAAGAGCTTTAATAAAAGCAGTGAATTGTAAATCTACTTTTACAACTGTGGCTTCAATATCATGAAATAAAGCCCTAATTTTAGAGGCTAACTTCATTGGATCATTATCTTTCATTTCTAATTGAATAACTTCATCAATAATTGAATGATTTCAAGTTCTGAATGAGAATCATATAGATCTTTGAGTTTCTTTAATGCTGCAAATGCACTCTTACAAGAGATTATATGTCTACTTACCTCTTCAGTAATGGAGGCAGTAATGAGAGCATAAGCCTTTTTGTCTTTACCCTTCCAGATAATGAGTTCCTTTGCATCTATAGGCTACTCTGGCTTGTCTTTGTCATCTTTGCTTTCACAAACATCAACCCACAAATTATTAAAAATAAGGGTATTTTAAATTTGTTGAAACCATTCATGATAATTCTCTTTTCCAGAAAGAACTATTCCAACAATTGAAATTAAAGAATGCATTGGAATCACAATTCAATCTAAATTATTTTCTCCAACAACTTGGCTCTGATACCACTGTAACAAGCCCAAAGAAATGAAATAAAATGCACACACACACGAGAAAATTTGATTAAAAAAACAAAAGAATATATACAACCTAAAAATTGTTCAGGCAGTTGAGAAAACTATATTAATCATTACATAATCAAACTGCCAGACTACTTAAACGAAACATATCCCGAATGATTATTTAGCATGATGTAGAGGGCGCATCTATTTGGTCAGTGAACATGACAAATAAGGTCTCCCAGGCTATGTTTTTATATTTTGGCCATTTCTTAATGCTAACCAATGACAATAAATTTGAAATTGTTTGGCAGAGTTTCGATTTGCACAAAAAGTGCAATTTTTAAATTTTTCACTTGATTCCACTTCTAGGACTTGGAAAAGGTTCCAACATACCTAAAACAAACTAAAAGAACTAATCCTAAGATTTCTTGACCAAAAACATTAAAAATCTTGAATTTTCCTAATGTGCAACTTTTTCTTATAAATTGCATAAAGCACCTTAAGCATACAAAAGGTGTCTTTCTTTGACAATAATGGACTTCTCATCCAACATTTGTTCATTCTAGCCTAAGTAGGTCAATTAAGACTCATTTGGGTAGTTGATATGCATTTTAGGCTCTAAAATGTAAAAAATGCAATGAAAGTACAAAAGTTGCTATGCAACTTTGCAACTTTTTGCATAACTAAGCAAAATGATTTGTTATCATTCCTCCAACAGTCAAAACCTTTCTAATTTGGTTGGATCAGTTGGAGAAGACCTTTATATAGCCCTTTTAGGTGGGTGGAAGGTACAATGTAATATTTTGGCATTAAAATCAATAAAGAGAACCCTGATTTCTGCATTTTTAGTGAGTTTTTTGAATGGTACAGACATATATAGATGTCTAGGGATTTGTGCCTAGTATGGTTGGATGCATACTTGAATCACTTTCTAATGCAACTTGTTTGAGGTTTTGAGAATTTTTAAAACTCAATTTATACCTATTTTCATGCAAACAACACAAATTTTGAGGGTTTGTAGGGTTTTGAAGGAAATCAGGTTATAACTTTAGATTCCACCATAGGAAATTTATGGCCTTTGGTGGAATCCTTGTGCTTCTAATGCAGTTGTAAATTATTAAGCCCTTATTTTTGTCAAGGTGCAAATGTGGGGTTTTGGGCCTTGTTTAGGCTTTCAAACTTTGTTTAGGTGTCCTTGTGGGTTGTACTCTCCCAACCTTCATTGTTAGTACCCTGCCACTTGCATCAATGATTCAAGGTGACCCTACACCACTCTTTCTCTCTCTCCTTCTCTCCCTATTCAATCTAATGAATCAACTAGATCTGCTCTACCTTTTAATGTCTCAAGTATTGCCTAGCCTCGTGGTTTGACTTGCAAACTTTCCAAAGAGTCTTATTATGTGGTTTTCTACCATATTTTATCAAGTGGACATTTGATGCGACAACAACATTCAAATAATGAAGAATCTTCCTCTTTGCTTGCCAATCCTTGAATAACCACATGTTAGGGTTCTTCATAGAATATCGTCTAAGCCATGTACCCATTATAACCACCGCACCAATATGGTACTCTAAACCTTCACCATCTACAACTGAGTGATCTAATTTTTTTATAGCTTAGACACAATGACACAAATAATAATCTATCCCTTCTTCATTGGCTTTAGGTGAAATAACAGCAAAAACATGGCCTATAGTGATAAATGTACAAAATGTGGTCATTAATTCAAAAAATACTTAGTTAAAAGTTATAAAGTTACATATTGAAATTACAAAGATATATAAATATATATATTACCAAGTTGCACTAGATTAGACAAGTGGTCAAAGTCAATAGACAAATCCATCTTTACCATTTTTAGTGCTTGTGGGGGATGATAGGGGTTAATTGGTCCAAAAATCGTATATCCCATTTGTCCACCAATTTAGTCAACTCATAGTCATTCCAATTTTTCTTTGCACATAATGGACAATAGCATGCCATTCTTCTTGTGTGGATACTCCATGAACTTGCATCAGAGCTTCTAAAAAAGTGCAACTCACCTTATCTTGTTAGTGTGCAACAATCCTCATATGGTGTAATGTTAGTATTATCTATCAACCAAAAGAATTTATGAACCATAGACTCACCTTCCTTACCTGGACCCATTGTAGCATTACACCATTGGACTATGGATTTTGCATCTATCAATACTGCTCCATCTTTGTATTTTAGTTCTTCATGATCTAAGGCTCTTTTGATGCATGAGCATGCACAAAATTTCGCATATATTAAATTTTATACAACCTGTGCATCTTGCTCAACCAATAGAACATCCGTGCATTCTTGAATTGAGATGCACAATTGTTTGACTAAATAATGTGCTGATGATATGGTATGCCCTTGTTAGCCAAATCTCCATAAAATAGTTGAAAACAACCATGTACAAACTCCATAGAATGTGATCAATTATCGCTGATGTAAAAATGGTACTCCTTCAAAATCTTCCTATCATCCTTTGTACTTGTAGTCAAATGCATCAATGTTATGTGAACAAATATGGAAACTTGTTATGAAGTATAATACTTTTCTTGCATCTCATTTTGTGGTTGTAGTGTGTAGTTCTCTGCAAATTCTACAATCAAAACAATGGTATCCAGTGGAAATGTATCTTTGCATAATTTGAATTTCAAATCCAGCCATCGAGCTTTATGTGTATGCCTTGTATACTTGTAAATAATTTTTTCTTGAAAAATCTTCATGAACTCATACAATGGAATCTTTTCAATTGCTAAATCACATATTTTACCTTATTTCCCATTGTTTAGAGCATATGTCACTATTTTATATTTTTTTAAATTTACTATTTTATTTCCAATTGCATGTTTACTATCCATATGTTTACAAGTTGATAAAAGTTGCAAAGAATCACAAAATAATCATGTACCATCCAAGCATGATGTCTTGTAAAATTGTTGCCATCCCCTGTTTCAAATAAAATGTTGGATATGAATTTCCTTGAAGATTTTGGTGACTCATTCATGTCACAATTCTACAATACAAACTTAGAATGCAAAAACACACATATATGCCTAAAATCATCAAAATGGTTAGAAAATTCAATATGTATCTTACAACAACAAATTGTGTGTGTGTTTGATTTATCTTCACATAAAAAGGTTTACCCATCTAAAAAAGTCATGGACTCATTTGAATTTGAGGATACATAACAATAAATTTTGCAAAAAATTGTGTCTAAGTTGAGTCCAAAAAATGTTTTGCATGTGGGTCGTGATTTTGGCTACCAAGCCTCCTTCTTACATCCCTTTGATTAGGTGAAACACGTGTTATTTTTCCAAAAATATTTGATCAATTATTTCAAAGCTTCCTTTACTAATTTTTTAATCTTTTCATGGTAGTCTACCACTAAATATCCATAACTCATTTTTTGTTGGATCTTCCAATGTCTCACAACTTAGCATGGCTCTACTTAGAGTACCTCTACCAATTTTCAATATTTTGCTTATCTTTCTCATGAGTCAAGATTTCTTCATTTTTGTACTTACTATTGTAAATTTAAGTACTCATCTTGTGATAATACTATCTTTGGTGCGTGATTTAGAACCCACTTTATCATAAGCACTCATTAAATTCTTTACTATGCTTTTTTCATTTGAATCATCCATCATTCTTAGCCCAAGAATCTTCATGATAGGCCTAAATTTTAAATTTCTCATCATTTAAAAAAATAATTGACATTGATTTATAATATTTAATTCTTCAAAGAATAATCTCCACATATGATTAAGTTTTCTTTGACAATTACACTTGCTAATCTTGTCAAGCGTTGATTTCAAAATGTTAGTATCAATATCAATCAAATATTTTGGTCTTCTAAAAAAAATTCTAGAAGGTGTTATAATCTCTTCCATTCCTTCAACATTTTGAACATCAACATAAGGTTGAGTGTTTTATGTATCTTGAACCGAAGATGATGTGCCTTGGCAATAAGATGTGAAAGATGAAATATCACCTACTTGATATGTTGATGTTGTGCCTTCAAGATGACATGATGGTGTGTGTACATTGTTGGATCTACAAATTAGCACCTCTTTAACATGAGAGGATGATATGACTCCAACATTAGAAGATGTTGTAGCTTCACAATTCAATTTTTTTTCTTTAGTGTAACAGTCTCATTCGTTCTCTTTGTCTTTCCAATTCTTCCTCTTTGTTTCTTTGTATTGGTGGTTCTTGTTCCTCTTTAAAAGTTAATTATTCATTATTGCTTTTCAATTTTCTTTGTTCATGTAGTAGTTTCATTTTATCTCTTTTAATTACCAAATCTCTCTCCCTCTCTTCATTTTGGTTTCTTCCTTGGTATGATGATGATTTCTATATGTCAAATATTTATTTAGACATCTAAATTACTTACAATTTGTAAATTGCAAATCATTCAAATACATATAAAAATTATAATTATTTCAATGAATACACAATATATATTAAACAACTTTCCAAATTTCTAACCATTTCCAAATAACAATTCATTCAAACATACAAATTTTAATGAATTCAGTATATATTAAATAGCATATCAAATTATAATTAAATTTGTCTCTATATAATAACAAAGAATATTTAAAAAGGACTCCACTAACCTTTCCTATAGAAAGAATATTTAAAAATCCTTCAAATGGCATATTCAATGATTGAATTTGGTGTTTTCTAGCTTCAAATAGAATGAAAGAATGTTCAAAAAGCCTTCAAAATGTGTTTGCTAACTTCCAACAGCTTGAAACTCATGTTTTGTGTTGGAACAACAGAATACACAAGAGACAAAAAGAAAAGTATGGATCAATGGGGACCCAAACATGTGTTATGACCTTTATTTGTGTTTTCGTATAGTGCATACACACTATAAAGCACGTATGCACTATAGTGTGTACGCACTATGTCAAAAATAATCTCTCCCTATCCCACCATACCCCATCCCCTACTCTCTCTTGCTCTCTCTCCTCTCCCATCCCCTACACTCTCTTACAATCTTTTCCCTCTCCCATCCCCTACTCTCTCTCGCTCTCCCTCTCCTACTCCCTCTCCCACTACCTACTTTCTCTCTCACTCTCTCTCCCATCCCCGACTTTGTCTTGCTCTCTTTATCTCCTCGCAGATCCCCTATTCTCTTTCGCTTTCTCTCCTCTCCCATCCCCTACTCTCTCTCTCTCTTGCTCTCCCTCTCCCTCAACCTATTCTCTCTCTCCCCCATCCCCTACTCTCTCTCATCATCTCTCCTCTCCCATCCCCTACTCTCTCTCACACACTCCCATCCCCCCTTTCTCTCCCTCTCCCATTGCCTACTCTCTCTCTCTCCCATCCCCTACTCTCTCTCCTCTCCCATCCCCTACTCTCTCTCTCACTCTCCCTCTCCCACCACCTACTCTCTCTCCCATCCCCTAGTCTCTCTCACCCTCTCTCCTCTCCCATCCTCTACTCTCTCTCACACACTCCCACCCTCCCTCTTTCTCCCTCTCCCACTACCTACTCTCCCTCTCCCATCCCCTACTCTCTCCCTCTACTCTCTCTCCTCTCCCATCTCCTACTCTCTATCTCTCTCTCTCCCCTATTTCATCCCCTACTCTATCTCACTCTCTCTCTCTCCTCTCCCATCCCCTACTCTCTCTCTCTCGCTCTCACTCTCCTACTCCATCTCCCACCACCTACTCTCTCTCACTCTCTCCCATCCCCTACTCTCTCTCTCACTCTCTCTCCTCTCTCATCCCCTACTCTCTCTCTCTCTCTTGCTCTCTCTCCTCTCCCATCCCCTACTCTCTCTCTCCCTCCCTCTCTTACTCCCTCTCTCACTACCTACTCTCTCTCCCATCCCCTACTCTCTCTCTCTCTCACACACACACTCTCATCCCCAAACTCTCTCCCTCTCCCACCACCTATTCTCTCTCTCTCTCTCTCTCTCTCTCTCTCTCTCTCTCTCTCTCTCTCTCTCTCTCTCTCTCTCATCCCCTACTCTCTCTCTCTCTCTCTCACTCACACACTCTCATCCTTCTCTATCTCTTACTCTCCATCTCCCCCTCCCTCTCCTACTGCCTAATATCTCTCCCCCATCCCCTACTCTCACTCTCTCCCATCTCATTCTCTCTCACTGCCACCCCCTACTCTCTCTCACGCTCTCTCCCATCCCCTACTCTCTCACACACACTCTCTCATTCCCCCTCTCTCTCTCCCTCTCCGACTCCCTCTTCCACCACCTGCTCTCTCTCATACTCTCTCTCTCAGGCTATTCTCTCTCTCTCTCTCTCTCTCTCTCTCTCTCTCTCTCTCTCTCTCTCTCTCTCCCCCCCATCCCCTACTCTCTCTCTCTTTCACACACACACACACACACTCCCATCCCCCCCTCTCTATCCTCTCCCATCCCCTACTCTCTAGATCTCTCACACACTCCAATCCCCACTCTCTCTCCCTCTCCTAGTCCCTCTCCCACCACCTACTATCTCTCTGTCTCCCCCTCTCTACTCTCTCTCTCTCCCCTATCCCCTACTCTCTCACACACACACACACTCTCTCTCTCCCATCCCCTACTCTCACTCTCTCTCCCATCTAGTACTCTCTCTACCACCCCCTACTCTCTCTCACACTCTCTCCGATCCCATACTCTCTCTCTCTCTCTCTTACACACATTCCCATCCTCCATCTCTCTTCCTCTCCCACTCCCTCTCCCACTACCTACTCTCTCTCTCTCATCTCGTACTCTCTCTCTTTCACACACACACTCTCTCTCCCATCCCCCCTCTCTCCTCTCGAATCCTTACTCTCTAGATCTCTCACACACACTCCCTCTCCCCCTCTCCCACTGCCTATTGTCTCTCTCTCTCACTCTCTTCCTCTCTACTCTTCCTCTCTACTCTCTCTCTCTCTCTCTCTCTCCTCCTATACTCTATCTGCCACCCCTACTCTCTCTCTCACACTTCCTCTCTCTCCCATCCCCTAATCTCAATCTCTCCATCTCGTACTCTCTCTTTAACACCCTACTCTCTCCCATCTCCTAATCTCAATCTCTCTTTCCCATCCTGTACTCTCTCTACACCACCTCTACTCTCTCTCACACTTCCTCTCTCTCCTATCCCCTACTCTCTCTCTCCCCCCTCTCCCATCCCCTACTCTCTCTCTATATCCCTCTCTCTCTCTCTCTCTCTCTCTCTCTCTCTCTCTCTCTCTCTCACTCTACCTCTCTCCTTCCCTCTCTATGCACTATTTAGGTCTTAATAGTACATGTGCACTCAAGCGTGCACACACTATTAAGAATCAAATTTTAAAAAGCTTTAAATAGCTCACATAAATGCTATAGCGCACATGCACTATAGGGTGCACATGCTATTTAAAGTTTGGCATTCTACCAAGCCTAATGATTAGTTTTGCCTTGGGGATCCAACTGAAAGGTTTGGAGTCTATAAATTGGTTTGAGACATGTTCTTCTCAAAATATACAAAAAATGATTGATTTTTCTTATGTGATCTCCTTCATGTTTCCTCACGGTTGAACATAGATAAAATCAGGTTACATGACATTGTGGGTCTCTATGTTAGCTATATAATAAGATATTTTATTTTTTATTTGAACTATTTCAAGCCTTTCAACTATAATTTCTTTTAAATATATGTCCATTTTTTGTCAAAAATCAACATGTACTAATTGGGCTATAGATTTTAGCTCATTCATCAAATTTTGCAACAACTTAGTTTTTAAGAAACTAGATTCCATTCTACACACTTTGAAAAAATAAAATTTTGATTTTAGATTAGTTTTCAATCATTTCTAGGGGGAGCAAATAGATATTTCATGTTTTTTGGATGTGTCTAATTAAAAAATTCATTAAAAAAAATACACATTATAAAATTACCCAAAAAATTTGGGATAAACTATATAGTGTTAGGTAAGTTTTGACCAGAGTGACTAAAGAATTTCAAAAAAAAAATGGTTAAAATTTTAGGGGGACCACACTTTGTACTGTGTTATGGTTTTTTTGGAATAAACAATACCTCTTTCTATGGCCCCCTTTTTTGAGGACCTAAAACTAAACCATTTTGAAATTTTTTTAGTAGTTTAGAAACTAGATTCAAAGAACTACTACTTTTGTTTTGCTTATATCTTAAAATGTTGAGCGTAACTATCTTCAAATTCTTGTTCAAGTTCAGAAATTGTTGATTTTAGAAGAAAAGTGTCCACTTATACCCCCCTTTTGGCACCACAACTTGGTGGACTTACCCTACAATGATATTGAAACACATTTAAACATATGATTTGTTAAGAATCCTATACCAATAAAATAAATAAACAAATTTTGTTGTCATACCAGGGTATGTGTAGGATCATGGTGTGCCAAAAAGTGGCGATGTAAAAAAAATAGAGTTTGAAAATATCTAAAAGTGTTCCAAAATCCACTCTGACTTTTTTTCACCCATCCTAGTACCAAATCTAGAAAGTAGGCCCCCGACCCTTATTGGGTATCTAATTTGATATTGGATACCCGATATTATCGGATATCTAATTTTATATTGGATATCTGATAATATTGGGTATCCATATCAAAATAGATACTTGATAACTTTACTATTATTTAAAAAAAACACAACCTAAGGGTTGCTATTTTGATAGTGATATAGAATTTTTTGAGCTCAAATATCCATTTTGTAATCAGATACATGATAATAGGTTTTTTTAATGTTTTTAATCAATTTTAATACAAATTTATCAAATTTTATTATAAATTTGTTAGTTTTAGTAGAATTTGTTAGAATTTAGGTTTTTTTTTATAGAAATTGTTAAAATTTAGGTTTCTTTTAATATAAATTATGTTTTGCAAATTAATAGATATGGATGACCAAAATGATGATACGAAGACAACGAATACTGTTCCTTGTAACCCCCTACCAAATGATCCAGTGCCTCCACAAAATCATCTATCAAATGATTCTTTACCCCCTTAAAACCATCCTCAAATCAAAGATTTTATATTTGAAAATCTCACTGAATTGAGGGCTTTGCAAACAACATATAATACTATACCTGCATTGGCTCCTATGTTATAGATGTTAAACACCAGTGGATAACATTGAAACACTTATCACACAATGGAATGCCACTCTTCGTTGGCCTGACAAAATGCACGAGATTTTTGATGATGGGTTGGACTATGACAAGGTTGTGGCCCTCAATATAAGTAAAGATTATTTGATTGCTCTTTTTGTGAACCCAAAAACTAGTTTACTAGTTGACCACAAAAAGCCCAAACTATTGATTAAATGTTGCACAAATGATGCCATACATGTAACTTTTGGGATCATTGATGGATGGTTTTTGACATCCCTCCACATAGCAATTTAAAGGTGGCATTTTATTTCCTTACAAAATTTTATGCAAAATTTGTGTTGAAACTCAAGGTGAACTATTGGAGCATGAAGCCCAACATGGTGTAGGAGGAGGAGCTCCTCAAGATAGACCCTCTTCCTAGTGGAAGAAAGTTGGCACTTATGTCACCCTACCGATGTCTCCCCCCCTCCTCAAGTCCAACATCTTAATATTATTGCAAAGGCTAGCTGTCAGACCATTAGAACCATCCATAGACTGAGTAGCCTATTGATATCTCAAGCTAGGTTAGTCCTGCATCCTCATGTTGATGATGTTGGCATGAGTTCATCATCAGCTAGCTCATCACACATTTGCATGCCTCATACTTGCATTACATGCAAGAATATTTGTTTGGGTCTCATAGGTGATCTTGCTAAGTATTAGTTTGTATTAGACGAGGATACACCAGATGCATGTGCAGAGGCTACAGACCCTGATGCAAGAGAGGAAGGGCATGCAGAGGCATGGACTCCTATTGTGTTAGTACATGTATACATTTTTTTTTTAATGAAATATGTGATTTAAAGGTACTTTTTATAATAGATTAATTTTAACTTTAGAGCCATACTAACTTATACATGCATGTGATCTTCATTCATGTTTAGTTGATGACTGAGGAGGAGCTGAGATAGGTTGATTATGCCAAATGCTTGGCTATTTCATTTAGCCTTGAGACATCTCTGGTACATTATGTTGTGTTCTCAATATTTTTTCTATTTGATATTGTAGCATATATGGTTTCTAATCTTTCTTTTATCTTGCAGGTACCACCTGTCCCTAGGGGACAAAGTGCAGGGGATGAGTAGTGATAAAGGAAAGGTAATTAGGTTCTGTCTATTTGATTAAATATTGATGCATTCTTGTAAAATATTTGTGGTAGTGAAATTTAATTACATTCTTTATTATATAGGGCATGGCTACTAGTGATGAGCCCATGTAGATTCTGTGACATAGATGCTCAGGCATTTCTATTTGCACTGATAGCGCCATTGTATGTATAATTATCATTTATTTTTTTATTTTTATTATCTTCATAAATAAATTCAAAACTGATTTCCATGATATTAACAACTACTATTTTGTATCTCATAGGAAACTCCTAGTGCACACAAGGTTGGATGAGAGAGTTTTGTATCTTTGATGATGTAGCCACTATATCTTGAGGAGGAGCCTACACTAGTAAGTTGTACTTTGAATTCTTGATTGAATATGTTATAAATATAGCATGCTATGAATTATAATTTTATAGTTTAAGTTGTAGATTTATCTGACAAACATATTTGAACATACGCAAGTCACAATCAGCAAGGTACAAGCATTGCCAAGGGCATACAAGAGGAATCCTAATTGGTGTAGGAGGTCGATGAGAGAGGTATTTATTATAAAAGTTTAATAGTATAAAATATTGCTAAAAAAGATCATTATGCATTTGAGTAATTCAATGTTAGATACAAAGAATCATATAAATTTAGTAGTCTAACATTGGGTCTTCCTTTTTTGTTTATGTAGGAGACATTTGATCCACCTAGTGCAACAAAGAGGTTGCATTTTGATCATTCACTAGCAGCCTAGGATAGTATAGTTGTCATAGGATGCGTCATGAGACATTTTGAGATGGCATATACCACATTATTTACAAATTTGATGGCATGAGTAGCCACATTTTGTATATGGATCTATGTATTTTGATGTATATTTGTGTAATTTGTCTATGGATACATGAACATTGATATATATTTGTGTAATTTTTCTATGGATACATGTATTTTGATATATATTTTTGTCATTTATGTGCACAATGATATACATATTAATTTAGTATCTAGTATTGTTCAATTTAAAAAGATCATGTGTATTGTTCATGTTTATGGAATATCATTAATTTTGATCATATTTGTTATATTTGATTCAAATGCAATAATTTGTGAATAAAATTTTAACAACCTTTATTATCAAATTTGGATGCAATGTTTAATTTGAAGTGCTATCATGACATAAACACACTTGTTAACCTCCTACACAAGATTCACATAACCCCAAATCTAATTTTAAATTCCACCTTCAACCTTGAAACTAACTCTTGGCTTCAAATCTAATCTCAACACACTTAAGGACTCCACTCCTCAACCATGGATTCTATTCCCAACCACAAACTCATTCCTAGACTCATAATCTTTGATAACTAGCCATTCACTTTGTTACCATCCTCATACTAAAACTTTTCAATTTCAACATAACCTCAAAATATCCCAACTTAAGAGACTTGATTGGATCAAATCTTTTTAACTTGGTTCCCGAATACCATATCCATATGAATAACATCTATACATTTCTCACATTGATCAAATTACCCATATTGATCCACTTAAAAAAACTAACTGGCTTCATTAATGCATGCTATCATTTCACACATTATATAGGTGTTTCCAACCTTTTATGGTCATGCTCAAACCCCTAACTAACTCTTTGCACTCATTTTCACTTTGCAAGAAAAAGTTGCAAAATTGTAATTTTGTAACTTTTGCAATTTTGAGTAATTTTTTCTATAACTTTAAATTCTTAATTAGATGAGTTCACCAAAATTGGTAAGGGGTTATAGATAGCCCACACGAGCTTTGAGTTATGATCCTTGAAAGATTGACCTTGAAACACACTTCGAGCACCTTAGAGTCTCCTTGGTATAGGGTGGCCACAGATGATGGATGGTCTCTGTGATTGAAACAAGGGTGTCACCAGGATTCACCCACCCATATGGAACTAATGACACTGATGATTTGATTCCTAGATCAGTGGTTTCAAAGTTATGATGTGGTGCACCTATGAATTGAGGCACAGTACAAGTTTTGGCATCGAGCAAGATTGTTATGCCAAATCCAAACAGAACATGATCTCTCAAAAATGAGATAGGTTATTTTAGGTGCCAGAATCACCATCCTATAAAATTTTATGTTTCATCGATCTCTCAAACAATTTTTGAGTTACGACCCTTGGAAGATTGACCTTGACATGCACTTAGAGCACCTTGGAGTCTCTTTAGTACAAGGTGGCCACTGATGATGGATGATCTCCATGGCTAGAACAAGGGTGTCATTAGGGTTCACCCACCCATCTAGAGCTAATGGCATTGACAATTCAATGTCAAAATCAATGGTTTCAAAGTTACATTGTGGTGCACCTATGAACTGAGCCACACTGTGAGTTTTGGCATCAAGCAAGATCACTATGCCAAATCCAAATAGAATGTGATGTCTCAAAAATGAGATAGGTTATTTTAGACCTTGGCATCACTGTCCTATAGCATTCAATGTTTCATCGATAGCCCTCACAAGCTTTGATTTATGACCCTCAAGAGATCGACCTCAAGACATACTTAGAGATCATTGGAGACTCTTTGGTATGGGATGGCCATGGATGATGGATACCGTGCCTAGAAAAAAGTGTCACTAGGGTTCACTCACCCATCCAAAGCTAATGGCATTGATGATTCGATGCCAAGATGAATGGTTTCAAAGTTACACTGTGGTGCACCTATGAATTGAGGTACACTACAAGTTTTGGAATTGAGCAAGATCATTGTGCCGAATCCACATGAAATGTGATCTCTCAAAAATGAGATAGGTTATTTTAGCCCTCAGCATCATCATCTTGTAGCATTTGATGTTTCATCGATAACCCTCACAAGCTCCAAGTTATGACCCTTAGAAGATCAACCTCAAAATGCACTTAGATCACCTTGGAGACTTCTCGATACAGGGAAGCCATAGATGATGGATGGTCTCCATGGCTGGAAGAAGGGTGTCAATAGGGTTCACCCACCCATCCAAAGCTAATGGCACTAACAATTCGATGCCAAGATTAGCAGTTCCAAAGTCACACTGTGGTGCACCTATGAACCTGAGGTACACTACGAGTTTTGGCATCGAGCAAGATCACTTTGCCAAATTGAAACAGAATGTGATCTCTTGAGAATGAGATAGTTTATTTTAGGCCTTGGCATCATCATCCTATAGAATTCAACATTTCATCAATAGCCCTCACGAGCTCCGAGTTACTACCCTCAGAAGATCAACCTTGAAACACACTTAGAGCACCTTGGAGAATCCTTGGTATGGGGTGGCCATGGACGAAGGAGGGTCTTTGTAGCTAGAAAAAGGGTGTCACTAGGGTTAGCATTAAAATTAAAAAACATTATTTTTTACCTCTCTCAAGTTTTTGGCATTTGTCACAATGCAGGTTTGGTATTAATATGTATTAAAATAATCATTTTTTAGGCCCCACCACATAAATTGCATTAAGCGAAATCATCTTTGTTTGTTACATTAAATCAACAAGTTTACATTTACAATATGTTAAATGTTTCATCATTATTACATCAATACACAACTACCAAAAATTGTTGTGTCAAAAATAGTAGTGTCAAAAATCATAGTATCAATAAAAGTATTGTCAAAAATTGTAGTGTCAAAAATAGAATGGATTTTTCTTCATTCTGCTTCTTATTTAGCTTTTTATCTTCATGCATGGCTACTCTTCATGATGTATGTACATTCCAATATCATAAAAATATTAGTAACTTATTGTACTAAACAAGATAATCATTAGTTCACTTAATCATTATGAAGAAAATAACATAAGAAGTAAATATACCTAGTCGAGTGTTCTAGTAGGGTCTTCTCTCTATTTTAGGGTCTCCAAGAGGGCTTCATGATCAACATTAGTAATAGTAAAAAGTTCTTTTACTTTTGCTCTTCCTTGATGCTTCAACAACTTTACATTTGTTGCTATAGTAAGATGCGAATATATGAGAATTATTTTGTGCTTTTGATAGTCTTTGAATGTAGGAATTCCATTCCTTCTAAGCATGTATGTCTGTAGCCATGTTCCAGTGACAACCACTGAACTTGTAGGATATGTGAATCCATCATCATTTGTGATCAATTGTGCAAGCTTTTGTTTACCTCTTACACAATGTGCTAACCAATAATCAAATTTCTCATCATTCCCCTATGGTACAACCAATATAAAGACATGTCATGGTTGAAGAAGATCTGATAGATGGTTATGCTCAAGTGAACTTTCCATGTCATCATTTCTATTAGAGGGTATGATAAAAAATGGAGTAAGATAATGTGGAGCCCATGTTTCCACCCACTCACTTGACTCACATTGATCACATTGAAAACAACTAGGACAAAAGCAAGCTAGCTATTGTGTCCACATGGTCCATGTACTAGAATCAGAGCTCCAGAATGAATGCATTTTTGATGAGTCTCTCACTGTAGTGCAATCTGATCTATCACCTATGGACTCTTCCTCAACCAACCAAAATAATCTACATACCACTGAATCAAGAGTCCCCGCTATGATAATGCTAAACTACACAAATCAACAACGCTACAAGCATCAGGAAGCTCTACTCCTAAAATTTTCAATTGCTCCTTAACTAGAGCTCTCTTCACACATGCCCATCCTCCATCATGTTCCCCTTTCCTATGGCTAGACTCAAAAAAACTACAAATATGAGGCACCTTTCTCTCTACATGCATCCTACACAATTAATAAAACATGCGAGCATTCTTGAATTGACTTATAAGTTATCTAACCAAATGATATGTCTATCCATAGCAATTGTATGCTCTTGTAAGAAATCAAAATAATTCTTGAACCAATGTTGCACAAACTCGTGAGAGTGAGATCTATCATCACTCATATAAAAATGATACTCTCTAATAATCTTCTAATTATATTTTGCACTATCAAGAGCATGTCTATATGTTTTGTTGATGAAAATAACAATCTGAATGGAATTGTAATATTGAGATTGTGTCTCATTTTAAGGTTGCAATGTGTACTTCTCCACAAAGTCAACAATTTTTTGGTTTAAAGAATAATTTTGATAGATGAGTATCAATACACTTAACCATTTTTCACTATACATGCCGAGAAAAGAGTGATATCAAGTGCCAAGTGATACAGAGTTTATCAAGTGCCGAGTGATATCAAGTGCCGAGTAATATCAGGTGCCGAGTGATATAGTTTTGTTTAGGTGCTAAGCATCAGTAATGCTTCATGAGCCGAGTAACTCAGAATATCAGCATAAGAGTTTTTAATTGCACAAACTATGATGTAAACCATTTTTGTAGCCGACACAAGGTAAATTTCGAAAGATCTAGAGATAAGAAAAAATCTTTTACATTTCCTATGCAATCTGCATGCAACCAATCAGCAAAAGGCAAGTATTGAGCGAGAAATTGAGATTCAATGTGGATTGTAGATCCATACCTAACCGTAAGTCTTCGAAGTCTTTTTAAGGAAGACAAAAGTCTCACTGTAATAAGGATGAAAAAGGGAAAACATAGTGGAATTCACTGAAAGGAGACATAGAGGGTAAGAGCAACAATTCAATATTTAATTGATCAGAACAAAGCAAAGGAGATGAACAAAAATCAGATCTTAGAGGATTGAAATCAGAGAGAGAGCCCCAACAAGTGCTTGCATTTAGTAATCAAGGATTGCAAACTGTCAGGTTTATAATACCTAATACTCTCTTACCATTGTATTAGAAAGGAAACCCTATGTAGATAGGTTGGCTTAACAGCTATTTGTAGATCCTTATCAAAAGGTGATTAAATCCTTTAATAGGGTGACACTTCATGTTAAGTGTTTGTAAATCTTTAACCAGGTCACTATTGACACAGTGTAAAGCCTTTAATAGGGCAGGCCTTTAACAGGGTAGACCATCAGAAGTGGTTGAATAATATTGCTACAGTAATTTTGTGGGTATCATCCCCACCCCAGTTTTACCTTCTTATTTCTCGAGGATTTCTGGGTTGCCAAATTCCAGTGTTATGTTTTTTTGATGCATGTATTAGTTTCATGTTTATTTGATGTGTTTGCATGCAGATAAAAGTTTAATTAGTTAAAGTGCGATACTTCTGATTCACCACCCCCCCCCGCCTCTCATAAGTATTATTTCCATATTTGAATATTCCAACAATTGGTATCAGAGCATCAATGTTCTCACAAGAAGAAGTCTAACAACTTGAAGAAAAAGATCTAAAGATGGAAGTCTTCAAACTTGGGAAGATTATTGATAATCAAGTGATTGATGTGCAACTGGCTCTACACAAAGTAGAGGAAGCAAGGGAGGAACTGAGAAAATCCTTGAAAAGAAGAAAGGATTTAGCCATAGCTGAAAATGAGATAAACTACAAGGAGATTGATACCACAAATATATTTGCCAATGGAGATACTAAAGAGTTTGATGTAGCAATCGTAGAACTGATGGAGAAAAACAAAGTTCAAGCAGATAAGATAAGATCTCTCAAGATGGAACATGAATCACAGGCCATAATGTTATGTGAAATCACTGAACAAAAGAAAAGAGCATTTGAAGATAAAGTCATGATGGAAAATGATAAAAGAAATCTTGCAAACAGACTTGAAGAAAAATGTACTGAACTGACAAGGATCTCAAACATGCAGATGGATACACTTGCCCAAATGATGAACCTTCATCATGAACTCAATGTGAAAGACATTGAGATCTCTACACTGAAGATGCAGAATGACTTGAGAAGAGAAAAGGAAATTTTAGAGAGCTTCAACAAACCCAATGAAGCCATCAAGTATTTTGAGCAATTGCTAAAATCCCCAAGATCAACCCATGATATATCAGGACTTGGATACAACAGCACTGAAGTTGGAGAATCATCAAAGAGTGCTGAACAAAGAAGCGACAAAGGTAAGGATTCAAAACCCACTTTTCATTACTATAATAAGAAGGGGCATACTGCTAATGTTTGTAGAAGTAGGAGAATCAATCAGCCAAACACACATAAAAGCAAGAGTTACTGTCACAAGTGCAAAATGCAAGGACATATGACACAAGATTGTAGATCCAATGTCACAAGGACACAAAGATTTGATGGACATTGTCATAATTGCAAGAAATATGGACATAGGGCATTTGAATGTAGATCAAAGCCTATGTGGACATCAAATCAGCCAGCAAAAACAAAAGGGAATGAAAGTCATTATCATTGGGATTACAACACCAGGTACAGTTGTCACTATTGTCAAGAATATGGACATGCTCTTGAAAATTGCATAAGAACACATTTCAGGGGAAACTATAAAAGATGGTTGAGTCAAACCACATGTTTCAGTTGCTTGAAAACTGGTTATATCAGCAAGAATTGCCCAACAAGGTCAACGGAACCATGTTCTGAGTTCAACAATGGAAAGGCAAAGATAGATGTTGAACACATTAGAAGTGAGATGAATAAGACATGGAAGAAGAAAGATGAGTGCAGCACATCAAGTGCAGAGATCACTTCACCTAATGGGTCAAGTGATCACACTTCATCTAATTAAGCAAGAATGGGTGTGTGGGACTGATATACTAAGTTATATCATACATCAGTCCCAACACATAGAAGAACTACAAAGAAGAAATCAACATAACCAAAGATGCTAAGTCAAAATTGAGTCTTGCAAAATCTTCTGAGTCATCCTTCAGGTGCCGAGTAGATAGTTGTCAGCACACTAAGCATTAATTGCTCTATTTTGAAGGGTACATAGGTCAATTTTCAATCTTTTCTCACCATTCAAATGTGAAGCAAATATGAAAAGAGCACAAAAGATCAAGGGCGGCTTAGAAGCCATTTGCAAGGATTTCCACAGCGATTCAGCACAAGTTTCATCGATTTGAGGTATTTTACTTGTGTGCCGAGCTACACAGTGTTTATAAACTTGTTTAAACTGTAAACCCTAGTTTTGAAAACAATGGCATATGGGTCTAGAACCACTAAGGGCGAGGAGAGTCATGAAATACAGTTGGTTAGTAATGAAGTCAAGCAACCAGAGTTCAAGCCCATTCCAGAAGATGCAGACAAGAATGATCTCGCAGGTGCATTATTTTTTATTTCTGATAAATTTGTCATGGTCCAAGATGTTCGTAGATGTTATAATTGCAAAATTGGAGCCATAGGAGATCTAGAAATCTATAATGCATATGACAAGCTATGTGAGAACAAAATACTGAAAGATGAGTTCTCAATAATTGAGAGAAATAGATTGACCAAAACCCTAGAGTTTCCAATTGTTTTCAAAGTTGAATGGGTACGCATAGTTTTGAGCAAAATACATGATGGAGCCTTTTGGTTAGAAATAGGGCCAGTGAAATTTACCAAGAAAATTGTTCATAGGGTTACTGCTATTCCAACCCTAGATCGGCCAAAGACCCTGCGTAGTGACAAAAAGGAAGTAATAGAGAGAAACATAGGTGCTAAATGGAACAATAGGGGAATGACTATTGATACAATCACAGAACCCCTACTAGATTTTGCTGTGAGAATCATTTCACACAAATTCTATCAGTCAAGCAGGTTAAATAGTGTGCCTTGTATAGCAGTTGATGTTGCATACAAATTGGTTAAAAAGGATCATACCTATGATCTAGCAGAGCTCATGTTTCAACAGATTAATGAGAATCTGGGAGCTATAAGGAAGAGCAAGGGAGCTCATTGCAAATTTGGATCAGTTTTGGTGTGCATATTTTTCTATCTGATGAAAGAATTCCCTTCTGTGGGTAAGGTGAAATGGAATCTAGATAAAACAATTGTTGAACAAATCAATGGATATATTGAATAGATGGGTGATAATTTTGATGCCCAAATGACTAGCTACTTTGAGGACTTCAAACAGTCCATGAAAAAAAGAATGAGGATTCCAGTCTCATTGACTGAGAAATATGAAAAAGACATTTACTTTCTTGTAGATATTAATTATACTTATATACAGGTAGTCATACCTAGGATGAGATGGCTTAAGCCACTAGGTTATGAACTTGATATTTATCAAGCCTCTGTAATAATAATAGCTCTCCTTGCAGAGGAAGTTGATAAGAATGCAAAAGCCTTTGGAACTTATGATGTTGTCAAATCAAGGGTGGTAACAGATTTGAAGACTACCTCAGCAGTAAAGAAGAAAGAAAAATTGGTAAGGCAAATCAAGAGAAAATTTGGTGTTGAAGGAGAAGGAACAGCAGAAAAGGAAGAAGAAGACATTGAAGATGAGGGAGATGAACCTCAAGGCCTGACTCAAGTGTTAGGAGAAGATAAAGAGGAAAGTGTTGAGGAAGAAGAAGTCGAGGAAGCACAAGTTAGAACCAAGGTCACAAAAAGAAGGGCCACAAATCCTCCTGCTCCTCAACCCAAGGCAAAGAAAGTAGCTACTCCTGCACCAAAGAGACCTACTACAAGGGCTGCAACACAAAAAGCCCAAGAGGAGGCAAAAGAGAAGAAGAAAGCTTCAAAGAAGACTGCTGCTAAGCCAAAGAAGAAAATAAAATTTGTTGCCCAGCCTCAAATAGATGAAGAGAAGATTGAATAAGAGGACAACAACCAATTTCAAGTGGCAAGTCACAAACCTCAGACTGCTATTGATAAATTATTCTCAAAGATTAAGAATGATGATTTGAAAGGTTTAAAGAACCTAAATTTTTCTAAGCTCACCAAGGAGGAACAAAATAAATTAGAGGAATTAGTGTATGCTATGATGGCTGATTATAAGCAAACACCTCTAGAGTTAGATGAATCAATGCCTAAGAAATTGTACAAAATTGTAGAGGATAAATGGCATTTTTGTTTGCAAATGGAAAGGGAGATAAGGGAATCAACATTAGCCAGGTTGTTTCCTGATTTGACTAAGGATCAAATAACAAGTGTAGTTAAGAGGCATAACAATAGATTCACTCCCAAACATAGAGCTTTTAGCATTTTGCAGAACAAAATTGAGGATGTAGTTACGAAGTCCACAGAATTGTGGAAGATAGTTTACAAGAAAACATAAGATGTTTACAATGAAGAATATAAGGTAGAATCAAGTGCCAGGAAAAAGGAGATGAAGGCATCAAGAATTAAAGAAAAAGAAAAGGAACAAGTGGAGAAGAAGGTTGAAGAAGAAAAGGAAGATGAAGAGGCACATACAGAGGAGAAAGAGGAAGAGAAAGATACAGCTGAGCAACAAGATCAAAGTGGGCAAGACACACAGCTATCACCTCCTAGTCCTCCTCATAGCATCATTACACCTATAGAGATTGTCAAAATCAAGGATGTTACAAACGCTTTTGGTCCAAACATCAATCCATTAACTGTAGAAGACTTAGCAAAAATCCTTGACCAATCAACACTAGTAGCAAAATTGTGTTCAAGTCCTATATTGGTCAGTGTTGATGAATTGAAGAATCCAGTAGCTAAAAAAAAGGCAGTAAAGGTGAAAACACAAGAACCACCTTTGACCATACAACCTACTGCTATTCTATTCCTTCCTCCACCACCTCTACCAAGTGTAGTCACTGATACACTTCAGATGTTGAGTATAGCAATAGGGGAAGTCAAAGAAACATCTGAATAGCCAGTAAGTTCAACCCCACCTATTGATTACCAAAAGGATAAACAAGCTGAAGAAAAAGATGAGAGAAGTAAGAAGGAGGAGTCTACAATACAAATATTGGTTGCATTACCCAAATCTAGTACTCCAACACAGACTCTTCAGCAGTCGACCACTGATAGGTTACCATTAAAAATTAGGACACCAGGCTCGAGCTCATCAAGGGTAGTCAGGAAACTTCACTATGGAGTTCTTGAGCTTGATGAAGAAATAAAGATTCCACATTATGAATCCAACACTCTCATTGAAGAGGAGATCAATGAGATTCAGAGTGCATTGGATAGAAGAAAGAGACAAGAAGCACTAAGAAGAGAACACAAGAACAAGCAAGCTTTGAATGAAATCAAAGATATATTCATAGAAGCTTTCAACTTAAAGTCTCTAGATGAGTCAAGGCCAATCATAGAGCAACTATCTGATATAGTTGACCAGGTGACTATGGAAGACCAAGATATAGACGCCAAATTATTGGAATGGTTAGAAAGAAAGTTCCAAGGCAAGGTAAATGAGAAAATATCCAGTGATATAGCACTATCACAAGTGGAGCTAGATATGAAAATTGAAACAGTCAAAACTGTACTTGGAAACATATTTTCCATGTACAACAAGTTGTGTGATTTTTCCACATTCACACAAAACACTAGCCATAGAATATTGAGCTTGGAGAGAAATTTGAAGATTTCTAGCATGCAACTCCTTACAAATCTAGCTCAAAGTGAGAAGCATTTTTCCCAATCGCTTCACACACAAAGAGAGTTAGCTGTCTTAACAGCAGAGGAGGCAACCACCAAAGCCAAATTGATGCAAATTCAATCCTCAATCACTCCTCATTTGGAAGTACTTCATAAGGAGCAGATGTATGTAGAGACAGTCCTCAAGAAAGACCCCAATCTTTCTACATCTGATGGACTTTTACACCTAGCAGCAGAGATTGGCATCTATTATAAGTCATTGGATGTTGCACTAGCAAATTGGGATGTAGCTCTGAAGGTACTCCTTGAAGTAAACAATACATTTTTTGCCAAGTATGGCATTTCCCTATTGAACCCTTGACATAAGTGTCAAAAAGGGGGAGATTAAGTATGGGGGAGTTAAGTAGAGATTAAGTATGGGGGAGTTAAGCAGAGATTAAGTATGGGGGAGATATAAGTTGAGAAGGAGATACAGAATGAAATGATAAGTATGATGAAAGGGGTAAAATTTTGAAATTTTTTGATATAACATGTTGGTCAGAATGTAGAAACAAGATAGAAGTCACTGAGTGTACAAAGCATAATCAACTCATAGGGAGTCATAACATATATTGTTATTTGTTCTTAAAATTTTTGAGCAAATAAGATGATGCATGAAATAATGTCAAGATCATAGGATCTTAGTTAAGTGTTTTTGCCACTCATGTCAAAGGGGGAAATTGTTGGTTTAAAGAATAATTTCGACAGCAGAGTGTCAATAAACTTAACCATTTTTCACTATACATACCGAGCAAAGAGTGACATCAAGTGCCGAGTGATATCAAGTGCCAAGTAATATCAGGTGCCAAGTGATATAGTTTTGTTTAGGTGCTGAGCTATCCAGGAAACAACATGTGTCGAGCATCAGTAATGCTTCATGAGCCGAGTAACTCAGAATATCAGCATAAGAGTTTGTAATTGCACAAACTATGATGTAAACCATTTTTTTAGTAGACACAAGGTAAATCTCGAAAGATCTAGAGATAAGAATGAATCTTTTACATTTCCTATGCAATCTACATGCAGCCAATTGGAAAATTGGAAAGGCATGCAACCAATCAGAAAAAGGAAAGTATTGAGCAGGAAATTGAGATTCAATGTGGATCGTAGATCCATACCTAACCCTAAGTCTTCGAAGTCTTTTTAAGGAAGACAAAAGTCTCACTGTAACAAGGATGAAAAAGGGAAAACATAATGGAATTCAGTGAAAGGAGACATAGAGGGTAAGAGCAGCAATTTGATATTCAATTGATTAGAACAAAGCAAAAGAGATGAATAGAAATTAGATCTCAGAGGATCGAAATTAGAGAGAGAGCCCCAACAAGTGCCTGCATTCAGCAATCAAGGATTGCAAACTATTAGGTTTATAATACCTAATACTCTCTTACCATTGTATTAGAAAGGAAACCCTATGTAGATAGGTTGGCTTAATAGCTATTTGTAGATCCTTATCAAAAGGTGAATAAATCCTTTAACATGGTGACACTGCATGTTAAGTGTTTGTAAATCTTTAACCGGGTCACTATTGACATAGTGTAAAGCCTTTAACAGGGCAGACCATCAGAAGTGGTTGAACAATATTGCTGCAGTAATTTTGTGGGTATCATCCCCACCCCAATTTTACCTTCTTATTTCTGGAGGGTTTCTGGGTTACCAAATTCCAGTGTTATGTGTTGTTGATGCATGTATTAGTTTCATGTTTATTTGATGTGTTTACATGCAGATAAAAGTTTAATTGGTTAAAGTGTGATACTTCTGATTCACACCCCCCCCCCTCATAAGTATTCTTTCCATATTTGAATATTCCAACACAATTGATATAATAGTGCCAATGGGAAAAGTCTCCTTACGCATTTTAAATTGTTGATTCAACCATTGAGATTTGTGACTATGTCTTGCATACTTGTAGAAAAGATTTGTCTTGAAATCTGAAATAAAGCTAGCCACACTGATTTCTTTTTCAACTAATACACATCTAGAGCCCTCACCCCCACTCTTCAATGTGTATTTCTCCATTTCATATATATATTTACTATTTTCTTTCCAAGATCTTGTTTGGACCCCTCATGGAAACATGTGTCAAACTTGGATAAGCCACCACATTCTGAACACTTCTCATTTAAGCAAGAATTTTTATAAAAGAAACAACCATCAACTCTATGACATAAAAATTGATCTAGAAATTCTCTTGATGATTTCGAAAGCCCACTGGTACCACAATTTTCCAATATTTCTTTACTATGCAAAGTAGAATGGATGGAGCGTAATAGTTCATGGTGCATAGAAAAATCGACATGATATTTGCAACATGTATTTTGAATTTTAAACGGCACACAATAAAATGGCTTCAAAGATTCAAAAGCCCTTTGTGATATATGAAGAATTGGATGACTCTCTAAATTTTTTGAACAACATAGTTTGACTTAACTCCAAATAATGTTTAGGATGTGGCGTGTGGTCTATGATGCCAATTCTCAACTTTAACATGTCTTTAGTATTAGGTGATACTCTTGAGCTAGAGTGCCAAAATTATGTAATTTATTCCTTCACATCATTAGATAGCTTATTATTAGAACATGGAAGTCTCCCACCAAAAGCCCATGTTTCATTTTGAAGAGGATTGTCAATTCTCTCTTCTCTACTGAGTGCTCTTCTCAAAGTAGTATGATTTAGGTTCAAGCCAATACAATTTTGTCTCATATATCTACCCTTTCTCAAATGATGATTTATCAAAGATGTTGTAATAACCCTTCAAGCAGCTCTCTTACCCTTCTCCTTGCTATTTTTTCCAATACTATTGAGAGCACTAAAAAGATTCTTCACAATAATGGCATTTCTTTCCAATTGTTTATTCACACGAATCTTGAATTTGGAAAGCATAGGTCTCATCTTTGGTATCTTTAATAAGTGCATAAAAAGCTCACATTACTCCACCACTATCTTGATGCTGAAAAACATCTTATATAGTCTTGAAGCCCATAACTAAATGGTTCTTTCTATTTTTTCCCCTTCCAAATTGGTAATAATTGTTTCATCAATTCCAATTATCCATTTTGGTATTCTAGAACCTTCATGTCAATTATAATTAGGAGATATGTAAGGTTCATGTGCATTGTCATCTTTGGCATGGTCAATCATGTAATTTACATTTTGACTTGATAGGATTTCATCCTCCAAATTTTCATTCTCCAAATTTTCAATCCTGACATTATCATTATCAATTGGTATATTTTCATTCTCCAACTACACATTTTCATTATTTGACTCTATGATTTCACCTTTGACCAATTCATTACCAACTTGACTCATATTTAACATACCTTGTCTTTTCCTTCGGCGATTTACCTTGTCCCTTTTCTTATATGCCACAATGTCTTCATTGGATACCTTCCTTTTGTGTTTAGCCTTTCAATCACTACTACTCCCTATTCAGATGACAATATTGAACACCTAATGATATAATATCAAACCTTTTTTGATCGTTTGGGCCCCAAAATGTGTTTTCCCAAAACATGTGAAAATGACCCACAAAAAGCGATTTTGTCAGGTCTACAATGATAGGGAATATTTTGAAAAAATCTTTCAAGTTTAATTAGGTATCCAATCTAAGATTAGATACCCAATAATAAATTGGATATCCAATTTTAGATCCGATATCTGATATCAATGCCAAAATTTTGGAGGGAATCAAGGCAAATGTATGATGAGTAACATTATTTAGGAGAATGTATGATGAGTAATATTATTTAGGATTATTTTTATGTATTATATATTATTATGACCTATTATTATTATTAATATATGTGACTATTATATTATATTATTATGAAATATAATAACATATGGTGTTGTTGTTATTATTATTATTATCTAGAAATATAATAATAATATATATTATAATTATATTAAATATAATAATAAAATATATATTATAATTATATTATATATATATTATTATAATATATAAATATAATATATATATTAATATTATATTATTGTTATTTTTACCATATTATTATTAAATATAATAACATAATATATTATATATGTTATTATTATTATTATTATTAAATATAACAACATATATTATTATTGTTATTATTATTATGACCTATGATCCATTTGGTTGGTTCTAAAATGCGTCGAGAGGGATCATAGGTTAACATATGACCCCTCTCGATGCATTTCATGACAAGGTATGTCCCTAGGAGCCCTAGGAACCCTAGGGACACATTTGGTTGGTTCTAATGCATTAAGAGGAGTCATAGGTAAACGTATGACCCCTCTTGACACATTTCATGATAACGTGTGTTCCTAGGGGCCCTATGACCCCTCAAGACACATGTGGTTGTTTTCAATGCATTGAGAGGGGTCATAGGTTAACCTATGACCCCTCAAAACACATGTGGTTGGTTCCAATGTGTCGAGAGGTTTCATAGGTTAACTTATGACCCCTCTCGATGCACTTCATGACAATGTGTGTCCCTAGGGGCCCTAAGACCACTAGGGATACATTTGGTTGGTTCTACAATGTCGAGAGGGGTCATAGGTTAACCTATGACACCTCTTGACACATTTCATGACAACTTATGTTCGTAGGGGTCATACGGCCCCTAGGGACACATTTGGTTGGTTCCAATGCATTGAGAGGGGTCATAGCTTAACCTATGATCCCTCTTGATGCATTTCATGACAATGTATGTCCCTAAGGGCCCTAGGACCCCTAAGGATGTATTTGGTTAGTTTCAATGCATCGAGCAAGGTCATAGGTTAACTTATGACCCTTCTCGACGTATTTCATGACAACATATGTCCCTAGGACCCCTAGGGATGCACCTAGTTGGTTCCAATGCATCGAGAGGGATGCATGTGATTGGTTCTAATGCATTGAGAGGGGTCATAGGTTAACCTATGAACCCTCTCAATGCATTTCATTACAACGTATATCCCTAGGGGCCCTAGGACTCCTAGGGACACATTTGGTTGGTTTTAATGTATCGAGAAGGGTCATAGGTTAACTTATGACCCTTCTTGATGCTTTTCATGACAACCTACGTCCTTAAGGGCCCTAGGATCCCTAGGGATGCATCTAGTTGGTTCTAATGCCTTGAGAGGCATGAAAGGTTAACCTATGACCCCCCTCAATGCATTTTTATGACAACATATGTCCCTAGGGATCCTAGGTCCCCTAGGGACACATTTGGTTGGTTCCAATGTGTCGAGAGGGGTCATAGGTTAACCTATGACCCTCCTTGACACATTTTCATGATAGTGTATGAACCTAGGGGCCCTAGGACCCCTAGGGACACATCTAGTTGGTTCCAATGCATTGAGAGGGGTCACAAGTTAACCTATGACACCTCTCAATGTATTTCATGACAACCTATGTCCTCAGGTGTCCTAGGGCCCCTAGAGATGCATTTGTTTGGTTCTAATATGTTGAGATGAGTCGTAGGTTAACCTATGACCCCTCTCAACACATTTCATGACAATATATGTCCCTAGGGGTCCTAGGGACCATAGGGATGCATTTGGTTGGTCCCAATACATTCAGAGCCTCTTGATGCATTGCATGACAATGTATGTCCTAAGGGGCCCTAGGACCCCTAGGGATGCATTTGGTTGATTCTAATGCATCAAAAGGGGTCATAGGTTAACCTATGAACCCTCTCTATACATTTCATGATAATGTATGTCCCTAGGGGCCATGCAACCACTAGGGATGTATGTGGTTGGTTCTAATGTGTAGAGAGGGCTCATATGTCTCTCGATGCATTTCACAATAATGTATGTCCCTAAGGGCCCTAAGACCCTTAGGGACACATTTGGTTGGTTCTAATGTGTTGAGAGGGGTCATAGGTTAACCTATGACCCATCTTGAAGTATTTCATGACAATGTATATCCCTATGGGCCCTAGGACCCTTACAGATGCATTTGGTTGGTTCCAACGTGTCAAGAGGGGTCATAGGTTAACCTATGACCACTCTTGATTAATTTCATGACAATAAATGTCCCTAGTGGCCCTACGACCCCTAGGGATGCATGTGGTTGGTTCCAATGCATCGAGAGGCATCATGGGTTAACCTATGACCCCTCTCAATGCATTTCATGACAATGTATGTCCCTAGGGGTCCTAGGACCCCTAAGGACTCATTTGGTTGGTTTCAATGCATCGAGAGGGGTCATAGGTTCTCAATGAATTTCATGACAACCTATGTTCCTAGGGGTATCTGGTTGGTTCTAATGTGTTGTGAGTAACCTATGACCCCTCAAATGAATTTCATGACAACTTATGTCTAAGGATGCATCTGGTTGGTTCCAATGTGTTGAGAGGGGTGATAGGTTAACCTATGATGCCCCTCAACACATTTTCATGACAACATATGTCCCTAGGGGTCCTATGGCCCCTTGGGATGCATCTAGTTGGTTCCAATGCATTGAGAGGGGTTATAGGTTAACCTATGACACCCTTGATGCATTTTCATAACAACTTATGTCCCTAGGGGCCCAGGGACACTTAGGTACACATCTGGTTGGTTCCAATGCATCAAGAGTGGTCATAGGTTAACCTATGACCCCTCTCGATGCATTTCATAACAACCTATGTCCTTAGGGGTCTTAGGGCCCCTAAGGATGCATTTAGTTGGTTCCAATGCATTGAGAGGGGTCATAGGTTAATGTATGACCCCTCTAAATGTACTGCATGACAATGTATGTCCTTAGGGGCCCTAGGATCCCTAGGGACACATTTGGTTGGTTCCAATGTGTCGAGCTCGATGCATTTCATTACAATGTATATCCCTAGGGGCCCTAATACCCCTAGGGACACATGTGGCTAGTTCTAATGTGTTGAGAGGGGTCATAGGTTAGGTTAACCTATGACCCCTCTCAATGCATTTCATGACAACGTATGTCCTTATGGGCCCTAGAACCTCTAGGGATTCATTTGGTTAGTTCCAATGCTTCAAGAGGGGTCATAGCTTAACCTATGACCCCTCTTGATGCATTTTATAACAACCTATGTCCCTAGTGGTCCTAGGGCCCCTAATGATGCATTTGGTTGGTTCTAATGCATTGAGAGGTGTCATAGGTTAACTTGTGACCCCTTTTAATGTATTTCATGACAACATATGTCCCTAGGGGCCCGAGGACCCCTAATGACCCTTTGGGATTGCGTCAAAATGGGTTACTAGGGGCCCTAGGGACACATGTTGTCATGAAATATGTCGAAAGGGGTCATAGGTTAACCTATGACCCCTTTCGATGCATTTCATGACAATATTATATTTAATGATAATAAAATACTATATATTTTAATATAATAATAATAATAATATATTATTAGATTATACAACAATAATAATCATATATGTTACTAGATTATAGATTTAATAATAGTAATAACCATATATATTATTATATATAATAATAGTCATATAATATTACTATATATATTTACTAATAATATTTATCATATATATTACTATATTATATTTAGTTATAATTATTATTATTATATTTATAACTATATTATATTTAATAATAATAACTATACATATTACTATATATAATAATTATTATAATCATATATAATAATAATAGTTAATAATAATAATCATAATCATATGTAATAATAATATTAATGTCCACACTTCCCCCAAATAAATTTCACTCTAAAACCCTCTAAAGTTTCCCTATCAAATTTCTTTCCAAAATTGTAATTGGAAATTTTATTTTCTCTCAAATTTCCCTCCCTCCGAAATTGCAATTGGAAAATCTTTCCTCTCAAATTTCCCTCTAGAATTACAATTGTAAAAAGTTGTAGTGATTGGATACTTGATTTCATATTGCGTACCCAATTACAGATTGGATACCCAATATTATTTTGGGTATCCGATTAGGCTCAATATTTACCAAGCCTATTTGGTCAACACAAAAAAATGTGTTTGAGAAGGGTTTCACTGACACTTAGACTTTGGGTAGCCATCTAACAATGTTATTTTTATCGAAACTGAATGAAATAAAAGGGTTTTTCTATAACACTCTTGAGATTCCATCAATATAATTACTATCAAATTCTGCGTTCGATAAGTATTTATTAGTTAATTTTCAATGAAGATGATTGTAAAGTGTTGACTGACATACTGATTGAAAAATAGCTATAACTTTCAAATGGTATAACATTTTTTAAATACAGAAGTTGTGTCACATTCTATGCTTCGCCTAGTATAAGGAAAAATAATAATAACTTGGTAAAGTTTTCAACTAGTTAAGGTGGCCAGACATGGGAGTTTTTTTCTGAAAAAGTTTTAGAAGAAAATTCATATTTAATTATTTATTTGGAATAAAAATAACCAAAAATATGCGTCACATCTGGGCATGAGTCTACTTTTTATATCTATAATTATATTGAAAAATATTATCATTTGATTTTAATTAAGGTGGTTAGACATACACCTACTTTTTATTTTTGCCTTGAAATTTTTGTAGTACTACATTAAAATCCAAACTTTTGACCAATCAAATATATTTTTTTCTCTAGATAAGGCCTAGTAGTTTAGAAACTACATCCAATTTCCTACAGATTATTTTCTTACAAATTTTTGATATAAAGTTTAGAACCACTTTAAAATTATGTGTCAAGTTGACATAACCCCAATTTGCTGGTTTTTCACTATCATTTAAGGCCATAGTTTGGTTGACCATGATCCTGCATATACCCACCAAATGATTGGAAATACCAATTGGACATCTTTCTTTTGTAGAATCAATTGTAGTGATAAGACAATCTTGTCTACATGCAAATTATTATTAGATAAATTTTGTCTCTCTCTCATAAAGTTCACCTTAATCACATGTTTGCACATGTATCCTTGTATTGAAAAGTTGCAAGAGCACATAAATAGATCAGGTGATGTGATATACACCTGATATTAGAAACAAGTATCACTTTGACTTAGCACCCATGCTATACGATCATCAAGATCACTAAATATAATATTTTCATCTAGAATTTGCAATGCTCAAACCCAAGATGTGTTTTGAATCTTCTCAATTTCAAAGTTTCTATAGAAACTGTGCTTCTTGCTAATTTGTACTCACCAATAATAGATATAAACATGTGTTGTTAATTCATGCACCAACTAGTCAACATGATAATTTTTGGCATGCTCTACTACTTTTAAGAATCATCCTTTTAGGTGTGAGTGGTATGACTCTATGGCTCCACTTGTTTCTTGCCTTGCATGCTTGAGTGTATGGCAACATCTAGCCAACATACTCAATCTTTCAGACCATTGACTCTTAAAATAATCAACAAATGAGGGTTGTATGTATTTAAAGTCTTCAATAAACATGTGAACATCATTCCTTGCTAAATATTTATTTACTAAATGATGCATGATATATCCAAGTCTATCAAACATTTCTTGTCTAATTACATTATCTTTGACCTTTGTAATTAAGTTTTTCAACCATGCACATTTAACATGCCAAGAACATAGATGCACATCACATTCAAATACTTCTATGCATCATAAATATTATACATTTAGTACTTAAAACTATTTTTCAATGGTTTCATACATTCTCAAAGAGATGTATTTACTCTCCTTTATAAGATATGATTATAAAAGAAATTAAGCAAGCCTACCTATTAAAAGAAATAAGTAATTTATAACTTGATGAAACTTGAGGCTGACAAAGACATGATAGATAAATTACATGAATATTGCATAATAAAAATTAGTTAAAAAATATGAGGTTGATCTAACTAATATTATGGGATCTGGACCTAAAGGATAAATTACCACCTTTGAAATTGAGAGTGCAACAAATAATATAATAATACCTTATCCATATGTTACTGTCATGGCTAAATTTGAACCAACCCCTATTGTTGTTGCTGCTGCTAAACTTGCAGCTTCTTAGAAAATAGTTGTGTTGCTAGGAACCATACTGCCTTTTACCATAATACATGTGGCTATGGCAAGAAATATGGTAGAGATCCTTTCAGTTCCTACAATCCAGGTTGGGTACTCTATCACCACAAATGCTCTAGATTCTCTCTATAAAAAGGTCAAATCCAAGGGGGTTACCATGAATTATCTACTAGAAAGACAACTACAATGACTTTAGCACAACATTTGATTGTCAACTCAAGCTACAAGGATGATCAAAGTTGTACATATAACAATAACATAAATATCACAATTGAAGTTGTAATAAATCGAGGACTTATAAATCTTGTTCTTCAAGATGCAGATAAGGAAAACCTATGTTTAATTTCTAAAAGGCAGAAGGAGCTTATTGAGAAAGCTCATGCAAAGAAACTTCAACCTCATGAATACAATTCAAGAATCTTTACTTTATGCAATCTTGGAATGTTCAGAGTAGACAGATTTGATGCAATTCTTCCACCAGAACAAGGTGCAACTAGGGTTGTTGGGGGATCAAAGAATACAATCACAACAACTGGAGATGGGTTACTTGGTGTGAAAACTAAAATATAGGTGAATGTAAGTACAATACACTAAAAATATATGGTGCTCATTTGGCAACCTTCTTGCAAATATTTGCAAAAGTTGTGGAAAACCCTTTGTGAGGGTAAGGTATGAATGATGCCTTCTTTGTGTATGTGTCATGTTTTGGAAAAAAAATTCACCATTCAATGTTGATGTGCCCACATTGTGTTACAAAAAGATGCAGTAAATCTGCAACACATGGAGAGAGTAATTGTGTTTGGAATTTTCTTTTTGTATAAGCTTCATTTTGTGACTAAAATTTATCTCTTTAGAGTCTTAGACAAGTACTATGAAACTCTGCATCTTTTTGAAAATGTTATAAAGGTGGATATAATAGCTTAAATTCACCTTGTGGTTGTTATTGTGGTCAACATTTTCTATAGATTCTATAATTCAATGAAGCAAGCCTAGTTTGATCTAATAATAATAATAATAATGTAAACATTAAGTCAAATAACAATATTCATATGTTATTAATGGACAACCATATCTTAACAAAGGGTAGGTCATATATGAAATGGATAACCATTAAATTTCATGTAAGTTGAAATCACTTCTCTAGTGTCAAATAGTGGGCATGGATAGAACAATGATCCAAAGGAAAGACATGATATTAGTTGTGATAAATACTTAATGGTGCCAACAAATTGGGATTAAAAAAATCTTGATAATTCTTTATAGAAAAAAGGGCATTCATCAAAGAAAATTTAGTGAGATCCAAATATATGTTAGAATGAAGTGTCTTAGTTTGAAGTACACTTCTATTAATGTCCTAAAATAATACTAAAATATAACATTTACATAAAAATAAGGTTTTGAAGAAAATAGAAATACCTGATAGCTTTGATCTTAGCACTTGCATCATCTACCATAAATGTGTTTAATCTCTAGCCAATATTATTCAAGTGAACCCATTGGAGAAGTATATGCATCCAATATACAATATCGTATGCATAATACCTTGACATTTACTTTTTCTTGGTCTTCTTATCATAGCATGCCTCACTCTTCTCTACAATCCACCATAGTTCCTCTTGATAATGACCCATGCCACAGGCAACCCCATATGCTTTGAACTGAATGCAAGGATTGTATATAATTGAAACTGTCATAAGACATCCAGTATGATATATCAATACTATATTTAATTGACAATACAAAAAATAAATTCAACTCTATAATGAAATAATAATAACATACCTTCATTTCATTCATATTAAATGTAGAATCCATTGCTAATACGCTATTATGGGCATAATGGAGTATCCAATCAAGTTGCTTTGGTAATTAAATCCCCAATACAAATGGGATATCATCATCTCCATCAACAATAGTGGCACTATATTGTTGATATGCAAACCACTTATCTAGATTTGCCAAAACCCATTGTTGCGCTGAATGAGCATCATTACAAGCTAACACATATCTTAATATCTTAATTTTATGATCAATATTTGCAATATCATCCATGGTAAGAAAATCATCCCTACATGTTTGACACTCAAACATGGTCATCTTTTCATGCACCATCTATTTATGTTTTTTATGCATTGCATTTGTGGGCATGCCAAGTAATAGTAATGACTCCACCCATTGATGCAATTGTTTGCTAATATATGGTGCAAAAAAGGGCCCTGTTCCTAAAAACTCATTATTTATTTGATCATGATAGATTTTTCCTTCACTATCCACATGTTAAACTTGATGATACCATATTAACACATGTGGTTTGTCTTACAAGCTGTTATTCATGTGCTAAAATGACAGGTTCAACCAAATTGTGTATGTTTACGACAAGTGTACTACCCTTCCCTATTTTAGGCACTAAAGAAGGATCAAAAGATGCCACATTTTTTCCCCTATAATCATTCCATACGCACACAAGTACCTATTAAATTCAATAAGAACATTCAAGTATAGTTAACTAATCATTAGAGACATTATTTTTAAATCACTAATGTGAGTATAAAAATTTGTATTTACTAGTTCATTATCCTTATTTGTACATGATATGTTCTGAAAAGCTATTAATTCTAGTTGTTATATCTGAATTCAAAGGATTCTTCTTATTATGACTTTTGCAAAAGAAGGTTTTGTATGACTCGCTTGAGTTTTCTCCCTCTATAAAATCATTCAATCTATTGGCCTCAATCCAAGTTGAAAATAATTCTGAGCATTTGTAGACATATTTCTCCCATGAGAGATCTTTGTACAAAAAATTTCCATGATGGGGTAGTTGAATGACTCCATTCATGATGTGACACCAATTGACATCCATCTAGTACAAAAAAAAGGTTAGAATTAGAAAGGGAATATCCACACTTAGTAGTCTACATAATTTATGTCTTACCATGAATTTGATCCTTATTATGCTTATAATTACCAATAACCATAAATTTGATGGTTCGTTGGAAGGAAATTCAGAGGAAAGGCATTGCAAGACTCTAAAAATATGTAAATGAAACTACGATCTTGTTTAATATTTATTTATAGTGCTTCCATTATCTTCCATGAAAATGTATAAATGTATCTATGATTCTTTAAAATTTAGTTCACACTACTGAAATTTTTCTCTTGGAAAAAGAAGCACTTCTATTATGTGATGTGTTACACTCCTGAAATTTAGTTCACTCCTAAAATTTTGACTCTACATTACAAAGTACTACATTGAATACCCCCTTAACCCTTACTGAAATAATTTGGGACTAATACTTGTCAAAGCACCTAGAATGTATCTATCAAGCTACTCCATTATGAAAGGGCCAAACTCCTAGCTATTGTCATAATAATACTAATAAAAAATAAATTAAAATTTATGAAAAGAAGTTACAAAACATTGCAATGCATGCACACAATCAACCAAACATAAAGAGCTCTAAGAAAAATTTTCATTAAAGAGGAAAGGGATTGGCTTGGCTATTAATCCTACAACATGAATTGCTGATTTAGAAACTCTCAACAAAGAGAAATACAAATTTGTTCAAATAGTTATTAAATTTGAACCTGATCATTGTGTATTTATTATTTTCCTATTTTAAACAAACTAAATTATCATAAACAATAGATCATGTATGACATGCATCATTTCAAAAAACAAAAAAACTAGATCAACAATTTCAATAGTGTTTTTTTATTTAAATTTAACGTGAATTGTGATTAATTTAGTTTTCTATTATTACATTTTTATAGTGATTATAATTGAACAAGCATACCCAAGCCATACCAAAATCAAGGAAACTGACAAATCCTCAATATCACCCACATCTATAGCATTAAACTACTAACTTTATGACTTGATGAACAATAAAAAGTAGAAAATTTATCTAAGACTTCTTACAACATCAAAAATAAAAAATAAACAAGCTCAAAGATCTATAGTAAGAACATACAAGACTAAAGGACTACAATGCACTTTTGTAAAATATGATAAAAGAAAATGGATGATTATGATGTGTACCTGGAAAGAATTGAGTGGAACTCAAAATGATAGGCTAGAATATTGCATCAACATGTATGGTAAAAAGTACCTATCCCCCCATTAAAATAATATTGTAGGTTAACATTGAAATTGATAAACACCCTATTAAGACACAATAAAACTCATTCTGAGATATATTACAATAAAAATACATAACAAATTACTTGACTGAAATAATTTAACATACAACTTGTAGTTCTTCTTGATAACATTTCTTGGGGAAAATGAATTTGGGAATTTCTAATAATTAAATTCATAAGTAACTTTATCATATTACATGAAAAAATAATGTGGCATGATCTTCACATATTTTACTATTTGACCGGTCTACATTCATATGACCTTGTATTTCCTATTTTTGAATTTCAATTTATTGTCCACTACTTTTCTTAGAATCATTAAATTCATTCAAGCTCATAAGTTTCAAAATCAAGAATCTAGAAAAGAAACCTTTACTTTTCATGATGCATCAACCACATGCATTTCCTAATCAAAGCTCTAGCAGTAGACCATTGCAATCTTCTATGTATTCTTCCATGAATAGAAGACAATTCAAACAAGAACTATTTTGCATTAATATGAATCAAAACTCAATAGTGAATTCATTGTCTTACCTCAAAGATTACCTCTCTCTATACATGTTTCTTGGCTCGACATTTCATCAAATAGGTTATTACCAAGCTCTTACATCATATTTGGTTCCAACCATCATACATCAAACTAGAAGTTCAACACAAATCATTTTCATTTAACCCACAAGCAATATCTTTCAACTCCCCGTGACAAATAACCTTTATCTATTTGATCAGGTAATTCTTGAATATAGCTACATTCACTTTTTGATGTCCTATTTCAAAGCATGATTTACCAAAATTTAAAATTTGACTTGCTTCAATTAGTAATGAAATGCCCAAAAGAACAAACAAACACATGCAATGTCCAACATGATTGATTGGAAAAATTGAACCCGTGCTATTATAACCATGGTAAATCAACTATTTCAAAAGTCTAACATTTGTAAATAGAGAAACTTGACTCCCAATTTAAAACTCATAAATTTGAGCAGACAAATATTTCACAAATCAAGATTTTATCCATAGACAAAGATGCACTTGAAATTTTGAAATAGAATGGGATCATCTTCAAGACAACCAATTGTGAAATCAATTTCTCTTGATATTGGATAAATTTACTTTAAAAATTATTGCTCTTGCATTGTCATGAGTCTACAAGAAAGATCCACCCTATTTAAATGTGAAGATGCAACACATTTATAATTGATAACATAAGGTCAATAATACACAGGCATTGAACATTGATTAGAACCGATGATGCAGAGCTCTAAGAGGACAACAAATATGAAGATACAAAATCATTTTTGAAGTGATTGAGTCAAGTGGTCTTTTCGGTTTGTAAGCATAAAATTATAAGTTTTAATGAAATTCAATATTAAATTAGCATTAGATTTACATTATATGGTCCATAAAATGTGGAGGAAACATATATGGTATGAAACATTTAGAACATGATGTAAACATAATGGGCCAATTAATTAGTTGAGATAAGTTCACAGTATTTATGTTTTGGTTTTAGTAGATGTTGGTTATGTTTTAAAAATAGTTTGGATTTGTAACTAAAAATTAGATTCTAGAGTGGTAACAGAAAAAAATATCTCTATTGAGAATGAATCTAGAGAGGTAAAAGACAAGAGAATTTGGAAATTAAAAACTAAACAAAAATAAGTCTACATTTTCAAGCACTTCCTAACTGCACTACTAAGTGTTCTTTTGGAGGTTGATTTAGTAGCAATCTAGCTTGGGATTGTTGAAAACTGTTTTGGTTTAGATTTATGATTTAATTCATTATTCCTACATTAACATTTTATGCATATTTTTTTCATTCTTACCATAATCTAATATGGCTTTTATCTCTTAGTTTCGGTTTGGATGAGAGATTATTTTCTTTGAAAAGTCTATTTTTGTTGAGATTTGTTATCACATGGTAATCGATTTAAGCCAATAATTTGGGGTTGTATGCTTCAAAATGGTGAAGTCTAATTTTGTACAAAAAATTATTCTCCTAAATTTGAAAGTGGTCCTAGCGGTTTATTGTTTTTGTCTTAAAAAACATTAATTTCAAGCATGATTGTTAGGCTGAAAGTTATGGAATGTCTTATCTTTTTTTTGGGCACCAAAAACAATATTATTGGGCTGCAAGAATTAAGTTAACATGATATGGTACTGATTCATGGAGTTGAATCTTTCATGGATATGGAATATTTGAAATAGATGCCAATTAATGTTGGGTGCAAAATATTCTTGGTTATTCCAAGTGAAATTAATATTTCTGATTTACATTATGATATGGATGTGAAAAGTTGATATTAATATTGGAAGTAAGAGCCCGACATGAATCAAATGTTTCACCAAATGCCAAGAGTAAAGCATGTCTTGCTGAAACAGAGGACTCAAACCAATTTTGTAAAGTTGTTCTAAAAGATCAATTCAAAAGACTCTGGACTTTCATATTGGGGAATTTCTACAACAAATTTTATGCATAGTTGATTGTCCAAGCTTGACATTGAGATAGAAATGAAAAAGTTGTTTTAGATGTTTTGGACTGTGAGTTGGTGTGAGACATCCAAATTGAATTTTGAATTAAAATTTTTATTTTATTTTTGTTGATTCTACCTTTTCTTTGACAAAGTTATAGTGAAAGTAAGGGAAAATAACCACTGCTTTTCCCAATTTGGCACTTAAATTCTATGATTCAGTGAGTTATGGATAGGTTCTCATATTAATAGTTAATGTGTTTAATAAAGTTTAACTTGATAGAAATGCTATATCAATAATAAATAATAGCATTCAGAGTACCCTCCCAACTAATTTTGAAATACTTTAAATTTTTCTTATACGTAAGAAAAGATCTCCCATTTTTGTTCAACACACAATGGATTTTTTTGTGAACCATCATAGATTATTATTTTCCAAACATCATTATGTTCTTCTCAATTAACTTCTATCCCACAAGGTACAAATAAATATGAAAATGATCATGTGGGATTGGTTCCAACTTTGATAACGAATGGTGGAACATCTTGTAGAATGTGAACGAGTTCTGCCAATTCTAAAGATTTGTCACTCTCTTTGCAAATATTTAAAATAAAAAAGGCACTGATTTTCTACAACTTAGAAGTAAGTCAATGCCAAAGTTTGTGAAGACTTCAAGACAACACAACCTAAAAAATTGTTATAATATTCAGGTCTTTAATTTTCCTTGGCAAGCAATAATAATTCCTTACTAGTCCTACACAAGTAGCAAAATGGTGACCCTCAAAATGTGTATCTAGCGTCACTTGAAAGTTTTTAGCATCTATCTATTATATCAAATTATTGGACCAATCACCATTCAGAGCAGATAGATAGTAAGTGCAATAGAATCAAATTATATATCTTAGATTTATCATTCAATGGACTAAGTTCAAAAAGTTCTCATTACAGTGCAGATGTTTCAAAAAAAAATGTTAGGTGTTTCAAACGTTAGCTGGATAGCTTCAATATTAGAAGTTTAGATAAAATTAGTCATCAAAGAAAAGAGAGCAAATTTTGTAGAATTTCTACTATAACACAGATTTAGCAAGGAAAATAGAAGTCAGATTTGCAGGAAAGGATGGAGAAAAATAAAGTACCACATAGTGAAAAAATAACTAATTCTATTATTTAGAATACTGAAGTTGCCTGAATTATAATGATGGAAACCACTGTAGTTATGGTGATGATGTTAAGAATTAACATCTCTAGGAATAGACCAAGCAAGGTTCCATTTACTACCATCGAATAGGTGCTTCTCTGCTTCCTCGAACTAAGTAAGGATGAAATGTACAAGTCCATTGAAGGGAGGAACCAACATATACAATTGAAACAAACCAGATTTGTTCTTTTGCATGCCTAAATTCAAGATTTGTTTGAGTCCACTTTCTAGAACTCCACTGAAGATTTTGTCGTCCCAAATTTTGGTCTCTCAATACTGTATAGAATTGGTCCATGTGAGCACGAATTATTTGGCCCTTGACGAATCCATGTACCAAGAAAAGAGCCTAGGAGAAGGATCCATTGAGTTTTTCCATGAAAATAGCTTTCGATGATATCCACCGAACACCATCCCCAGCAACCAGGTATCTGTAGGATTAGTTGCATTGTTGAAAGTTGTAAAAGTTGCTCAAATTTGCAACTTAGTGGAAAAAGGGTTATAACTATTAAAATATTGGTTGTAAACATTAAAATAAAAATAGGAGATATATATACCTCATTTGTAAGGTTTGGAGGGCATTAATGTATGGATTGGAAGAAGTTGCAAAGAAAGAAATTCAATTTTGGAGTCATTTCTACTGTTGTTTGCACACTACACAAAATATACGAACTTTTAGACTAGATGTGATGGATTTTTGAGATAGAGCTTTGAATCAGATTTCTTTTTCTTCTCATTGTTCTACGTGTTTGCTAACTCAAGTTATTGCATTTTTAGTGAAACTAGGTTTTTAGGATAGCATTTTGGTGCACACAACAAAAATGGGCCTCTAACTGCAATTTCCTTGGTTGAAATTTCATGGCTAGTTGGGAAATGGTAGTTAGTAGGGCCCTTTTTAAGATTCCAAGGTTTCAAGACTAGAGGATGTGTTTTGTGATTTTTCCAATCAAGCCCTAGGTCAAGTACCATAAAGGATTTAACCTCTTGTAGCGTGTTGATTTGTTAATGGTAGAAGTTTGGAAATTGGTGAAAGGCTAACCATTTGGAAATAAGTTATTTTAGTGTTGCCAAACCTTCTTGAGCATTGAGTTCATTTCCATGACCGTATTTCCTACTAGTTGCTTTGCAAGCCAATCATCTACTTGAGTGGGACATGTTTGGGAACTAACAATCTCCATTTAAACTGAAGTCTCCATTTAAAGGTGGCAATGAGATATTTTTTGTTCTATTAAGATCATTACTATATTTGGATGAGAACTTTAAGGGATCATGCCTAGCTTGAGTATCCTGACTCCCAAGTCTTGTAAATGCAAGGCCATTGATGAATAGGCTTTTCTAATTGAAACATCTATGGTGTTGGAATGAAGTGTGTGACTAGATTCTTTGCCTACTAATGAGCCAATGTGAGGCTTCACTTCACATTGCTCTATGGACAATTCTATAGTAATTGTTACTTCTCTGTCTGAAAATTTTGTGTTTGTGTACATGTGCACTCCTTCCCAATAGTTGTAGGTTTTCTCTCTTCATCCTAAATAATTGTCATACATTGGATGGCACTAAGATAACCATTTTCTTCTAAAATGTCCATTTCTCTCAAATTAATCTCTCTATTAAGCAAGTTTTCTATATCTTCCTTTGTATATTTAATAGATGTAGCTACAATTCCTTTGTCTATATATTCCTTTGTATATTAACCTTTCCTCCATACAAATGAGAAGGCATGTAGAGTGTGGCCAACTGTTGGTCACTATATTAAAAAGGTAGTTCTTGGTCATGCCATTGATGGTAATCATTTCAATCTTATTTTCAGAATCGGTATCTCATTTCAATCTTGCATAAAGTGGCCTCGTTGGCATACATATGTTGCTCATATCTCTCTCATCATTTGTCATGCGATCAAACTATTTATTTTGTTAGCTCTAGGTGGATGGGTAAACCCTAGCCCCAAGCTCATCTCGTCCCATTGAGCACTTGAACATTCTTAGGCATGTTGAACCAAAGCATCCCTAAGAGTCACTAAATGCCATAGGAAAATGATCTTTGAAAGGGCATATCTTAGATGTGCAAGGTATGGATGTGATTCTAGGTGGTATAGGATCATGTTATGGAGACTTATAATAACCTCTCTCACTTTTGGTGATCTTACTCCATTTTCATTTTGTGACACCATCTCGAGTGATGCTGAAACTCATAGTGTTGGCTAGTACAAAGTTTCCAACTACCAAATCTCCCTTACCATTTGTCATGGGATCAAATTGTCTATTCTATTAGCTCTATGTGGTTGAGTAAACCCTAACTCCAAGCTCATCCCATCTCATTGAGTGCTCAAACATTCTCGGGCATGCCGAACCAAAATGTCCCTAAGAGTCACTAAATGCCATAGGATAGCGATCTTTGATAGGGCATATCTCAAATCTCATGTGAGGTATGGATGTGATTCTAGGTGTTATAGGACTATATTTCTGAGACCTACAATAGCCTCTCTCACTTTTTGGAGATCTTACTCCATTTTGATTTTGTGATGCCATCTCAGGTGATGTTGAGACTTGTAGTGTTGGCTAGTACAAAGTTGCCAACTACCAAATCTCCCTCACTGTTTGTCGATCAAACTATCTATTCTATTAGCTCTAAGTGGTTGGGTAAACCCTAGCCTCAAGCCCATCCCATTCTATTGAGCACTCAAACATTCTCATGTATGCTGAATCAAAACATCCTGAAGAGTCACTAAATGCCATAGGGCAGTGATCTTTGATGCGGCATATCTCAAAGCTCATGTGAGGTATGGATGCAATTCTAGGTGCTACAGGACCAAGTTATAGAGACGTATAATAACTTCTCTCACTTTTTAGAGATCTTAGTCTATTTTGATTTTGTGATGCCATCTTGGGTGATGCTGAAACTCGTAGTGTTGGACAATACAAAGTTTTCAACTACCAAATCTCCCTTATCGCTCTTCATGGGATCAAAATCTCTATTATGTTAGCTCTAGGTGGCTGGTTAAACCCTACACCCAAGCTCATCTCATCTTGTTGAGCACTCAAACATTTTTAGGCATGTCAAACCGAAACGTCCCTAAGAGTCACTAAATGTCATAGGGTAGTGATCTTTGATGGGGCATATCTCAGAGCTCGTGTGAGGTATGGATGCAATTCTAGGTGCTATAGGACCATGTTATGGTGACCTATAATAATCTCTCTCACTTTTTGGAGATCTTACTACATTTTGATTTTACAATGCCATCTTGGGTGATATGAAATACATAGTGTTGGCTAGTATAAAGTTGCCAATTGCCAAATCTCCCTCACTGTTCATTGTGGGATGAAATTCTCTATTCCATTAGCTCTGAGTGGCTAATAAACCCTTGCCCCAAGATCATCCCATCCTATTGAGTGCTCAAACATTCTTGAACACACCGAATCAAAATGTCCTTAAGAGTTAATAAATGTCATAGGGCAACGATCTTTGATAAGGCATATGTTGAAGCTTGTGTGAGGTATGGATGTTATTCTAGGTGCTATAGAACCATGTTGAAAAGACCTACAATAACCTCTCTCATTTTTGGAGATCTTACTCCATTTTGACTTTGTAACACCATCTTAGGTGATGCTGAAACTTATAGTGTTGACTAGTACAAAGTTGCCAACTACCAAAACTCTCTCACTATTCATCATGGGATCAAACTATCTATTATGTTAGCTTTGAGTGGCTAGGTTAACCCTAGCCCCAAGCTCATCTCATCCCATTAAGAACTCAAACATTCTCAAGCATGTTGAATTGAAATGTCCCTAAGAGTCACTAAATGCCATAAGAGAGTGATCTTTGACATGACGTATCTTGGAGCTCGTGTAAGGTATGGATGAAATTTTGAGTGCTATAGGACCATGTTATGAAGACCTACAATAACCTCTCTCATTTTTTAGAGATCTTACTCTATTTTGATTTTGTGATGTCATCTCGTGTATTAGCACAAACTAGTATGTAAAACATTTTTGAGCCAATGTAAAGATTGAATTATGATATTTTGGTGATAATGATGAATCTGAAGTTGGAATTAATTCCTATGTATTACATGTACCCAATCAGGTAAAGGGAAGGTTTAAGCAATAAGATGGATGAATGACAATCATTGATTCATACCTAACCCTAAGTCACCTAGGTCTTCTTAAGGAGGACAAACCCTAAACTTCATATAAGTGTGAAAGGGAATGAATGAATGATTAAGGAGAGTTTTGCATGTGCAAACCAGGACATCATGGTGATCAAGGAATTATGATTTGAATTGTAGAATCAATTAAAGGAAAACAAAGGAAGGAAATAGTGGACAACAAAGATACATATGATCAAGAAGGATCATGTACAAAATAGAATAGAGGTGATATGTTATCAAGCATCAAAGTGTTAACCGCAAGATCATTGCTGAGACATTTTAACAGGTGAATAAGTTAAATCTCTTAATAGAGCATTCCTAACAAGGTGTATTGAAATCCTCTAACAAGGTGCTTACTTAATTGTGAGTTGAAGTCCTTTTACTAGGCACACTTCTAATAGGGTGTTGAAATCCTTTAATAAGGTGACACCTAATAGTCTTTGTAAGTCTTTAACAGGGTAAACCTTTCATAGGTTAGATCATGTTTCATGTTCAAACATTTTAACCTTCATTAGATACACTTTACTACTGCAACACTTTACTACTGCAATAGTGAAGATTTGTGGGTGTCATCCCCACCCTATTTTTACCTTCTCATTGGAGGGTTTCTAGGTAAACATATCTTGTGTCATGAATGTGTGAATGCTTACTTACATGCTATATATATATATATATATATATATATATGCTTTACATGGTATTATAATTTACTTATTGAATGTGTGAGATGGATATGTGGTGAATATTTTATAGGTCAAAGATTAAAGCACTAATTCCCCCCCCCAGAAGTTTAGATTTTCTATTGTAATTCCAACAATTGCTATTGGGAGAAACTCTCCACTCATGAGTCATTCCAAATAAATATTATCAAGTCGAGGGTAAGAATTATACCACTCTAAGCAAAACTAGTCCTATAGCAATATATTAGGAGTAGCAGTTCGTCATATTATACTAAGAAACATTTGAAAGATAATTGCATATGTTTAAGGATCAAAATTAGACACAATGATAGCACCATTGAGAACACTTGCACATTTTCATCAATAGAAGAAGAATAGAAAATGCATCACTATGAGCGATAGTAATTATAGTGAGAGTAGGAATAGATTGTAGCTTACTTATAGTGTCATATCAGATACAACTACCAATCTCATTAGTTGCATAGTTCAAACTAAATATCATCCTTGCATAAATGTTATCAATCATATTAGAAATAATAGAGATAATCTTAACATTGTTGCATTGCACTAAGTGCAGATATATACACCAAAATCATCTTACATATACCTAATTGTTGTATTAGAGATATTAGTGGAATTATTCTCACATAACATATCAATTATATAACATAAGAACAATCATTTAAAAGTGGTACTGTAGACTATTTTTCTTATATCAATCATTATCATTTTAAAGCATTATTTGAGCTTTAAGGAAAGAACTCTCTTATAATTGAGTTTTGTAAGTTATTTCTACCTAATTCCCATGTTTTAATAAAATGAGACACTACATCAAGGACATTATCGATGAGGAGCTCATAATGAAAAAGACATCCATAAATGAATTTATATGGATTTATAAGTTTTTATGACAATGACAATGAAATCATATCAAAGGCAACAATACATTTAAGACTATATCATCATAATGGTTCAGCAATTATAATTAGAAAAGATATATGAGTTTTTCACATACAACTAATATAACATATTGGGAATGAGTATGAATTATAGAGTATGGATAATGGATTTTATTGATCTTAAGTATCAAAGAATGAATGCAAGTGGTCAGGTAAAGGAGAAGAGTGAACATGAACATGACAACAATAGCATAAAACTATTAATAATAATTATGAAGAAAATAATGTCCCTTCTGATGATTGAGAATTGAAATCACATACCTATAGCACATACATTGGTACCCTCATCACATGGAAGAACTCAGTGTGGTCTCAAAAAATCCTGTAACAAAACATACATATTGTGGTTCATGATCCATAAATTAGTATAGAGCATAAAGCTTTATTGAACTATTGTCCTATCAAAAGACTCATTGTATCTTACTTCCAAACAGCGTGCTCTATGACACAATTCATTTCTTATGGCCCCTTTCTCTTTTGTTGGATGTGGATCAATCACAAGCCCAAGAATTTGTATATTAACGGTCTTGAGGGTTTTTTTACATAGCCTAATAGGATCACTGCTATATGTGATGTCATCATCACATAATATTATGGTTACCATATCATTAAGTAATTTTTGTTGTGCAATATGTAAAATTACAATAATTGTTGTTGTTGTACAATAATCTGACATTTTGTAAAATTACAATTGCATTAATTTTTATAGAAAAGGTTTACCTACATTGGAGAAGGGGTGGGAAAAACATCCTTGCCTCTATCATTTGATGGATTGTCCATGTTGCCCTATGACAAGGAATATATATAAAAACATTAGCATAATCAAAGGAATAGTCAACTTAGCAAAAAAACTTATTATTAAAATGGTAAATTGTATATTAGAGTTCTAATTGGAAGTAATTAGTTTAAATTTTACATATATAGTACTTATAAGTCCTGTGATAGTAACTTTCTTTGTATCTATGTGATTCAAATTGTAATCCATTAGCAACTCTTCCCCTAAACTTATTGGCTTTATCGCACATACAAAAACATGATTTCCCTCATGCACCTAAAAAATGCGATTGGGCTGCTTATTAGTTGATCCAAGAAACATACGATTTATAAAACCTACAATGTTCACTATTGCTTTTTGCCTTCCATCAATGTACACCAGTTCTTTTACATTGATCACTTTCTTTCCATTGTAGATAATTTTTTGATAGTGCATACCTATGCATACTTTTTTTTTTATTGAACTATTAGCATCTAGTTTTTGTAATTGTAACAAGGTCCTTCCTACTCCATCAATTCAGCAACTTTGTTATAAATAGATTTTATGCCATCCGTGGAAAATAGGCCCAAACCATGTAATGATGATGGAGCTATGTGATATATCCTCTCGTTAACACAAAAACTAGTGTTAATTGGAGGTAATTCCTTGGGTATGCATTCTTTCTCAAGATGTGTGTACCTTAAGGGAACCTTCATGTCACCCTTTGTTTCATCATCATAAGAACATGACCCCCTTTGAGCAAGCAAAAATTGCATGTTTTTATTTAATTTTCTTCTAATCTTTTTCCCTCTAGTTTGTCTCTCTTTCATAGACCTACTACATGTCTCACTGTCCTCTTCTATTCTAGTATTTCCCTCACTTGAGGAAGACAAATTTGATAGATACCTATTTGGTGGTACCTAGAGCCCATCAAATGAGAGATATAGTTGAAGGAGCAAAATATTTTTCTATAAAATGAGGCTAATATTGATGAAGTTTCCCTAAAGTTAGTATCGAAGGTTAAGAGAAAGCATGTGATAAACTTATACCTCCCAATCCATGTCACTTTGTATGATCCTCATTAAAGTGGTATAGTTTCTTGCATATGTAATTCATTTTTCTTATGATAGTTACAAATTACATGATACTCATTCTACAAATTATGCATGGAACATAACATGAACAATATGCATACATTGCAAAAAACACAAAATTGTATATTTTTTAATTGGTTACCTCTACAAAAAACATGTTATAAGTAATCAACACCTAATACATTTCTATTGATCATGTCATTGATTATATTCTTCATTCATCTTATCATCATAAACAACACATTATTGACATCATCATCCAAATCGTCAAAATGACCATCATTAACATCATGATTGTCACTATGACCATCATCATCATCATCATCATCACCATCACCATCACCATCACCATCACCATCACCATCACCATCACCATCACCACCATCATCATATTCACTACCACCACCACCACTACCACCACCACCACCATCATCATCAATTCCATCACCATCATCATGAACATCTTCACCATCATCAACATCATCATCTCCTCCTTCATCTTTGCCATCATCATGATCTACTTTGTCTTCCACTTCTTCAATATCTTCTTCTTTAATCATATTATACTTTATTGGTCTTCCTCTTTGATCGTGTCTAACAGCAAATGACCAACCTAGTTTATGTGGAATACCAAAGTAAAACACTTGCTCACATTAGCTTGGAAGAAAATATGGCTCATTTCCAAGTGGCTCAAATGACCTTGTATTAATAATTGTAAATCCATTATCATGTTCAATAATAGTTCTATTAGGATCATTCTGATTTAGTTATAGCCTATACCATTTGATGTCAAATAGAACTTGTTTGAAGGAATTAAAGTTGCACTCAATTATATCATCCAAAATGCCATAGTATCTATTTTTAGATTGTTAAGTATGCATGTCATTTCTCTACAAAATATTGGTAACCTCAAACATTGCAATTATATCAAAATCACAAGTTTTCTGAGTCTCGTCCACCTTTTTTATGCAAAATTTATCTCCATTATAGTACATAGCTCTGTGATGCTTGACCTATTATTTTTCAAACATGTCAAAATTATGCATCCATCCTTGAGTTGATAGTAAACAAATGGGTCATGATAGATTAACTTATACATACCTTTACACCTCTTAAACCATTTGCTAGATCAACTACCATTGGTGTAATATTGGGATCTTAATTACAATGAGTTTCTTTAACCAATGAAGCAACAATTTCCCATGTGGATGAGAGACCATTTTATTGAGATCATTCTTGATCCATACCATCATCCAATCAAGATTGTTTGCAATATACAAATAAAGTGCATCTCACTCACAAGAAACTATATAAAATGAATAGACTAGTTAGAAAAAACTTATATTGATGATAGATAAGAATTAATTAAGTACAATAACATCTTATAATTTCTCTCACTTTTCTCAATCTACATTTTCCCATCAAGTACTCCCCTTCGAATCTGTTCATGGAGTTGGGATCCCAAATGTGATCTACATGGATCTTTGATGAAAACTTGGGAAGATATTCACTAATATAAACCATGGTCTGGTAGACCATATATCTCTCAACCATGGAACCCTCACAACGTTCTTTTTTTCAAACAAGGCCCTTTAAAAATTTCAAGTGCCTCTCAACCATCCACATTGACCTAGTTTGTATAGGTCCATGCAATTTGATCTCCTCAACTAGATGTATGAGGTAGTGTTCTTGTGCATTAAAAAAGTTGAAGGTAGACACTTTTGCATCTCACACAAAAGTTGTGGAATTTTTCTCTTCCATTGCTTTATGTCTTTTTTATCAATTTTTTTAGATGACAACCACCTAGAAGATATTCATTACGCAAAAATATATTAACAAGACTAATAACACTTCTATACAACAAATCTAATAAATAGCATTTCTAACCTCATGTATTTCCCAAAATTATACATAATATGTTTGATACTCATGTTGTCAAAGTTCTATGGGAGAGATAGAGGTAAAATGTATAGTAGTAATAATAAAATGATCTTTTCAATATATTATAAAATAAAACAATCAAAAGTACATGATGTTTTATAAATTTATTATAAATAGAAAAGAACATGACTTACCTTGATGAAGGTATGCCAATCATACATTTTCAACATGACCCAAAATCACCTTTCTTTGATATGAGTTTGCTTATGTTTGTAGCAATTTTGTGGGAAATTTAGTTTTTTTTATGGCTTCATATGTGGCATTAGTTTATTATTGTGTTAATAACCAAGGAATGATGCTCATATTAATCTAGTTTCCATTGCTATTTGATTCAACAAAAAACTTCAATGTATGATTAGATTCATCAATGCCATTGCAAATTTTGACTAATGTTTCTTTGTCACACCTTCCATCCAATATTTTCCATGGTGTCTCTATTACATTCTTTTCAATATGCATAGCATCAAAAAAATGTATGATTAAGAGGTGCTTGTAGTATGACAACCTACTAAATTGCCTACGATATATTTTAAGTCCTTTTGGAAGTTTCTCATTGATGCCTTGACAACCTTCAAAAACATCAATTCTATCATCACTAAACAAAAGATAGTATCCAAATTTAAATTTCATACAAAAACCTACATCAAATGTAATGACATCACCTCAATGATTCATTCTATTGTATTCCAACTTCCACATGTGAGGTGTCATTCTTTGTGGTTTTGATGTTATCTCTTCTTTCCTATTGAAAAGATATTTTTTATTAATTCTAGACTTATGATATTTTTGCATAAAGTGTCTATGCTCATCGAACACTTTCTTTCCTAAACTTTTTGAATGGTGAGATTTCATCTTTGGAACACAAATTGGACATGCAAATTTTTCCTTTGTCTGAAGACCTACAAGATCATGTATAATTGGATGACATGTGTACTACAAGATTCATATTTACAATTATCACATGCAACTTAAACATATAATGAAAAATATACGTTAACAGTTTTACATACCACAAAAATGTGTTAGTCCAAAGGCATCATGTATTATCCATAAAAGCATTGTATGGAATTAAAATTTCCTTTCACCAATTAGTCTAGAGATGTCATACATAATGACCCCATTCCATAACTCCAACAACTCATCAATCAAGAGCTCAATATATACATTCATATCTTTCACTTGGTACTTACCTAATTGAATGAACATAAACAAAACACAATTATTATGACCATTTTGATATTGTGTTTATAAATTAATTTAGATGACTATTAAATAGAAAAATAGATGGTAAAATTATTGCCAACATTATGTTCTCCCTCTTTATGGCCAAGGAGGAATATTATTAATAATAATAATAGGCCAGACTGAGTAAATAGATCTCATCTCTCCAAATGGATTGACACCATTTGCTACTAATGAAAGCTTCATATTAGGAAGTTCTTCTTTAAATACTAGCTACCTATCTTCTATGTCCTTAAATGAAAAACCATCCATAGGCATTCATATAATATCATCTTGACTTCTATTGCATGCATGGTAATCCATAAATTGTGCCAAGCTAGTACACCTGAATAATCATTATAGACGTGGAATAATGAGAATGTACCAAAGAAACTTGTGAGACACCTTTTCATTATTTCATATGATCAATATCTACTAATGTGACAATTAGGGCACTCTATTGCAAATTCATGTTCTTTATGATATATAATATAATCATTGGGACACGCATGTACTGTTTGATACTCTATTCCAATATCTTTCATAATGGTCGATAATTCTTGGTAAGAGTGAGGTAGAATGTTAACAAACACTCACCTATCAACTAATGGAATTCTTTTTTATTAATATAAATAACATTAATGGTACACTAACATCAAATATGACAAAAATGACAACTATACCTTAGCATATGTGAGATTTCTAAATTGGATATACCATTCATAACCTTGAAGTTTATTGGCAATAATATAATGGAGAGAAGTGTTGTTTGGGAGCCTTGGTAAAAAGGCTCATATTCCTTTTCAATTATAGGTATTTCAAAGTTCTCTTCATCATCATCATTAGATGTACAACTATCATCATCTTCATCAATTGCGCCAGTAAAATCTTCTTCAATCCTATTCTCTAGCACATTATCAGTTGCATCAATACCAACATCTTCAATTGTGTTCTCTACCTCATGATCATCTTCTTTCATAGGAGTATTACCTTATACATTGATATTCACACCTCTGTGTTCCACCAATTCAAAATCCACATTCACCAAACCTGATGAAAATCCTTTCCCCCTTTAATGTGATCATGTTGCCTACAATGTCTTTGAGCTGATGTGATTGAAATTCTTCAATTCTTTAAACCCTTGAATTTTTTTCAAGGACAATAACATTTTCTATCACCATTTATTTTGAATTGAGACCACAATCTAGCAATTTTTTCCTTATTTTATTCTGGGTTCATATTATTAGGCGTGGACTTTCTTTACAAGAAAATATTCAGGCTATAAAATTATATCAAATATAAGCATATAAGCATTAGTAGTATCTTGTATATAATTGATAATAATAAAATAACTAAATATCATTATCTCTTTAGTAAATATTGCATCTAAACAAATCTACAAGAATGTGAAAACAATGTACTACAGTCTCAAAAACAATAAGAGGTTGATAATGAAGAATGCCTAGAAATATCACCTAATTATGTCTCTAGAAACTGTTCAACAATTGATTAAAAAGTAAGTCCAAAAAGTAATAGTCTAGCCTCAAGAAAATCAAATATATTCAAAAAAACATTTATTAGGGAAATGCTAGAGAGCTCAAGTGTTTCAAGGATGAAATGTCAATGAAACCCCTCTCTATTCTTGAGGTAAAAGTTTTAAACTTTGAAAATGAAGTTGAAAATTATAAAAATCTAAATAAAAAATTAAGTAGAATGCTTGGTGTATTTAATGATGCTAGTTTGGGTGATCATTTGGGTATGAAGGTAAATATAATACTTAATATATTTAAAAGTTCTCCACCAAGAATATCAAGGATCACTAGTAAGGAGTGTATGATGCTAGTGAGTTTTATACCAATATATATAAGCATATTTCTATACCCTTATAGTTGCAAGCCTAATGTCACAGATTTATACACAATGTTTAAATGACAGCACTTCTACCAATATATTCATGTTATTGGAGGTTAATGTTTAGTCAACTATTGTCGTCACCCAATCTAAATTTCATTGTTATGTATTAACAATTTGAGTTACTACACTAACTATAATCCCATGTGATTTCATTTCCCCTATTCTTCAATTTAACACGTGTTGATTTAGTTATTGTCCACAATAGCATTGGTTTAACTATGGGTTTCATGCATTTTTTTCTCCATACCCCTTTACTGGTTATTTTACCTTCTTATAAGCTCATAATTTCCTATTGTTTGTCTTGTATGAAAAAGGGTAAGCAATGGAAAATACAAGCACCAAACTTCAGAACTAAATTGTTCTTCATGCATATTTCTAGTAACATAAAATAAATCAAAATGCATGAAGTGGTTAAAAGAAGAGAACAATTTTTTTTTGGAAAGAAGTCCATTTTTTTTTATATAGTGTGTTTTTATCATGTGTAGCTATAGGAAAGAAAATATGGATCATTAAAGGGATGTATCTTTAAGATGCAAAACATTTTGATTCGTCACTTACCAGTAGTTGCAAATCACATGAAGACATAAATTGTTAGAGACATAAAACCTTCTAAATTAACATTCAATGCAGCTATAGATTTAATGTTCAAAATAAATTATTGAAGTGACATATAGTAAAATATATGAAACCATTTAGTTTAGTGTTTAAGAGGCAAATATATGGTACAAAAATAGAACAATAAAAGTACTTGTAAGTAGTATAATCTTAATGACAAAATAGAATATGTATAATATAATTACACTATTATCAGAATACAAAAGAAACTAAGTCAAGATGATAAGGTATGGAGATGAAACTCTTGTAGGGATCATACATTACATAAATATTAGATATCCCTAGTAGGAACTATTATAAAGTAAGGATCTTGTATATTCAAGAGAATATAGTATTCATATGACTGATCAATCATAATGTAAAAAAGATTACAAACTTTAGAAGATATTAGATACCTGTTAAAACAACTATCCCATGAAAATGAATATTGTGAGTTTATATTAAAGAAAGAGACAAATGATATTTATTTAGATGTAAAGGAAAAGGATAAAAAAATATATTTAATGGGATCAAATGAAAACATAATAGTAGGAAGGTGCTTTTAGGTGATACATTGTTAAGCATATCGAGCCCAAAATGGAAATCAATAGAAGATTGAAACATGCCACGGGTGAAGGGAACAATTCAAATTCAAGGATTAGGATGGGTAAAGATAGAATGGAATTGTTTGCAGAATGAGGAGGGATCATCATTTTGTACACTTTTCTTAGCAATCACTATGTTCCCTCATTGATGTCTTAGTCATTCTAAACGTAAATTATGCATATGATGCTAATGTAAAGGTTCATTTTAGATTTGGTTATAATTAAATGTGGTGAATACTATTTATCTCACTATGACTTCTAATTCAAAGAGCCTTTGAATAGTTGATATAGACATTGAAAGAAACATCTTTATCAACAACATATAGGCAAGAGACATTTTGGGAGTATAGAGTTTCCATGCCACCTTGAATGTTGAATTAAAAAGAAGTAAATCTATTGTAATTCAAATTCACTATTTTAGTCTACTTAGTGCAGAAAATAGTGCATCCTATTACAAATAGGTTTCAAAGGATAGTTGCAATCAATGTTAGCAGTTATATCCCTCTTGATGACATTGTTGATCCAGACAAGCAAATTGAGTGTAGGAATATACTCTTGTCTAACTTAGGACTAACAATATTCTAGATTAACATATCCAAACATGCCATGGGACATCCTAGTGACATAGTTGATAATTAAGATAATTAAAATAACTTTAAAACAAAAATTCTCTCAAAAATTTGTGTAGAAATTAAATGATAATGACTCCAACTCTCACTAATTTTAACACACTTTGCTTCCCTCTTAGATGTGATGTGATGTATCTAACTCCAGCTTACTTAAACTTCAAGATATGACTATCTCCACTTTCCTATATTATAATATATTTGAAACTTTTTATAATATATATAAAAACCATTTCCATTTCTCATCATCTGTGAATTTATTTAGAACCTTGTATCACAATGATTTACAATCATTAAAGATACGGGGAAAAAAAAACCTCAAACCTAGCTAGTTTGCACTAGTCTCAAGACAATATAATAAAAATATAGAAAAAAAAACCTTCAATGATTCTTCCACATGTTAGATCCATGACACTTTCAGTGCCTCTTTTCTATCCCCACAAAGATTCAACTATGCTTCAATGGATTAGAGTCTACCTTAGAAGTTGAATTTGCAAAGTTTAAGTAAGGTGGAGTTGGAGTCATTATCATTTAATTTCTATACATATTTTTGAGAGATTTTTTGCATTAAATTTATTTTAATTATCTTAATTATCTTAGTTACATGTATTTTTAGGTATTTAGTGTGTTAATCAACTTTTTTGGGTATGAATTTGAGAGGGATGTGACATTTGAGTGCTATTGAATGGGACATCAAATGAGTGGGTGACTCCACTAAATGTATCACTGCTAGTGATGAAATTCATAATAATTAATGACATAAAATCAAGAGTGGAAGTATCTTGTAGTGGAATTGTGTCCAACACAAACATCTTGGATTTGGCTGCTTGTGACTCTATCAACAAGGTCTTGAAATTTTTAATTCCAACCATATCTTTCATCTTATTGATTAAGTTTTCAAGATTTTTAAAGGTTTTTTTTGTAACATAATTTTAGGGTTTATTTTATCCATTGCTACTAAGGTTTATTTTATCTAAAAATTTAAGGTTTGTTTTATTTGAAGGCTAAAGGAACATTCTATCCATCACCACTAACAAGGAGAGACAACCTTAGCTTCACAAATTTAAGAACTATTCTTGACAATTTACTTGTTCCTAGTTTGAACTCAATTGGACTTATGAGCATCTTGTCTCTCAAAAACTTAAAATGCATAGATTTGATGGCTCTTTCAGGTAAACATGTATATATTTTTTATTATTGATCTTATCAATATGCATTCCCATTGATTTTATTTCTTACAATATTTTATTATTAGGTGGGTACACAATGAGCAAAGCAAGTTGCTTCTTGTTTGGCAACAAACTACACAACAACACTACTAGTGAAAAGCAACAACATGAAACTCTTGACCAACATTTGATAATAATAAAACTCATAGCATGATAAACATAGAGCCTTGATTAAGGAGAATGCACAAAAAATTGGTTATCTCAAGTTGTTCAAAAAGACTTACCTTCAATGGTGTTATAAAACTCTCTGTCAAGCCTCCCTCCCACACACTCACACTTTGACGTGTGAACAAATGAAGTTTCACTTTTCTTTTTTGTTTTGTTTATATCATTGAAAATATCAAAATTTCAATGCTAAACTTAACTATCATCAAAATTTTGAAGTTATCAGGATCATCTTTTTTTTAAAAAGAATTTGACAAGCCAATTTGGCTTGCCATCAAAAATTGAGGTTGAAAATGACCCCCAAATGTACTAGTGTTATAATTCTTTAGAATAACTAAGGGGGGGGTTGGTGGTGAATCAGTTATCCAAGGTCCAAATGCCCTAATAATATTTTCTTTCTACAAATCCTTAATGGTGCACAACTGAAATTATCATGCATACAATTGAACATTAAACAATCATGAAAAGTAAACATGCATCACATTATAAAACTAAGAATTTGATAACCTAGAAACCCTCCAGGAATAAGAAGGTAAAACTAGAGTGGGGATGATACCCACAAACTAACTGGGCAATTGATTTCAACCACTTCTAATGGTCTTCCCTATTAAAGGCTTGCCCTGTTAAAGGCTACAACGCATTGTTAAATGTGACCTTGTTAGAGGATTTCACCATACTATTAGGAATGGGCCTGGTTAAAGGAATTTGGAACATTTACTTGGAATGTCACCCTACTAAAGGATTTACAACATGGCTATTAATCCAACCTAAGTCCATAGGATTTATTTTAACTATTACAATTGCTAGAGAGTAACAATAATGAGTTTTGATTTGATACAACTTACAACATATCTTGCAGATTACAAATCACACTTCAATTTAATCCTTTGCTTGGCTTTAATCACTGTAGCTCTGAAAGATTTTCATCTCAAGCTTTGTCACCTTGATTCTTCTTACTCATCATACCAATGCAATCATATCTATGGTCACCTATCGAAGCAGAGTAATTGTTCTCTCTTCCACCTTAGCACCTTCTTCAGCACTTCATGCTTATATGCTCGACCACCTCACACTTGCTTCGTGACCTTATGACTCCTTAAATAAAAATTTGGAATACCTTTCCCGCTCGATTCTTCCTCTCCATATTTAGGGTTTCAATAGATTAGGTAAGATACAATGTATCTATCCCATATCTTGCTCTTATCTAGAAACTTTGTCTAGAATCTAATTGTATTTGCCAAAAATGGTTTACATAGTGTTCTGTGCCACCAGCTCATCATTCTTATCTTCTCTCTAATTCAAAAAATTCTAGATAACAACCATGTCGGCTCAGATCTGGTGAATCTTCGATTTTCAAAATAATGCAGCAACTCGGCATTATTGATTTATTGATGCTCGGCACCTAAAGAAATTCTATGAAACTCAGCTCTTGAAATTCACTCGGCATTTATATCTTGCTCAGCACTTGAAAAGTTACTCGACACCTATTTCTTTTCTGCTACTCGGCACCTGATCTTCACTCAACACTAGAAGACTGCTCGACACTTGAAGACCACTTGGCACACACTAAGCTGAACTTTGCTTGGCTTCAACTGAGAATATGTTCGACACTAACTAGCCTACTTAGCTCTTGATCTTTGATATATCTTGGTGTGTCCATCCTCTATGTCTTAGAGTATGTCATCAATACACTATTTCATCAATGGCTTAGGTGATCCTTATACTTCATTATAACATCATAACTTCAACCTTTCTCTAGGTACTCTAGTTACATCTTATTGATTGTCACCTCCTTGTCAATCAACCAACTTATAGTATTTGGATCACTAAAGCAATTGTCATTCCTACAAGTAGCAAGTTTGACATCAATGACAAAACAATGATTGAAAATATTATTTACCAGTTCCATTACTCTTCATTCATGAGCTTTTCAATCATTTCCAACAACTAGTGAGTTTACAAATAGAAATTTGAATCCCAAGTTTGTTTAAGTAGACATTTTAGAAGTAGTTGTCCCTAAGTTTATTTTAGGGCTATATCTTTTAGTCCAATTTATTCATTTTAAATAACTTCCATCAAATCATTAGTTAGTGAAATAGAGAGAAATCTAGTTGGAAAAAATGAAAGACACTTACCATCTTAAATCTGTCACAAAAAGATACACTAGAAACCCTAAGAACAAAGATTAGAGATGTCAACCAACTTACCTCATTACCAACTTGATCTTCCTTGATTATTTTGGAATAGAATGATTAATAGGTGGATAATTAGTTAAGTGACTACTAAAATGATCCTTACTCTCCATCATCATACACATGCAAGGTGGAATTATAGTGGAGTATATTCAAAAAAAAAACCCAAACACCATCAACATCACTACACAAATAAAAAAATTAAGGAACACAATTAAAGTAGAGCAATGCTACTAGGCCATTTCATAGAAAGTATACCCCTATGAAAATATATTGGACCGATCAATGATAAAAAAACTCTAAGCCTAGGTGAAGGGTGACATATTATGTATAACTTCTCTTAACTCCTTATGTTTTCTTCCTCTTTTATTTTATATTTAATTTAATAATAATTTAATTATATAAAGGTGGTTATATATTAAAAAAATGTATGTATAGTTTATCATTTAATCATCAAATCCTAAATAAAAAAGTGAAACATAATATGAATATTATTAATAAATATAATATTTACAATGTCAAAAGTTTGAAACTAAATTATTATTTTTTATATTTAAATTTGAAAGATACATAAAATAATGACATAGACATGTAAGGAAAATTTAATGAGTGGGGGAAAGTTCCCAGTAGCCATTGAGGATATTTTTGATGAAAAATGTTCAACACTTCCCTTGGGGTTTGTGAAAAGGGTTTAACCACATCTTTTGTACTATAAGTTGGATGGTTGTATCAAGCACTAGAACATTGGTCTTTAGGTGGAACAACCCCACTCTAACAAGTGGTATGAGAGCTTGGTCACATTTTCAAATCCTTAGACCCTCGGGTAATGTTGAGGGGGAGATTGTAGGAAAAATGTTCAATGCTCCCCTTGGGATTTGTGATAGGGGATTGAACACCTCATGTGTACTATAAGTCTAGTGAGTGTATCAAGTACTAAAAGATCAGCCTTTTGGTGAAATGACAACCCCACTATAAAAAAATTTGCATACTTAGAACTCCTAAACCATATGTTAGATTTCAATAAAGAAGTTTGTAGCCTCATATGTGAGTTAAGAGCTGAGAAGATAAGATTTCAACTTTTAGGTATTTAAAGATCTCTTTTTAGAGATCTTCAAACACCCAAGTGATAAAAAATATCATTTTCAAAGTGTCGCCTACTAGCCTCTATCTTTCACACCAATAATTGATCACTCAAAAATGGCAATACCTATGGCCAATCCAATAGTGGTGCATAAATGGGCTAATGGTCAACCAAAAAATCTAAAATGTGATAGAATATTAGTACATGTGTGATTGACCTATTGGTACATGTCTTGCAATTCTTTGAGCTCCTTTAATATTAGTAATTGAGGAAACATGTCAAAAATTTCATAGTTATTGGACCACCTAATAGTTACTAGGGACTTTCTCTTTGGAGATATTTTCTAAAATAAGTCAAATTGTGATATTGATTTCAATAATCAATTATGTAGATTTTGGATTTATGAATTTAACTCAAAATATACAATTTTGAACTGTAATAATAACATGACAAGGTAAAGTAACTTCTATAATTTGCCTCTACATTTTAAGATGCATTATCCACTTACATTGCTCTAACTACATAATATCCTAACAAGTTTATTTTGTTATCTTTATTTTACATTTGGTTACATATATAAAAGAGGTATTTAATATTGTTCTTATATTAAATTAAGAACATTTCATTGTTAGTTGATGCCTTGGAAAATATATCTTACAACATGCTTCCTATTACCTTCTATGCGAGAATCCTTCTATCACTCAAAATTACCATATATAATAAACTTTAAAATATTTATTCTATGGTTAGTGGGTTGATTATGCACTACCACCATCTCTACATATTATGAACATCCTATGGCGTATTTCAATAACAACAACCTATCAATCTCTATTTTTATCATATTGGTTTCTTACCATACACTAGCTACTTCATTCCTAAAGATTTTGTCTCTTGGTAGTGGTTTGGAGAAACAAAACCTATGTCATTTTCTATTTTCTAGTTTTTTTGTGGGAAGCCTTATTTTAGTACATGGTCAACATGTATGCTTTCAAATAAATTATCATTACTATGCCTACGTATTATAGATTTGAACACACATGCACACACAGGCATGCATGTATAAATACATACATACATACACATATACTTGGGTGAGAGAAGATAATTATAATAGATCTAAAAAATAATAGCCAAATTTGATTGTAGACCTTATAGTCAAATCGTAAATTCAAGAGAATATGTGACAAACATATCAATCTCAACATTAGTATCATAATTTCTCTTCCTTTTCTCTCATAATTTCTCTCCTTTAACTCTTCAGCCCTTTTGTTTCTTGGGTTCAGCCCCCCATCTTTATTGGCTACTATCTAATACTTCAAAAACTCTTGGATTTTTCTCAAAATTACAGTCCAATATTATTGTGAACCATATAATTGGATCACAAAGTCATGGGAGTAGGTAAGTAGTTATTTTATATTCTATGACACCAACTACATAACCAAAGGTAAAAATTGCAATCCTTTACCTTTAACTTCTTGATCTTACTAAAAATGTAGCCAATCATGATTGTCACCCACATTGTCAAATTGAAAAAAAAGTAGGTAAATAATCAATTTTTATGGACACATGTCTTGTTGATATAGATAAACCTTGTTAGATGTTTTTAAATAATATTCGGGTTTTGAAGTTAAATAAATTGTTTTAGAAGGTGATCTCAGACAACTGTAATTTTTTATAATATTGAAAATAACTTATTTTGGTCAAATAAAAATCTAAAGCCAAATCAATCAATTTAAAATCTACTCAACATTATAAATTAATCATCCTAAATATTCAAATATGTATGATTTTCGCATGTGAAATAAATAAGAGAGTACTAATCATTCAACACTCAAAACATAGTTCAATGATTAAATTAATATTAAATATTTTTGTTTGTAAAAAGTTTACAAAGTCTTCCTGTAATTTTATATAGCCAAATCTTATACAAAAATATGATAACAATTTGAATTTACTAGCTAATCTTGATAAACATGTAAAATTTCTTTAGAGAGAGAGAGAGAGAGAGAGAGAGAGAGAGAGAGAGAGAGAGAGAGAGAGAGAGAGAGAGAGTGTGTGTGTATGTGTGTGTGTGTTTGTGTGTGTGTGCGCACGCGCACGTGTGCATGCATGCGTGCGTGCGTGCGTGCGTGTGTGTGTGTGTGTGTAACTTCCTAGTGTCCAATAGTAAGAGATATTATTATTAACTTATTGATAAGAAAAAGTGAAGATGGTGAGCAGGAGTAGGGATTGAAATGGAGCAACTAAGGTTTCAAGGATTGAAGGATCAAGTGATGGAGATCGAAGTGGGGAGTCGAATGAGTATGGTCTGGAGGAGAATGAGGTGCTTTGGTGGCTTCCTTTTGGGTTTCTACATCTAGACCTAGGTTATTGGGTGATAAGTGTTTGGGGCTAAGGATGTTGGGGTGATGTGGATTTTGGGGTTGCGGTTATGTGGACTGCAGTCTCTCTCTTCTCAGTGGTGTATTTCTTTTGCTGGAAGATTTGACTTGGATAGCTTTAGATATTCCCTGGGCAACTAGGATTTTTTTTTGTTGACTCCCACTCTATTATTTGGAGTTGGTGGTTTGGATGCATCCCACTTTGCATCTCTTAGGTGCATTTGGTGGATGGGCCTTCTATTCTAGAGAGCTAGAGCCATGTGGATTTATTTTGGCTAGCTTTTCTAGGTTCACCATTCCCTTGGCCCTCCTATTTTTCTAATTGAAGGGATTTGTTGGGACTTTGCTCCTTTGTTTTTTTCTTTTTGTGGCTTTTTAGGACAAGCTTTTTGGTTTGGGTTTTCTTAGGATGAAGCATGATTTGTGACCTCGATGAGTGTTTAGATTTAGGGCCAATAAATTTTGGATGCTTTGTAGCTCTCTTTTGGAAGAAAGTTACAAATTTTTTCCCTTCCTTCTTTCCCTTTGAGATATGGGGCTCATTGTGATTTTGTTAATATTTAGAATTTGTGGGTGTTCCTTTCCCAAATTCATAAGTGGGTTCTTCTTGGATGTTGCCAAGAGAATGTTGAACATTTTCTAGGGACCTCTATGGTTTAGTATTATTTATGTTTTAGTGGAGACTTTCTTCTCCTAATCGAGATTAGTGCCCAATTTTTCAAGGTCCCTCTTTAGCTCCTTGTGTTTGGTTAAGTGTAGGTTTCTTTCTAGGGATGCTTCCCCATAATAGAGTCTATTACTTTCTTTTTTTGAGTATCTAGTGGTCTCTATGCTTTCTCTTGCACTTCTACCTTGAGATTTTTATAAAGATGAAGTCTTACCTTTGGTTTCAAAGGCACCTTTAATTGAATTCTTGGTTTAAGGAATGGTTCTTGTTGTTTTCTATTAAGTACACAACTCTTCTTAAGGTAGATATATCATCTATTAAGGTGGTGATATGTTGTGTGTGTATTCTTGATAGTGGGTTGGATGTTCCTTCTCATAAGGTCAATACTAGGAATGTAGGGTGGATTTAACATAAGGATTTTTTTGGGATTCACTTCTTCCCTATTATCCATATTGAGGTGGGACTCTTTTTTTTTAAGGTAAAAGAAAGCTTCAAAGGGAGGAAAATTTCTAATTTTCTCCTTTTCTAGATTTGGGGTGTTCCTTCTAAGTGGCAGATTTGAAGTTTTTTTTGGTTTTATTTGTAAGTTTTTGACAATGAGATTGACTCCTATAGAGGTGGAGTTCCTTGAGATTTTTGTGGTGGAGGTAGTCTTTATTGGAGGGGAAAGTAGTTGGTCTACCATTAGTGATAGCGTTGATGTTTGGGGGCTTCACTTGCCTAGTATTGGGTTCATGATCTTTCCTCCTACTTCTATTAAGGTGGATCCCTTCAAAATTGTGGTGGGAAGGGAGTGTGTAGAGGGACACAAGGTTTTTGGGAATGCTCACCTAAACAGCTAATTCTATTGGCTGTGGACCTATGGCTAGAAGAGTGAAAGAAGAACATGTTACATATTGCTTGAGGTTGGTTTTTGAGCCTTCTAAGGATGAGTTTGTCTCCCCCTCTTTATTTCTTTTCTTCCTATGACCAAGTCATTGCTAATAGTTTCAAAGGACTCACCTAGGTCCTTTGTTCTTATTTTTTGGTTTTAGAATGCAACTAGTAAAGGGAATCATCCCATGCCAATCCTTAGCAATGCAACCATGGTTGTTGTATTTGCCACATTCAGACCTTTGCTTTTGATAGAGGTAGAATTTATTTGATGTGTTTATTGTTTAAATAATTAAGTAATTATGCATTATCTTTGATGTTACACAAAATGTCATATCATTATCAGTGAGTGCATACCAAGCTCACTTGGGAATTGAAGATATTTTTTTGTGGCTATTGAGCAATCTAGAGTTTTCCTAGTTCAGAAGGCAATATCTTTCGAGTTTACTCGAGTGTCAAAGCAATGTTTGTAAAAGATGAGTGTTAACCAAGTTCACTCGATTAATGAAGGAAATTTGGATGGAACTAGTGTTAACCAAGCTCACTCAATTAGCAAAGGAACTTTTCTAGTATGCAATTTTGATCGAGTTTCACTTGGTTAACACAATAAAATCATTTCTCAATTAGTGTCTACTGATAAGGTTGGCTAACAAAGGATTTTCTTATTTTGGCATATTAAGTTTAATTGATTTATCTATTGGTTCTAGTCAACTAAGAAGATGAATATTAGTTATTCTAAGTTGTATTTGAGCTGACTTGACAAAATGAAAGATATTAATAAAAGGTCAAGTTGAGGATTTAAGTGTGTGTGGAAGTAAAAATGAAGATTTCAAGATGCAAAGAGGAAGTGAATCAGAAGAATAAGAAGAATATCCTTGAGATGCTAAAAAGATATATTCAATCAGGAAGGATGAATTATAGGCTAGAATTGAGATCTATAATCATTAATTCAGTTGTATCCAAATCAAGTCATGTCATTTTTACTCTCTAATCACTGTAGCAGTGATCTAAATCTCTTAATAGAGTTAGATTAACAACTATTGGTAAATCCTCTAATAAGGTGTTAGTTCTATTGAATTGTCTAAAGACCTCTAATAAGACCACTCATAACAAGGTGATGAAATCCTCTAATAGGGTCACACCTAACAATGTGTTTTGTAACCTTTAATAGGTTTGGCTCCTAAAAGGGCTCACTTTAGAAGAGTGAAAATAGTAACTAGTTGCAATTGGTGGTTTTTCTCAAATTGAATTTCCACTTTAAATCTTGATGTCAAATGTGTTCATATTTTTTATTTTGTATACTTGTTAATATGTTAAAGTAATTAGTAATCATAGATAACATCTTAATATTTTCATGTTAAGTGTTTCCCAAGCAACTATACTATTTACCGAGTTACAACATTTCTTTGTTTACAAAGCATCAGTAGAGTTAAGTTTTCATAGAATTATTTTGTATTGACATCTAAAGGATCTAAGATTTATTTTATATATATATTTACACCTGTTCCCTCTTAGTTACTCCTCTTATATTTCCAATAATTGATATAAGAGCTTTTTTTGCTTGCAGAGAAGGTTTTAAGGATCACAGCTAAAAGTTAGGATGTCTTATAGAAGAGAGATTCCCAAGTTGAACAAAGACAATTTTGCAGCATGGCAAGGACTTATGAGATTACATTTTGTGACTATTAGTGATGCAAGTTGTAAATATCTTGGTAATAAATACAAGACTCCTACTGTAACATTATTAGTTGAAGACATTTTTGAAAAGAAGAATCATAATATCATGATGATTGATATTGCATTTGCTCTTAATTATGTTGAATTTGATGTAGTAAAAGACTGTAAAATAACTCATGCAATGTGGACCAAACTAAAAGACATTTATGGAGGATATGACAATGTAAGAAGAGCCAAAGCAAAAAGTCTTAGAGGACAATTTGATTAGATGAAAATGAGAGAAGATGAAAACATTGTAAAATATGTGGAAAGAATCAAAACAAGTGTGAGCACAATCAAAGCATTTGGAGGAGACATTGATGACAAAACAATTGTAAGCAAGGTACTTAGAATTGTTCTTCCTATTTATGCAATTAAAGTGTGAGCTATTTAAGAAATAAAATATGATCCAAATAACAAAATAACTTTAGATACTCTAGTTGGAAGATTGATAGCTTTTGAGTTGGATAACTATGATAACTATGTTCCTAGCTCAAAAGGTATTGAGTCTACATTTGAAGCTAAATTGTCACTCAAGGAAAAGAGCAAGAAATCAAAGGCCAATCAATCAAGAAGTGAGAAAAAATAGAAGAAATTTTTGATAGTGATCTTGGGGTAAAAGTAAAAAGTTGTATCACCTTTCAGGCTAACTGATCGGAATGATTGAATTTGAGTATTTCTATCTAAAAATCAATTTTGTTCAAACATATGATCTAGATAAATTCATTCAAGCTAAGCTATATATGGTCTCACACTTTTCTAATTGAAATTTTCTATTAAATGCATGTTTTATACTAGTTTGTATTCAATTACTAAAGAAATATAATTATTTCATAAAACTAACATTTCAATAACTCTTACTATATTTTATGGGTTTTTTTAATAACTTATAAACACCATTTTATAGAGCTCAGAGTCAAGAATATTATCATATAGAGTTTATAGTGTTTTATTAAATATAGTATATTATAATTAAAGAAAATCCACAAGCACATTTTTTAACACTCAAAAAGTGCTGAGAATATATTGAAAACAATAAAGGAGGGAGATTGTTGAGATCAGATTGAAGAAGACTATCAAAAAGGGAGATTTTTAAGAACATACAAGTATGATTAATATGTTTCAATCATTGTTTTTTCATTGATGTTAAAGCTACTATTTACTGATAAGACAACTGCTTATATGATTTAAGTACTATTACTTACTTGATTGATGAAGAGGATTTGACCAAAAGATGTAACAATAGCATGTAGAGGAAATGTTAAGTTATGATGATGTAATGAAGTACAAGAATCAATTAAGATAGTGATAACATGATGTATTGATAATCTACTTAAGGTTACAAAAGGCTGGTTACACTAAGAAAGTTTAAAAGAACAAGTTACACAAAAATTGTATGCCAAGCTTGACCAAGTGGAGAGTAGGAGCCAAGTAGAAAATTAGTTGGAGCCAAGTAAAAGTTCATTCTAGTGTATGCCAAATAGAATAATGGATGTCGAGTAAATTTTAGTTGATGTTGAGCACAAGTAAACTTTAGTTCATGCCAAGTGATTTCATAGAGGATGTTGAGCAATGTAGTATGTGCCAAGAATCAAAAGCTACATAATGTTGAGTCGTTGCATTATTTAAAAGATCATAAAATCGATAAATCTGAGCTAACAAGTTTATTTTCTTGAAATTTGTGAACCAGGTGGAAGATAAGGTTGATGAGGTGGTGACATAGAATTCAAGGTAAACTATTTTTAGGCAAATTCAAAGAGGATTCAAGAAGAATTTTCTAGAAGAGATATAAAATGTGGGATAGATTGATTATATCCTACGTAATCCATCCTAAACCCTAAATTTAGATGATGGAGAATGAGTGGGAAAATATCTTAATTTCCTATTTATAAGAATGGTTGGTCAGAAGCAAAAGGGGTTGAGTGCAAGAACTTAAGGAATACAAGGAGTCAAGGGTTTTGCTTCATCAAGCAACCTGAGAGAAAAGACTGCATTGGCATGTTAAGCATGAAAGCTTAAGGATATGTATGCTTAAAGGGTGAAAAAGCTATCAAAGATGAAAAGTGAGAAGGTCAAGCAGAATGGAGGACTAAATCAGTGATCTATAATCTACAAATAAAGTCGTAAGTTTCTATCAAATCAAGCCTTACTGTCACTTTATAACAATTGTATCGGTCTAGGGTAAAATCCTTTAGATTAAGGTTGACCTAACAGTCATTGGTAAATCCTTTAACTGGATGACATTCAAATGAATGGTCTAAAATACACTAACAAGGCTCACTCCTAAAAAGGTGATTAAAATCCTTTAATGGGGTCACATTTAGCAGTGTGTATTGTAACCTTTAATAGGGTTGACCTTTCACAGGGCATCACTTCAGAAGAGTGAAAAAGAGTAGCATGCTACTGGTGGTTTTTTTCAAATTGGATTTCCACAAAAATCATTGTGTCAAGTGTGTTGATGAATTTATTATGTTTCATTTTACATTTTTGCCAGTTGATTTGATAGTAACCTACAATTTTTAAGTGATTGCATAATCTTATGGATGCATGCATGATGAAGATAAATGTTTTGTGAGTTCAGTAAGCTGTGAAAAGTTATATTTATACATCTAGACTCTGGATAACTAATTCACCCTCCACCCCCCACCCCACCTCAAGTTATTGTAAAGTATTCTAACAATTGTTATTAGATCCATCTGCTTAAGAGGACTAGTTTGAAGGTACTAGAAGCACAAATATCAAAATGTCAAAAAGAGAAGTACCAATGCTCAACAAAGAAAAATTTCCTGCATGACAAAGTTTGATGAAGCTACACCTTGGAGGACTTGTAGATCATGCACTATCTACCATTACCATTGAACATGTTAACTATGTTGGAGCCCCAACTGCTGAGGACATGAGAAATAAGAAAAAAACATAACTAGGCAATGTTGGAGATTGCCTCTGCCCTACGCTATGATTAATATGATGATATCAAAGGTCTTGATAGTGAAAAGAAAATGTGGGATGCCCTAGCCACTATCTATGGAGGAGACACCAATGTTCTTAGAGACAAAGCTAAAATTCTCAAAGGTAAGTTTGATGATATGAAAATGGGAGAAGGAAAAAACATTGCTCAATATGTTGCAAGAATAAAAGTAGTTAATGCAATAATAGGAGCTAATGGAAAATTAGATGATGATATAGTGTTAAGAAAAGTTTTAAGAACACTACTACCTATATATGATATTAGAGTCTCTACAATTCAAGAGCTAAGATGCATACCAAGGAATGATCTTTCACTTGAAGGATGGTAGGTAGACTTTCTGCTTTTGAGCTATCTAACTTTGATAATTACAAACCTAAGAATATTGAATTTTCTTTCAAAGCCAAAGTGCCATTGAAGGAACCTAATGAGAAGAAGAAGAAGAAGATCAAATGTGGATCCAATGATAGTGATACAAATGAGGAGGATGTTGAACAACTTGAAGCACTACTAGCAAGAAGATTCCACAAAGGTAAAGGTAAGTTCAAAGGTAAATTGCCTATCATTTGTTTCAATTGCAATGAGGTTGTCATACTGTTGTTGGATGTCTAGAAAAGAAAAATTATAGAGGTTGTGACAAGTACAAGAGTAGAAGAGACGAAGACAACAAAGAATGTAAAGACAAAGGAAAAAATTTGTGTGACATTTCTGAAAAGGAAACATCTAATGAACATGATGATGAAGTGATATATGTTGTAATGAAGGAAGAATCTGATGAAGATGAGGCAACTACACTTGTAACCTATGTAAATAAGAATAACAGGTGGATCATTGACAATGAGTATTCACATCACATGACTGGAGACAAAAGTAAGTTCATTTCCTTGAATTGTTATGATGGAAATAGTGTAAGATTTGGTAATGATGCACCATGCTTGATAAAAAGGAAAAGGTTCTATCAAACTTATAGATAAGAGTTTGTGTGACAATACTTACTATGTTGAAGGTCTTAACTATAATCTCTTGAGTGTGTCATAATTAAGCAATTTAAGATGTAAGGTTGAATTTGAAAACAAGGTTGCTAAGATATATGATAGATGGAAGACTGATTGGAAAAGGTGATCAGACTAGAAGTAATCTATTCTATCTTGATATAGATGATACTACTTGTCTAATTGTAAAATTTGATGATGTATGGCTATGGCATAATAGGTTATGTCATGTCAATTTTGACAACTTGGTTAGTATCAGTAACATGAGAAAGGTTAGAGGATTGCCTAAGTTGAAAAGGCCTAATAATGTAATATGCAAACAATGTCAATTGGGCAAGATGAAAAAGTCAAGTTTTAAGAGTAAAACTTATACCTCTAAAGAAATACTAGAGATTGTTCATACTGACTTGTGTGGACCAATTGAAGTGCAATTCTACAAAGGAGATAAGAATATTATGCTCTTTGTTGATGATTATTCTAGAATGATGACATCTATGTTTCTGAAAAAGAAATCTAATGCATTACAAATGTTTAAGTGGTACTTAGCAAGAGTTGAAAAGGAAACAGGTAAAAGTCTAAAGTGTTTGAGATCTAACAAAGGAGGAGAATATACATCAAATGAGTTTGAAATGTTCTACAATGATAGAGGAATCAAAAGACAGACATCTGCTCGTAGAACCCCTCCACAAAATGGAATTACTGAAAGAAGGAATATATCTATAATGGACTGTGCTAAAACACTCATGATGGAGAAGAATGTTGCATTAAAATACTGGAAAGAAGCTATAAGTACAACTATCTATACCTTGAACCATGTACAAGTCAAGAAAGGTACTCATTCAACACCTTTTGAATTATGGTATGGATACTCACCTAATGTGAAATACTTTAAAGTATTTGGAATCAAATGTTACATTCTTGAAGATTTTAGGAATGGTAAACTTGATGCAAAAAGTGAAGAAGGTATATTCCTAGGCTATTCCACAAGAAGTAAAGCTTACAAGTGTTTAAATACTGACACTAATAAAGTTGTGGAAAGTGAAAATGTAATTTTTGATGAATATACAGAAGTACATGAGGTTGAACGTATGAAAGAACCAAAAGAATACAAATCATTTGTATACTCTTATGAAGGTATGCCTACTAAAGAAGATGCTATAAATCAAGATACAAACCAACAGATCAAGTTTCAATGACTACCGAGTCACACACTATGAATGTTGAGTTACATTCAGGAACCAAGCTACATTCAAAAGCCATGTTACAAAAAGAAGTTGAAGCACATTTAGATTTTGAGATTATTAGAGATGTTGAGTTACCTAATAGAGATGTACAAAATGATTCTGAAACTAAAAGATCAAATGAAGAAACAAGAGCTCAACTAAGATTGTCTAAATAAGTCAAAAGACATCATCTTGCTACACCAATTATTGAAGATAAAGAGATAGTTCAATTTTTTTGAACTTATTCTCAAATTATGTACATTAAATCAAATTGAGATGATTTGGCATGAGGATTACTTTAATTAAAATATTAGAGATTCAATATTTTTCTTTTTAGGATAGAAGATAATTTATTTTCATTAGAATAAATTGATAATATTTGTGTTTAAAATATAATTTTTTTATTATGAAAATAGCTAATTTCTAAAATATTGATACTTTTGTTGAAATAGTTTATTATATTATGTTAAATATTTTTAAGTGATAGTTTAGTTGTATGATTTTTGGATCATATTAAAAAAACTTATTTTTAGAAATTTAAATTTGCTTAAATTACTACTCTCAATCTTGTAAACTAGCAGACCTAAAATCTTAATTAAATTTCTTTATAAATAAAGCTCAGAGATATCTAATTTCAAGATATCTAAAGTTCACAAATATAAATAGTTCATCAAATTATGTATTAGGAAAGTTAGAAGGCTGCAAATAACTAAAAAATAATATTATGGAAAAAATTTAGTTTAACAAATGTATATCTACAATATACATCAAATTCATAAGATCCAAAAAAATTTATTCCTTATATGTACAATATACATATCATTATTCCTTATGAAGCCTAGTCAATATGGGCATCTTCTCTTTTCAAAGAAAAATTAAGAGAGCCATGTTCGTATCTGCAAAGACCCATGAATCTGTGATGAGATTTCACAAAGATCACACTAGAAAAAATTATGGCAATTAGATATAGATATACGCACTTAGATATATATCCATCCTCAACATTTTTGGGAAAATTGTCACCTAACTCAGCAATTGAATGATACCATTAGCCACAGTTGCAAGTACAAGAAAAAACAAAGCCATGATAAGATCCTATACTAAGAAGCTTTGGTGATTGGTACAAAGATAGTCAAAGAACATGACTCAACTACAACAGAGACCCCACAGTATCCAAGCAATTGAACCAATATTTTGTTACTAATTGCAACAGGTCATTTGACATGATGGAGTCTCAACCAAAGGTCAAGCATCAATAGTAATTTGTAAATCAAATTTGTGGGTAATATGCATGCCAAGATTAGAAAGAAGATCAAAAAGTTAATGTAAGACAAATTTGAGAACTAAGACTATGCTAATGCATCACTGCTGCAATTAAGACAATTGAAATGTCAATTCAATTGGAATCCATATGCCACATGTTTGTAACTGAAAAATATAAATTAAATTTGGATTGCATGAAGCATGTTTGTAACAAAATTCTCTTGTACTTCCACTTCTATCAATTTCATATTCTCCACTTTCACTTTTTTTTGGTAACTATTAGACAATATGTGCAAAGGTACAACTACTCATTCATTTTTAAAAGTCCTAACAAATGTCAATTTTTTTAAAAAGTCCTACTATAGAAAGCCTCTCAACTTAAAAAATTTATAATTTTCATTCTTCTCTATTTATTCTTAGACCTCATTCTAGAAAGACATGTCAAACTCAAATCAACTAACTTTTCTAGATTTCTCCTTAATACCCATGGCTGTGCATTTGTTAAACAAATTTAGCTTTAATTTTTGTTTTTCAATTTTAAGGACAGTACTTTGAAGATATGAAGTTAAGCATTTTTGTTATTTATTGTGTTTTGAAAGGCTTTGACAACCAACATCCTAACAGAATAAATACCGATAGAAAAAATAAGTCTGTTGTTCAAAACTATGAAATTTGAACTCTATCTAATGTATGCCCATTTTAACACACTAATGACTCATATCGACTAAATGTTGCATGTACCTAAATGTACATACAATTGTAATCAAATGTTTATGGAATAGAACATGCTGAAATACATTATTTTATTTTTTTTTTTAAATTGAAATTAAGTTATTATTTTTTTGAATAAATTAATAAAATATGCTAAACTACATTTCAAGTACTCGTGTTAAATTTTTTTTTTATTGAAGTATTAAAGTACCATAACAATGAATTCAAAAATTTGTGTATATTTATTTTTAGTTATTTATTTATTATTAGCGCTCCCATTTATTAACCTATAATAAATTGAAATTAAGTTATTTTTTTTTGAATAAATTAATAAAATATGCTAAACTACATTTCAAGTACTCGTGTTAAATTTTTTTTTTATTGAAGTATTAAAGTACCATAACAATGAATTCAAAAATTTGTGTATATTTATTTTTAGTTATTTATTTATTATTAGCGCTCCCATTTATTAACCTATAATATATTTTGTTACCAACGCAACTATTACACTTCACTAAAATGCAAGACTAGTTTATAGAGATCTTAGATCAATCTATCATTCTTCACAGTCAAAAACCACAAGCAGACGGAGGTCCAAAGTCAAAGGAAATGGACATATATATGGCCCATGGCTATACAGCTACGAAAATGCACTTCTTTTACATTGCCTTTCTAACTTTTTAAAAAATTAACTGAGTCCTCTCCTTCGTATGGAAGTGCATTTTCGTGGCTGTATAGACGTTGCCATATATATGTGGGGATGGAGAAGTCTCTATTTTAACTGCTTGGTTGACAATACTGTACGTTTGGTGGCAGAAATTAATGCTTACCAACTTAATTGACATTATTCTCCTACAGGACTTTCTACCTTCCAAGTTCTGTCGGAACCATAAAGGACTTCTGATTTGAGATTGAACTAGTCGCTGCAAGAGGGTTACTCTATCATTCACGACGATGTCAAGCCTGAAAACATTCTGCTTGATGGTAATATGTCACCGAAATTGGCTGACTTTGGGTTGGCGAAGCTCATGGGTAGAAATTTGAGCCGCGTGCTGACGATTACAAGAGGACGAGAGGATATTTGGCTCGAGAGTGGATCTATGGTGCTCCCATCTTTCGAGGCAGATGTCTACAATTTTTGAATGACCCTTTTGGAAATCATTTCTGGGCAAAGAAATCTGGACATAAATGTGCAAGATTCAAGTAATTCTTAGTTTCCCTCATGAGCTAGTACTCAAATTTACCAAGGGAACGTAATTAATATTGTGGAGGAGGATGTTGCAGAGGAGGAAAACTTGGAAGACGTGAGAAGAAAATGTGCTTCAGCTATGTTGTGCATTGAAGAGGATGAGAAGTGAGGCCAAACATCAATCAAGTGGTCCAGATGCTGGAAGGAAAGTTGGAACTTCAAACTCTGCAAATTGGGTGGTCTATGCTTAGCCCAACACACCGAAGTGACACGAGCAGCAACAGCGATAGCAATGGTACTAGGAGAATTCATTTTAAAATGTAGAGGCACATTATTGAAGTTTAGTAGTTAACTTTTAAGTTGTGGTAATACTATTAGATTTCAATTATGTAGATTTTCATTCAAATTTATTGATCTAAAATCTATACAGTTTTTTCTAAAAGTAATTTTACAGTTTTTTCTAATAGTAACATTACAGTTTGATTGTTTTCAAAAATATCTCACTTATTAACTTTATGCTATATATTTATTTTAATAAACTTAAGTATGTGGGAATCTTTGTTATATTTTAAATTTATATTAAAAATGATTCAATTTAGAGTTTTTTATGATTAAATGACATTATAAATATCATATTTATTATTAAATATTCATGTTTTTAAATTTTTATAATTTTAGGTTAAGAGTTATTTTATGATTGAATAATATTACAAATATTATGTTTATTATTAGATACTATTTTTTTTATACTAATTAAATTAAATATTAAGTATAAAAGAAATAAAAATTAAGTAGTTGAGGGAGGCTACACACTATGTTTCATCCTTCACCAAGGCTTGGAGATGTTCAACATCAATTGGTCCAAATGGCATATTAATATTGTACTATTTTTATACTAGGACTTGCACCTTTAAGGGGTGTAATGCTTAAGTCCATAGCAAAATATATAAAAATATTGATAGTGTGGTATATTTATTCAATTTCTATATTCTTATATCTCATTTCCCCTACTTCTCTTTGATCTACTCTATTTGTATGTCTATCTATCTATCTATCTATCTGTGTGTCTGTCTGTCTGTCTATTCATCCATCTATTTGTCTATTTATCTACTATCTCTCTACCTATATCTCATTTCCTCTATCTCTCTCTTATCTACTCTATCTATCTATTTGTCCATCTATCCATCCATTTAAATGTCAGTTTATCTACTATGTATCTATTATCCCATATATATTTATCATTGTATCCCATCATCTCCTCTTTAACTACCGAAAATTGGTGGGTGTTAATGCCATAGTTTAAAAGTATAAGGATTTTTTAAAATAATTTCTTAAAGGTTTGGGCATCAATAGGAAACCTAATACAATATATTCCATAAAAAAAATAAAAGACAGCAAGTTATGTTGATGTTTTTCAAATAATGATAAAACTATATCATCAACCTTTTGTAATTCTAGTGTGTTTTAGTTTAAATATCAATTGTAACCTCATCACTATTATGAAGAGAAAAATATAATACAACCTTGAATCAGAGTCACATTCCATTGGCATTTAACAATGTGCAATATTTATACCTATAGAAAAATATAGTTTTAACAATGACATTTGGTATATTTATACATCTTTATCCTCCTCCACCTCTATCTATTACTGCCCTAATACAACTAAATCAAGGTTTTTTAAGAAATGTTGTTGTTCTAATATCTTTTATTATTTAAGAATCTTATAGTTAGGTTTATGATGTACATAATGGTTAGTATTTTTTTGGAGCTAACATTTTGTCTCATTCAATAATTTGGAGTAGTTCTTTTCACACATAGGATGCACGTTAGACATCGAACAATATATGCTTCAAGAAACTAGGTTGTCCATTTAATATAGGATGTGATAGTTCAAGAAATACGGAGAAAGGGGGAGAAATAAGAGAGGGGGAGTGATTAAGATGAATAGTAAAAGGTGGGGCAAAATATTTAGAGGTGAAAATTGGTAGAGATATAAAAATAAAGAGGGAATAGTAGGGAAATATTGAGGGAGTATGTGTGTGTGTATATGAGTTGGAGAGATATGAATGGAGATAAAAGTAGGAGGGGACTGTGAGGGAGACAAATAGGAAGAGGGGAAAGGAGAGGGAGATACACAGAGGGAGATAAATAAAGATATATAATGTGATAAATAGAGGATTTTTGTGTTGATAAGATAGAGATGGAGATCAAAATATACACTACACAAACGCAAAAAAAGTGGATTTTCTATTGTGTCTAACTTCTAATCTTTTGAGAAACCAAAGATAAAAAGAAGTTTTCTTTAAGACTTAGTATCAAGAATTATTATTTTCTCCATTCTTAGTATAGTTTAGTGAGAGGAGTACATAATATGAGATACATTACATAATTATGGCATTATAAAATCAATAGCTAGCTACATAAGGAATTTTCCCATTGACATCATGCATATTTTCTGGGAGTCCTAATAATACTATTTGACAACCTCAAAGAACTACCACTTGTTATGGATAAATAAAAGTATATGTCACGCTCTAATGCCAAGTTGTTGTGGGGCCATTTCATAATAGTTGTTACTTTATGAGTAATTTGGTCCAACAAGAATGTTAGAGAAATATGCAAGAATATTTTTGCCAATTGTTGTTGAATATACAAGATGCAAACCCAATAGAAGATGAATGGAAGCTTCACATGACTCATAGAGACATATACCTTTTAGTAAAAAATATATACATATACATTTTTCATAGTTTTATACACTTGTTCACTTCTAATGATTTAGTAAAGCTACACAATAGAAGGTTGTTGAAGTTATTGAATTTCCTAATCACAATAAGTACATGTTCAATAAACTATACAAGAAGAAATGATAATGTAAGGAATTATGGACAATAAGAAAAAAAAAAATTCCTTTGCAACTAACAATAAATTATGCTTGCATCGAACATATGGATAGAGAGAGGACTTGTTAATAGAACTCTTGGCTAAATTTTTGACATTGATGTTACTATTTTGTATATACAAAACAATAAAGATTATATTCATACTTTTCACATCAAAAAATAACCATGATATATATATAGATAGATAGATAGATAGATAGATAGATGGATAGATAGATAGATAGATAGATAGCACTATCAACATAATGCTTGCACCCTTCAAAGATGCAAGTGTTAGTTGTTATCCCTCTCATATATTACCCATAACATATTTTATTACGACAATGTGACAGTCATGAAATCAATCCTCGCCATTCATTTTTTCTCCACCTTTTCTCTGCCACTTTTCACTATTGTCAAATTTTTGGCTATTCTCAAAAGTGGTTATTGAGGGTTTTGTATGAGAAAGAATGGGAGTCCAAGCATGGGGTTTAGTGAGAATGAATAAGCCAACCATTTTCTCCATGTGTGATGTACATTCTAGACAATTCTAATGCCAGCAAAACTGCTCATGTCATGACATGCAAATTCAACTCTCCCAAAGAAAGAAAGCCTTGTGCTTCGCAAAAGTGTCCTGGTCAAATTTGGGGATCACAAATACTTAAACACAAAAGGGATAGGCTAATGGTCCAAAAATATATCATATGTATTATTAATAGGCATTTATTAGTAATGTTGAATATCTATCAATATGTATCCTTATGTATAGACATAAATATGCTAAAGAAAAAGAAAATATACATTATAATTTTATGTCTATTGTCTACTTTGTACATCTGACATTATCCATAATCATATTTGTGGCTATTTTTAATTGCTCCAAGGAGAAATATCACTTGGCCTATATTAATGATCACTAGAAAACAAAAAAAATATTAATGAGACCAAAATAAGAATAGGGAGCCTTTCTTTAGTTATCTTTAAATTTAGAATGGGATAGAGCCACATATCATTGAACTAATTTTACTTGTCTCAAATTGGTTACAATCATGTTAGAGTGTTTTGCAGCTTTTTAGCTACTATTAATCTTTTCCTTTACATGTATTTGTGTTTATGTAGATGTTGTAAAGCTACTTAGAGATAATTACGGTTGAAATCTATTTAGTGCTCCCCTCAGGATTTGTGACAAGGGATTAACCACCTTCTATGTACTATAAGTTGAGTGGTTGTATTGGGGATTGACAGATTGGTCTTTTGGTGCAATGGCAACCTCACTCTAACAGAATCTTTGTAGTGCCAATCTCTAACTAATTAAAGAAGTATGAAAATGTGTTCTCCTAAAGCCTTCTTTTAAATGGTCAAGGTTATTTGGTATGATCCAAGGCACATTAGTAACATTATAGAAGATAATTAAAAAAGCTAGTAGTTACTCCATAGGGCTAAAATGTAAGGTCATTTTTTTGTTCATGTTATAAGAAGATGAAGTCTTCCATCAAAGGAATGTCATTTAACTAAGATAATGAAAAACAAGAAAGTTTCATCATAGGAATGACATTTAACTAAGATAATGAGAAACGAAATATATGCAACATAATCCAGTGTTGATGAACCTAGTCACTAGTTGTAGTGCATTAGGAGATTCCAATGTTAACAAAAAAGAAACATAAATAGTTTTAATCTAACACCAGATAGGACCCTTCAACAAACAAGAGGTCAAAATGCCCAAAGGGGCAAAATAACTAAATGAGACAATAACCAATACCAAAATGATACAAAAAAAAATCAATTACAACATTGCAATCATAATATCATTCTTCTAATGATATTCTCATTAATGTATTTGACTTTCTATCATGCCCTATTATAGTGTCTAGAAAGAAAAGCCCCAAAATTGCTATGCTTTTTATGTATAAGAAATAAAAGTCTATACTTTTTAAATTTTTATGTTATACTATTTTTATACATGTAATATAAATATACTTATGATTTTCTATATTATTTATTTGATCCATGATGGATTGATATTATTTTTAATTATGCAATGTACATAATGTTTATCACTTTTGAATAATGATAAATTCTTTGTTCTGATGTTTTAATGTATAGTCATTACTCTCATAGTCAATTTGCTTACAAGTGTACAATATAAAGCCACTATAAAAATTAATGTGTGACTCTCCAAGTCAAGTCTCTATAAAATAACTATCATATCACTTGGAGATACAACAACAATTAGTTCCAAATGGTGAAATATTGTCCTCTCTTTTGGAGAGGGTGCTTCTCCCACTCAATCAATCTTTATCCTTTAGTTATATTATCAGATATTTTTGTTTCTACAAGATCTAACATTGATTTCAAGACCCTTTTCCCTTTTGTCTTGTGAATGTATCCTCCTTAAGTTACGCTTGAGGGATTGTTGGTGTGAAAGTAGTATTAAAAGACTATCTTATGCATCTACTAAATAGACATTAGTAGGAATTTATTTATTTTTATTTAGTTAATCTTTCTTTGAATATGTGTCATAAAATTTATTTTATATATCCTTTATTCTTAAGAAATGTGGATTTTGCGTATTTAAATGACCCCACTATTCTTAATGTATTTTAAAAGATAGATCTCAACAAATTTGTCTACAAATTTATATATTACATTTCAAATCTACAGTTTCCTATATATATTTCAAATTTTAGATTTTTTCAAGCGATTATTTGTCTATTGGTAAAGTTGAATGATTACTGTTACAATCAAATTAACCTCCAAGTGTACAATATTAAGCCATTGTAAAATAAATGCATGACTCTTTTGAGTCAAGTCACTACAAAATAACTATCATATCACTTGTAGATACAACAATAATGAGTTCCAAGTGGTGAAATATTGTCAAGATGGAGCATTAATAAGAAGATGTCAATAGAATAGAGCATTGAAATCATTTATTTTGTTTTACAACTCATTTCAAAAGTTGTGTAGTTTTCAACATATCCATATCCCAAAAGAATCAAAGCATGGGCCTACAATTAACTATATCTATAGCCCTCCCATCATTCAAATATCTTTGTTAACATATTCATAACATATGGATAGGAGAGAAGAATCTCTAACTATGAAAATAGTAAAATCTCAATAGCCCCTAGCTTTTATAGTTTAAGTGTCACCTTTGTAAAGATGATAAGCCCAAAATCTCTCTAACTCAAGGGATAGCTGATTGCTAGAGAAATCACCACACGATTAGAAACCTAAAGCCTTCTTCTTTTTTTATCTCAAAGGCATAATGGTAGGTAAACCTTTAAAGAGTAAAAGACCTCACTTACTACAAGCTAAACATGTATGTTTGAAGGAATCATCTTTACCTTACCAAGAGTAAAGGGAAATACTTTCCAACATCCCATTTACACTTTATGTTGAAAAGAAATACCCTAGCCTTGAGAAAGTTACCCTTCCAATGTACCACCTATATTACAATTAGGTGACCTTGTAAATAATCAAATCTGTATGCACTCTCACTTGTGTGTATTAGGAAATCATATTTCTATTGCATTTTGCCGAAGATGGATGAGAGAAATGAGACAAACTAAAATTAATCTATAATTTGGTAGAAACATTATGTCACTAAAAATATATAATCCTTGGCACACAATTGAGTCATCTACATTATCGAAGCATGATGTTTTCCAATGCTTTTGTGGGAATCCCCTCTAGAGAATATTTGTGGATAACCTCAATTATTCACTAGAAAATGAAGAAGTTAATGTACTCTTAGATATGAAAAAGCTAAAGGTGGATTAGAGAAACTCAACTCTTCAATCTAGGAATTTAGAAGTTATTTCATCCACATCCCTATTTTATATAGGAAATTTGCACATTCCCACCAGTGCTTAGATGAGGCATCACATATATGAAAATCAAAAGGTATAGTTACACCCTTAAAAAAAGGACTCTTAGCAATGAGAAATCAGGATGTTGATTTTTAATCTTGAATTAGATGATCAATTGTGATTGTTATATAAAGTAATGTAATGATTCAAATAGGAAAATGATCAAGGGGGATTAAATTTTGATAAATAGATATGCCAAACATGACTAAGTATGTTGGTCTTTCTTGTTTAATAGGGTGATTATTTGTGAATTGTTATAATATTTTAATAGTAGAGTAGTTATGTTTAATTCAATCAATGTTTTTTTTACTACATTTAATAGGGGAAGGTATAGAAAGATAAATGTAGATATACAAAGGAAAGAGAGATGGGGAAATAATGGGAGGGACATATGGATGAACGTGAAGAGAGATAGAGAGATGAAATAGAGCGGCAGGGAGAAAGAGGGAGAATATATAGCGAGATAAAAAATGGTACATAAAGAGAGCGAGAGAGCGAGAGAGAGAGAGAGAGAGAGAGAGAGAGAGAGAGAGAGAGAGAGAGAGAGAGAGAGAGAGAGATGTGTGTGGGGAGAGGAGGGAGGTACATAGATAGATAGATATCAAACATACATAAGTACACATACATATAGACATGAAGATGGGACGAGATAAAGAGTGGGAGGAAAAAATAGAGGAGATAGATGGAGGGAGGGAGAAACAGATAAAGATTTATATGAAATAGAAAGATAAAGATATTTGACCATCTAAATGGGGGAAATACATTAGGGATAGAGAGGGATGGAGAGATAAATAAATAGTGATATTGATAGAGGTAGATGTGGTCCAGGAAATACAGAGATGTAGATATTTAAAGGATATAAAAGAGGTGATGGAGAGGGATGGATAGAGATAGGGAGAATTTTTGAGATATGGAAGGGGAGGGGGAAGATATATGTAGAGATGAATATAGAGTGAGAGGTGGGAGAGAATTCAATAGATAAATATAGAGAGATTAGGAGATAAAGAGAGAAATAAATCTAGAGATATGCATAGGAAGACATGACATAAATAGAGATCTAGATGGTGAGATAGATTGGCAAAGTAATAAGAAAATATTAACAAGATAAAAAAGGTGCTTTAAAATAAGAGAAATACATAATTATACTTCTATGCATATACAACCCCATTGCACATTAAGATCTAATTGCTAATACATTTCACTTTTTAGTTTGCTGGATGGCCATTTCTTTTTTCACTGAAATTAGACTGTAGTGCCTGCCCCTAGTTCGCATTTTTGTTATCATTGTTAAATTCTTTTAGGTTGATTTTATGCATTGATTAGTTTAGAGATATTGGATTTACAATATTATGATATTATTTCATGTCTTGAATTACAAATGCATCGGTTATTATTGCTTAGTTGATTTCATTCATGTGTTGTTAATGGTATTTTGATGATTCCTAGTTAGTAAATGTGGTTTCTTTCATAAAAATGTTAACATGATGTCTTTAATGATGATTGTGTTGTATTGATAGAGATGCATTATTATATGTATGCATTTGATGTTAGACTTGTGATTTTTACGATACTTACCCCATACTTGCATGTGTATGGTGTGCGTGTTTATTTTATCTTTCTGTCTAACGTGTTTGATGTGGTTAAGGGAGGGAGTCGTAGTCACCTGCTAGTCGGGATCTACACGATGAACCACTCCCCGCCATTGTCTGTTTAGTTTAGATATATTATATACATGTACATGCTCGTCTTTTATACAGGATGCAGGTACCGGGCATCGACTTCCCTGAATTGCCAGGATGAGCGTGCCCTATTACAAATACTCAAATGGTGAGAATGGGAAGATAATGATCAGGTCCAATCCTAGCCATAGCCTAAAATACTTGTCTTGCAAGGAGGACTTGTAACAGATTGTCTACCCTTTTTAAACCCGTGAGTATTTTGTGCGTATGTTGTTTTGTGAGTCTTTGATGAATTTCTATTAATTAAGTCTAAATAATAGATTAAATTAATAATTTAATTTAATGGAGAATTATTATGGCTTTTTTAATATTTAATTATATTTAATTAATTGAAAAATTAATTAAATATAAAGAATTGAATTGGAAGATAAAAGCTATAAGATTAAATTTAGAACATGATAATATTTATTTAATTTAATAATAATATATTTAGAGTTCATTTTTAAATAAATGCTAAATATTATTGTTATTTAAGTTAATAAATATTTATCAAATTAAACGTTCAAAATATATTAAAAAGGAAAAGATATTAATTTATGGAAAAGATTTAAGTTCGCATGAATGAGTTTTAAATATAAGAGATTAATTTAAAAGATAAAAAAAAACATGTGAACTTAATAAAGATATTCTAAGAAAGTGTGCATGAGATTTTAAAAGGTTATTAAATTTATTAAAGTAAAGTAAAGTGGAAAGTTAAATAAAGTAATTTAACAATTCACTTAAAGTGCATGAAGGAATAATAAAAGAATATTTTAATTTAAAAAGGAAATTAATTGTGCATGAATGAATTAATTAAATGAGAGAGAATTAAATATTGGAGATAAAAGTTAAAGTTTAAATTTAGAACGTGATTGATTATATTTATTTAATTTAATAATAATATATTTAGAGTGCATTTTTAAATAAATGCTAAATATTATTGTTATTTAAGTTAATAAATATTTTATCAATTAAGTTTCTAAAAAATGAAATCAAAAGTGAAAAGATATTTAATTATCATAAAGATTATAGTTTGCATGATTTATGCATGAGATGAAAATAAAAGAAATTAATTGAAAAGATTAAACATGTGAAATTAATAAAGATATTTAATCGCATTAAGTACACATGAGATTTATAAGTTATAAATTGATTAAAATAGAAGTCAAGTGGCTAGTTAAATAAAGTAATTTAACAGTTCACTTAAAGTGCATGAAGGAAAAATAAAATAATATTTTAATTAAAAGTGAATTAATTGTGCATGAAGAATTAATTAAATAAAATAATTATTATTTTAGAGTTGTAGAGACAGAAACCCTAAAGGTAATTAAATTCTATATTAGAGGGTTTTGGGGTCATTATTAGCGGGACAGATTTTCAGGGAACACACTTTTGGAAAGGGGAGCAAAGAAATCTTTGGAGGCTTGGAAGGGTTCGGATTAGCAAGGGTTTCACCAGATTGTTAGCATCAGATCAAGGTAGGGTTTGTGAACCATTCTAGAAACACTTTCGGATCTTTGTCTTCTTCGTGCTTGTTGGAAATTGCTTTCTCAAATTTTATTGAATGAATCTTGCTACCTTTCTTCTGAATCTTTTGCGATTTGATTTCTTCTGGGAATCGGGATTGAAAAAAACTATTTAGAAAACCTTGTTTTACTTCTGAAAGAAATTTAGTATTAAATTGAAATTTGGGTTTTGAATTAAAATGGAATTAAGAAATTTAAATTTGGAAGGGGTTTGTTTTTGGAAATGAAAATCTTAGGATTGAAAATTCGAAGGGTTCAATTTATTTTTCCTATCAGTTTAATATCATAAATGTTATTAAAATATGTATATATTAAAATAATATTGTTATGAAGTTCGTTGAGAAAAATATTATAAAATAAAGAATATAGAATTATAATACAATTCTTAAAATTTATCTAAATTTATTAGAAGGGTTGTTCTTCTAATAAACAAAATTATTGAAATTTGACTTAGTTAAAAAAATATTAAAAAAATAAAATAAAATAAATAATAATAATAATAATAATTATAATAATAATTAATAATAATAATAATAATAATAATAATAAATAATAATAATAATAATAATAATAATAAAATTTAAAAAAAAAACAAAAAAAACAAAAATTGAAACCTTACATTAATTCAACAATATATTATCAATCAAATCCAACTGTGAGACTATGATGTTCTCTATGTACTATCTATATTTTTTTTTGGATTTTGGTGTTGTTTAGATGTCGACCAGTCTAGGATGTACACCAGAGGTTTTGTGAGATTTCTTGGATACTATTATGTGGCTAGATGTTATGATGATTCTTGTGATTCAAATTGGAGATTATGTTTATGAGGTTTATCTTTGTGGAGCAATTATGTGTATTTGGGGTTGCCATCTTATTTTTGGGTTGCCTGTTAAGGAACCGAGTTTGTTCTTTATTAGTGTTGTGGTATGGGACACAACTATGGATTTATGTGATTAGGAGAGGTTGTCTAGGTATGTGACTTGGGAGTGGCTTGCATAGGGGTCCGGGACCCAAAGTGGTCAGTACCAGGGTAACCTAATGCAAGTTATGTAATAAGTGATAATCTAGTAATTAAAATTTATGGGGGGAAACACACTAAAAAGATAAGTTAGAGATTTTTGATCTACCCATGCCTTTAGTGCTTGTATAGACTAAGGATGGGAATGAGATGAGTGCCTCGTCTTCTTGAGAGGGCTTTCTAGTTTCCATATGTGTGATGTTGAGGGTCCGGGGTTCATAGTAACCAGTCCAGGGTAACTCAACGCTTGAGGGTCCGGGGTCTATTAAGAGATCAGTCCAGGGTAACTCAAGCAGCCATGTGATGACACTCCCTAGTATGTAGCCTAAGTCTCCTCTGTAGTTTTTGTGTATCTCTGGTGGTGTACTTATTGTTGGATGTGGTGTACTTATTGTTGGTGGTGTATCTATTGTTGGATGTGTTTATTGTGGTTACTTACTTTCATTGATGATGATTGGTGTTTCATTATGTTGTACTTTTGACATGTGGTTTTTGACTTGAGAAGGATTATCTTTTGTTGACTTTATCTTGTGATCTTGGTATTTGGTTTATACTTGGTTTGTGTATGATGTTTGGTTATGTGATGTCAGTATTGGATTGAGTGTTCTTTCTTTCTGGTTTATTTTATCTTCTTGAGTAGTATGTGTTACCTTTGAGATAGTTTTGGCTAGTAGGTATTCCATGCCTAGGAGTGTTTTATGTTTGATAGTCGTTTGTGGATTGTTCATTATCTTCCCTGCACGGTGGGAGTGGAAGCCTGACTAAGTAACCACGCGGTCGGGAGGTAGTGGCTTCTTACCATTTGGGTTCCCCTTCACATTGCCAGCTGTTGGATGTTCGTTGTAAAAGATGTACCTTTATCATTCTTACTTCTTATCTCAGAGACTTCTTTTTAGATGAAGTATATATGTTATCATGTATTCTATTGTACAGTATCTATTTTCACATACCCTGTGACATGTGCAGTGGATGTTATTGATTGGATGTACTTTCATTGTATTGTTTATACTTATGCATTTGCTTATGCGACTATGTATCTGTTATTCTTTTATGATCTTGAGACATTGTACTTGAAACTTAAACTAATTAATTTAAGATTATTAAATGTGACTCAACGTAAAGGAACCTTTGAGGAATTGAAACTATATCTATAATTGCAAATGTGTATTTGTTGTGTATGTTCATATTGCTTCTGCATTAATGTTATCTTGATGTTGTTTAAACTTCAAAAAAAAAAATAGTTCAGTAAACATTGTAACATGTTCGGTTTATTTCTCTTGGGTTCCCGAGCGGGGCGTTACATATGGTATCAGAGCTAGGTTTCAACATTGGGAACTTTGGGCATTATGTGCGCCATCACTTGAGCAATTAGTAAACTTACAACGCATTTAAACGACAAACTTATATTGACATCAAACTTGAAACCAAACTGTTGAACAACAAACTTTGAAATGAGACAGATTCTAAACATGGAACTAGAAAACTTATAAAACTTTTTGGATTATTGCTTTATGTCAGTATGTTATGACCCTATGGTTATGATGGATTCTTAGATGTCATTGTTGTGTGTGGGTGTTGTAGGAGAGATGACTTCTGGTTCTAGATCCATTGCTAGGGGTCGTAGCTCAGGACGTGGTAGAAGTCGTGGGAGAGTTAGTCACCGTATTCCTTCCTTGGTCCATTCAGGGGACCCTATTCAGGAAGAGGCTAGAGAGGATGCTAGTGTTAAGCAAGATGCTGAGACAGAAGGACCGATTACTAGAGACTTGGTCAAGGAGATCCTAGCACACCTACCGTTACAGGATAGAGCTCATCATTCAGAGCATGGAGATAGAGATAGGTCCATGAGTCCTAGAGGAAGGAACCTAGAGAGCATAAGGCGGTCTAGTCAGTCCATCCAAATGAAGGACCTATTACGGGTCAAGATCAAACCTTTCAATGGAGAAGGTACTGGATATGATGCTGAGAATTGGTTGATTGCACTAGATAGATGTTTTTCCATGCAAGACTTTGACTCCAATGTCAAAGCAAGATATGCCATTACCCACTTAGAGCTCTTTGCAGCAATTTGGTGGAATATGGAGGAGAAGAAACTTGGGATAAATATGCAGACTGTCACATGGGAGTTGTTCCTCGAACACTTCCATGAGCGATTTCTATCAGAGCAGTGGCAACTGCAGAGGGCAGATGAGTTTCATGACTTGAGATAGGGTACCAAGACCATGGTGGAGTATGAGCGTAAGTTCTTCGAGCTTATGTCTTATGCAGGAGTTAGTGATAGCTCACCATTGATGGTCCAACATTTCATTAGAGGACTTAATGCTAACATCATTGGGGGTGTTAAGGTTTTCCAACCTAAAACCCTTAAGGATGCTATATTGCAAGCTACTTTGGTTGAGGTGAGTGTGACTTCAGGCCAAGGTGGCCTACCAGGTGTTCAGGCTAGAGGGGCACTTTATTCAGGAGCATTGAGGGATAACCAGTCTCAAGGAGCTGGAAGTTCTAAAAATTCTCCTAACTTCTCTAAGGGTAATCAGGAGAAGCCGGGAAGAAAGTTCTTCCATGGTAATAGTGGTGGTTCACAGTCAGGGAACTATCACAACTGGAAGCATAGTATGCGCAACAGGTTGGATCGAGTTCCTCGAGCTCTCAGTGAGGATGCTAGTGTTGGTAGTTTTGATCAGTCGCATGCACCTGGAGCTCAAGGAGGCTTTAGTGGAGATTGCTACTTTTGTGGACAATATGGTCATAGAGCGACCAACTGCCCCGATCGTGGACCTTAGTTTTGTGTTGATTCATGTTTCTTGTAATGGGCTTCCAGGAGTAAGCCTAATTCTAGGGGGGGTGGATGTAGTGCCTGCCCCTAGTTCGCATTTCTGTTATCATTGTCAAATTCTTTTAGGTTGATTTTATGCATTGATTAGTTTAGAGATATTGGATTTACAATATTATGATATTATTTCATGTCTTGAATTACAAATGCATCGGTTATTATTGCTTAGTTGATTTCATTCATGTGTTGTTAATGGTATTTTGATGATTCCTAGTTAGTAAATGTGGTTTCTTTCATAAAAATGTTAACATGATGTCTTTAATGATGATTATGTTGTATTGATAGAGATGCATTATTATATATATGCATTTGATGTTAGACTTGTGATTTTTACGATACTTACCCCATACTTGCATGTGTATGGTGTGCGTGTTTATTTTATCTTTCTGTCTAACGTGTTTGATGTGGTTAAGGGAGGGAGTCGTAGTCACCTGCTAGTCGGGATCTACACGATGAACCACTCCTCGCCATTGTCTGTTTAGTTTAGATATATTATATACATGTACATGCTCGTCTTTTATACAGGATGTAGGTACCGGGCATCGACTTCCCTGAATTGCCAGGATGAGCGTGCCCTATTACAAATACTCAAATGGTGAGAATGGGAAGATAATGATCAGGTCCAATCCTAGCCATAGCCTAAAATACTTGTCTTGCAAGGAGGACTCGTAACAGACTGTCTACCCTTTTTAAACCCGTGAGTATTTTGTGCATATGTTGTTTTGTGAGTCTTTGATGAATTTCTATTAATTAAGTCTAAATAATAGATTAAATTAATAATTTAATTTAATGGAGAATTATTATGGCTTTTTGAATATTTAATTATATTTAATTAATTGAAAAATTAATTAAATATAAAGAATTGAATTGGAAGATAAAAGCTATAAGATTAAATTTAGAACATGATAATATTTATTTAATTTAATAATAATATATTTAGAGTTCATTTTTAAATAAATGCTAAATATTATTGTTATTTAAGTTAATAAATATTTATCAAATTAAACGTTCAAAATATATTAAAAAGGAAAAGATATTAATTTATGGAAAAGATTTAAGTTCGCATGAATGAGTTTTAAATATAAGAGATTAATTTAAAAGATAAAAAAAAACATGTGAACTTAATAAAGATATTCTAAGAAAGTGTGCATGAGATTTTAAAAGGTTATTAAATTTATTAAAGTAAAGTAAAGTGGAAAGTTAAATAAAGTAATTTAACAATTCACTTAAAGTGCATGAAGGAATAATAAAAGAATATTTTAATTTAAAAAGGAAATTAATTGTGCATGAATGAATTAATTAAATGAGAGAGAATTAAATATTGGAGATAAAAGTTAAAGTTTAAATTTAGAACGTGATTGATTATATTTATTTAATTTAATAATAATATATTTAGAGTGCATTTTTAAATAAATGCTAAATATTATTGTTATTTAAGTTAATAAATATTTTATCAATTAAGTTTCTAAAAAATGAAATCAAAAGTGAAAAGATATTTAATTATCATAAAGATTATAGTTCGCATGATTTATGCATGAGATGAAAATAAAAGAAATTAATTGAAAAGATTAAACATGTGAAATTAATAAAGATATTTAATCGCATTAAGTACACATGAGATTTATAAGTTATAAATTGATTAAAATAGAAGTCAAGTGGCTAGTTAAATAAAGTAATTTAACAGTTCACTTAAAGTGCATGAAGGAAAAATAAAATAATATTTTAATTAAAAAGCGAATTAATTGTGCATGAAGAATTAATTAAATAAAATAATTATTATTTTAGAGTTATAGAGACAGAAACCCTAAAGGTAATTAAATTCTATATTAGAGGGTTTTGGGGTCATTATTAGCGGGACAGATTTTCAGGGAACACACTTTTGGAAAGGGGAGCAAAGAAATCTTTGGAGGCTTGGAAGGGTTCGGATTAGCAAGGGTTTCATCAGATTGTTAGCATCAGATCAAGGTAGGGTTTGTGAACCATTCTAGAAACACTTTCGGATCTTTTTCTTCTTCGTGCTTGTTGGAAATTGCTTTCTCAAATTTTATTGAATGAATCTTGCTACCTTTCTTCTGAATCTTTTGCGATTTGATTTCTTCTGGGAATCGGGATTGAAAAAAACTATTTAGAAAACCTTGTTTTACTTCTGAAAGAAATTTAGTATTAAATTGAAATTTGGGTTTTGAATTAAAATGGAATTAAGAAATTTAAATTTGGAAGGGGTTTGTTTTTGGAAATGAAAATCTTAGGATTGAAAATTCGAAGGGTTCAATTTATTTTTCCTATCAGTTTAATATCGTAAATGTTATTAAAATATGTATATATTAAAATAATATTGTTATGAAGTTCGTTGAGAAAAATATTATAAAATAAAGAATATAGAATTATAATACAATTCTTAAAATTTTCATATATAATAATTTATCTAAATTTATTAGAAGGGTTGTTCTTCTAATAAACAAAATTATTGAAATTTGACTTAGTTAAAAAAAATTTAAAAAATAAAATAAAATAAATAATAATAATAATAATAATAATAATAATAATTAATAATAATAATAATAATAATAATAATAATAAATAATAATAATAATAATAATAAAATTTTAAAATTAAAAAAAAAAAAAAAAAAAAAAAATTGAAACCTTACATTAATTCAACAATATATTATCAATCAAATCCAACTGTGAGACTATGATGTTTTCTATGTACTATCTATATTTCTTTTTGGATTTTGGTGTTGTTTAGATGTCGACCAGTCTAGGATGTACACCAGAGGTTTTGTGAGATTTCTTGGATACTATTATGTGGCTAGATGTTATGATGATTCTTGTGATTCAAATTGGAAATTATTATTATGAGGTTTATCTTTGTGGAGCAATTATGTGTATTTGGGGTTGCCATCTTATTTTTGGGTTGCCTGTTAAGGAACCGAGTTTGTTCTTTATTAGTGTTGTGGTATGGGACACAACTGTGGATTTATGTGATTAGGAGAGGTTGTCTAGGTATGTGACTTGGGAGTGGCTTGCATAGGGGTCCGGGACCCAAAGTGGTCAGTAACAGGGTAACCTAATGCAAGTTATGTAATAAGTGATAATCTAGTAATTAAAATTTATGGGGGGAAACACACTAAAAAGATAAGTTAGAGATTTTTGATCTACCCATGCCTTTAGTGCTTGTATAGACTAAGGATGGGAATGAGATGAGTGCCTCGTCTTCTTGAGAGGGCTTTCTATTTTCCATATGTGTGATGTTGAGGGTTCGGGGTTCATAGTAACCAGTCCAGGGTAACTCAACGCTTGAGGGTCTGGGGTCTATTAAGAGATCAGTCCAGGGTAACTCAAGCAGCCATGTGATGACACTCCCTAGTATGTAGCCTAAGTCTCCTCTGTAGTTTTTGTGTATCTCTGGTGGTGTACTTATTGTTGGATGTGGTGTACTTATTGTTGGTGGTGTATCTATTGTTGGATGTGTTTATTGTGGTTACTTACTTTCATTGATGATGATTGGTGTTTCATTATGTTGTACTTTTGACATGTGGTTTTTGACTTGAGAAGGATTATCTTTTGATGACTTTATCTTGTGATCTTGGTATTTGGTTTATACTTGGTTTGTGTATGATGTTTGGTTATGTGATGTCAGTATTGGATTGAGTGTTCTTTCTTTCTGGTTTATTTTATCTTCTTGAGTAGTATGTGTTACCTTTGAGATAGTTTTGGCTAGTAGGTATTCCATGCCTAGGAGTGTTTTATGTTTGATAGTCGTTTGTGGATTGTTCATTATCTTCCCTGCACGGTGGGAGTGGAAGCCTGACTAGGTAACCACGCGGTCGGGAGGTAGTGCCTTCTTACCATTTGGGTTCCCCTTCACATTGCCATCTGTTGGATGTTCGTTGTAGAAGATGTACCTTTATCATTCTTACTTCTTATCTCAGAGACTTCTTTTTAGATGAAGTATATATGTTATCATGTATTCTGTTGTACAGTATCTATTTTCACATACCCTGTGACATGTGCAGTGGATGTTATTGATTGGATGTACTTTCATTGTATTGTTTATACTTATGCATTTGCTTATGCGACTATGTATCTGTTATTCTTTTATGATCTTGAGACATTGTACTTGAAAATTAAACTAATTAATTTAAGATTATTAAATGTGACTCAACGTAAAGGAACCTTTGAGGAATTGAAACTATATCTATAATTGCAAATGTGTATTTGTTGTGTATGTTCATATTGCTTCTGCATTAATGTTATCTTGATGTTGTTTAAACTTCAAAAAAAAAAATAGTTCAGTAAACATTGTAACATGTTAGGTTTATTTCTCTTGGGTTCCCGAGCGGGGCGTTACATAGACCACTCTAGCATTCTGTATAGTAAGAAATCATATGTGGAAACTGAACCAAAGTCAACCAGGATGGATCTAGATGAGTTTGACAGAAATTTCCATTTTAAATGCTTCTCTGACCATTCTTAAAAACAGAAATCTCCGTTTTAAATGATTCTCTAACAATTCTTAAAAGACAAAAATTTCCATCTTAAATGATTCTCTGACAATTCTTACAGACAGAAATTTCCTTTCCAGATGTTTCTCTAACAATTCTTAAAGACAGAAATTTCAGTCTTAAATGATTCTCTGATCATTCTTAGACAGAAATTTCCGTTTTAAATGATTCTCTGACAATTCTTAAAGACAGAAATTTTCGTTTTAAATGATTCTCTGACAATTATTAAAGGTTGGTGGCAGAAGTTGATGTTCACCAACTCAATAGAGACTGTTCATTTACATTAACTCTCCAACCTATCTCGTTCACCAACTCAATAGACACTGTTCGTTTACAACAACTCTCCAACGTATCTTGGAATCATATAAGCGGCACAGGGACTTCGGCCATGGGAAAATTATTCGCAAGCCTTTTTTTAACCGTTCTTTTCATAATTCAACTCAAGAGTAATAGTGCTGCTGCAGTTGAGGCTCGAGATACTCTTTTGCTGGGCGCCTCGGTTAGCGGGAATCAGACAATTATCTCCAAGGACGGAACATTTGAGTTGGGATTCTTCAGCCCCGATGGAAGCAACTGGTATATTGGCATCTGGTACGCCCAAATTCCAGAGAAGACTTATGTTTGGGTGGCCAACAGGGAGACTCCTGCCAGAAAAAGATCTGGCGTTTTAATGCTGTCAAAAGATGGTAATTTGGTTCTGTTTGATGCAGATGGCAAATCTATTTGGTCAGTCAACACAACAAACAAGGTCTCCCGGGCTATGCTGTTAGATTCTGGTAATTTCTTAATGCTGACCGATGACAATAAATCTGAAACTGTTTGGCAGAGTTTCGATAATCCTGCAGATACCTGGTTGCCGGGGATGGTGTTCGGTGGATATCATCGAAAGCTATTTTCATGGAAAAACTCAATGGATCCTTCTCCTGGGCTCTTTTCCTGGTATATGGATCCGTCAGGGGCCGAACAATTCGTGCTCACGTGGAACAATTCTGTACAGTATTGGGAGACCGGAATTTGGGACGGCAAAATCTTCAGTGGAGTTCCAGAAAGTGGACTCAAACAAATATTGATTTTCAGCGTGGAAAAGAACAGATCTGGTTTGTTTCAATCGTATACGTTGGTTCCTCCCTTCAATGGACTTGTACGTTTCGTCCTTACTCAGTTCGGGGAAGCAGAGGAGCACCTATTCGATGGCAGTAAATGGAACCTTGCTTGGTCTGTTCCTAGAGATGGATGCGCCGTGTATGATGCCTGTGGTGCCTACGCAATCTGTGACTCTAGAAAGCTTGAGCTCTGCAGCTGCGTCGAAGGCTTTGAACCTAGAGACAATAGCGCCTGGCTCTCGCAAGATTGGGCATCCACTGGCTGCATTCGGCAGAGACCATTAAATTGCAGCACCGACCGATTCATCCATGTTGGCGTGACGTTGCCCGATGATTACGCATCCTCACATCCTGCATTATCCACAAAGAAAGATTGCCAGGAAGCCTGCCTGCGCAACTGCTCGTGCACCGCGTTTACTTTCAACCCGCCTTCAGGGCCCTGTAAAATATTCTGGTCTGGCGATTTGCTTAATATGCGCAACTCTACTCGATCAAATAGTAATTCTAGTGTCTTCATTCGGATAGGACGTGCCTCTCAAGTTACAAAGAAACACAAGATTACTAGAACTATTGTGGGCGCAGTGCTTGGTGTCGTTGGTGCACTCACGGTGGCTCTGATTTTCTATTTAATTTATAATTCGAGGAGGCGTCAGCTACAATCGATAGAAAGGCATGCGGATTCCTCGAACTCTTTTCTCAAAATGTTTACTTACAAGGAGTTGAAAACTGCAACAAAGAATTTCAGGTGCAAGTTGGGGAGCGGAGGATTTGGGTCGGTATTCAAAGGCTCTCTACCAGATGGTACAGTTGTGGCCGTGAAAAAGATGAAGGGGTCTGGACAAGATGAGAAGCAATTCCGAGCAGAAATCAGATCTCTTGGAAACATACAACATGTCAATTTGGTCAGGCTTCGAGGGTTTTGTGCACAGGGATCTAAACGGTTATTAATCTATGATTACATGTCCAACGGCTCTCTCAATTCTTTATTGTTCACAAATAAATTGAAAAATAAACGAGAAGTACTCAATTGGAAGAGCCGATTTGAAATCGCATTAGGCACTGCAAGAGGGTTACTTTATCTCCATGAGGAATGCAGAGATTGCATCATTCATTGTGATGTTAAGCCTGAAAACATTCTGCTGGATGGGAATATGTCACCGAAATTGGCCGATTTTGGGCTGGCAAAGCTCGTGGGTAGAGATTTCGGCCATGTGCTGACTACTATAAGAGGAACGAGAGGATACTTGGCTCCAGAGTGGATCTCTGGTGTTCCCATCACTCCCAAGGTTGACGTCTATAGTTTTGGTATGACCCTTTTCGAACTCATTTCCGGACGAAGAAATCTGGATTTTAATGTGCAAAATTCAAGTATGTTTTACTTTCCTCCATGGGCTAGAACTCAAATTCACCAAGGGAACATGATAAATATTGTGGAGGAGGGTGTTGCAGAGGAGGCAGACATGGAAGAGGTGAGAAGAGCATGTGTTGTAGCGTTGTTATGCATTCAAGAGAAGGAGGAGCTGAGGCCAAGTATGGGACAAGTGGTGCAGATGCTGGAAGGGAGGATAGAGCCTCAAACGCCACAGCTTCCGATCTCTGTGCTTAGACCAACATACCGAAGTGATACAAGCAGTTACAGCGATGTCAATGGCCATGGTACTAATTAGAATAATGAATGTACAATAATGTAAGTGATAATGCATTTTAAAATCTAGAGTCAGATTATTGAAGCTTAAATGTTAGCTAACTAACCATTGCATATCTGTTTCAATATATTAATATATCCGAGTATTTTATACTTGTCTTTGAACAGAAATTGTGGTTTTCAGTTTTAATATGGACTATATGCCTGATTGTTTTCCTCTCCCCCTCCTTATCGCTAAGTTCGTTTGGTTGCAGGATTGCAGGAATAGGAATAGCTATTCTGGAATAGAAAATAGGGGGTACATATTCCTATTCTTTGTTTGGTTCACCTAGAATTTGATGGCAAATTTGCGGACCCAAAAATATATATGTTCTAAAATAAATAAACTGGAATAGGAATACGTATTCCAATTCCACCTATTTGGGTGGAATTGCAAAACCTCATTCTTTGGACAAAATTGGAATATGTATTCCTATTTTATTTTGTATTCCAATTCCAAGTTGGTGCATCCAAATGAAGAATTCAAAATTTAAAGAATTTACATATGCCTATTTCGCTTGTATTCCCATTACCAAACAGTAAACTCCAATGCGAGGGCTACTACTATCAATTTTGATCTCAATACTGATCTCTTGTATTTACAAGAGCTTTCAAAGGGCATAGGGAGGACGTGATAAAAGGGCAAAACATGAATCTAGGCTATCAATCTAACCAAACATTTATACAACTTGTAGGAAATCTTAAGTCGTTGACCTCTGAACATGTTTTCTCTTCCTATCAAATTGAAAAGCTAATATTTTTAAAGTATGTCCTAGATATATAGAACTATTGAAATCATTATTTCATAACTATTACTAGTGATTAACAGTACTCATTTCTACAAAATATTTTTTTTAATTTTAATTTCAAAATACAATTAATATTTTATAAATGATAGATGCATATTTCTTAAATTTATGAATTAAAAAATATATTTTACAAATAAACATATTGGGTTCTTATACATGGTAGAACCACTATGTCTGCCTAAATTTTTAGCCATTTTTTATGGATAGAACAACATTTATGATCATTAAGAAAATTAATCATATAAAAAAAATGTCATATGTTAAATTATTAATAGATTAAAATAATTTTTTTTTTTGCATTTTTTTTCTTTTTAATGTTTGTAATTATTTACATTAAAATTTTGATTATGTTTTTTAATTTATAAAATATTATATCTATAACTTTACCACCTGGATTAACGAGCACACGGGAAGCTTTGACTTCCCTCATGGGTCCCTTTTTTAACTCAACCCTCCCTTCCATTTTTAACCAATCTTTGTTTCCCAATTCTATCTCCCAAACACTACTTCATTCTCTCCACATTTTCATCAAGAAATGAGTACACCTTTTTCATTGTCAAATTCTTGCTCACCCATGCAATTAATGATTTTCTACCCCAATCTGTTGCTTTTGTTCTATTGTAATAGGAAGTGAGAACTTTATTATTCTAGAAAATACAAGGGAGCCCTACCAGATGATGCTGAGATTCTTTTTATCGAGTGAGAAAGAAAAACCCATTTGTATTTTTACAGTCTCCTTCAATTATAATGTTTTGATTTAAGAATTTTTGAAAGAAATCGTATTTGATTTGAGAATTTTTGAAATAAATCATATATGTAATTGCTTCATGCCTCTAATTTTATTTTAGAAAGTACAAGAGTATTACATAAATTTATAGCTTAGTTCACTACCCGTCTTTGAATTTTGTGATTTGGTGGAAAGGACCAACAAATTTACTATAAATTACACTACTTTGAATAAATTTCAAAGGTCATCCAATAATCTAAAAGGGCATAAATGTTAAAATGATCATAATCAACGTAGATCCATAGTGATGAGCTTAGTGGTTCTTCCAAAATCATAGGTTCCACCAATTATTATATTTTTCTTCCTATAGCTATTGGGTATGTGCAGGATCATGGTGTGTCAAAAAGTGGCAATGTGAAAAAAATAGAGTTTGAAGATGTCTAAAAGTGCTTCAAAATTTGCTTTGACTTTTTTCCACCTATCCAGGTACCAAACCTGGAAGGAAAGGCTAAGCCTTATCAAATATCCGATTTGATATCAGATATCCGATATTATCGGATATTCGATCACATATCGGATATCCAATAATCAATGGCTTATAACATTATTATTATTATATTATAATAGTATAATATAAAATTATTATATTATAATAGTATAATATAAAATTATTATATTATAATAGTATAATATATTATTTAATATTATATAATATAATATTATTATCATATTATAATCGTATAATATTATACTATAATAATAATATTATATTATAATAATATAATATAATAATAATAAAGTAATATATTATAATATAATATATAATAAAAAAGTATAATATATTATAAATTATAATAATATAATATACTATAATACATTATAATAATATAATATAATAATATTATTATATTATAATAATATAATAATATATTATATTATAATAATATAATATAATATAAAATATCATATAAAATATAAGATATATGTTATATGTTATATATCTTATATCCTATATAAAATATAATATGTCGTATTAGATATCCGATATCTATGACATTACTTATAAAAAAAAGGACCCGTGGGGCCTTATTTCACATATTTGGGGGCCAATATTTGCACGCGATCGAATACCGGATATTAAAGTATGTTTTTTTTTTTTTTTTTCTTTAACTCATTTTTAATCTAAATTCAATAGATTTTAGCATGATTTTTTTTGTTTTAGTTGAATCTAGGGGTTTTTTAAAAAAATGGTTAAAATTAAGGTTTTTTTAAAATATATATTATGTTTTGCAATTCAATAGGAATGGCTGATTAGAATGATGACACTGAGGTAGGGAATAATATTCCTCGTAACCCCCCACCAAACGATCCAGTGCCCCCACAAAATCATCCACCAAACCTCTAGCCCCTCAAAACCCTCCTTGAATCGAGGATTTGATAAATAAAAATCTCACTGAGTTAAGAGGTTTGCATAGAACATATGATAATGTACTCGCATTGGCTCCTATATTATCCACATTAACAACCATAGTGGATAACATTAAAACCCTTATGAACCAATAAAATGTCGCTCTTCATTGGCGTGATGAAATGCACAAGATGTTTGATGATGGTTTGGACTATGATGAGGTTGCGGCCCTCGACATAACCAAAGATGATTTGGCTAGCCTTTTTGCAAACCCAAAAATGGGTTTACCAGTCGACCCAAAAAAATCTAAACTATCGATTAAATGGTGCACAAATGATACCATACGTGCAAACTTTTGGGATCGTTCATGGATGGTCTTTGATATCCCTCCACATGGCAATTTAGACATACCATTTTATTTCCTTAAAAAATTATATGCAGAATTTATGTTGAAATTTAAAGTGAACTATTGCAGCATGAAGCCCAACATGGGCTTAGGACTAGGAGCTCCTCAGGATAGACCCTCTTCCTAGTGGAAGAAAGCTGGCACTTTTGTTCCCCCCACTGATATCTCCCCTCCTCCTTGAGTACAGCATCCAGATATTATGATAGAAGCTAGCTCTCAAACCATCAGAGCCATTCATAGGTTGAGTAGCCTAATGATATCTCAGGCTAGGTCAGTCGTGCCTCCTCATGTTGATGATGTTGGTGCCAGTTCATCATCAACTAGCTCATCACACATTTGTGTGCCTCACACTTTCATTACATGCAAGAATATTTGCCTAAGTCCCATAGGTGATCTTCTTGAGTATCATATTGTATTAGACAAGGATACACCAAACACATGTGCAAAGGCTACAAACCTTAATTTGAGAGAGGAGGGGAATGTAGAGGCATGGACTCCTTCGGTGTCAGTACGTGTATACATTTTCTTGTTATGACATATGCGATTCAAAGTTAATTTTTATAATAGTGTAATTTTAATTTTTAAGCCATATTGACTTTTATATGTATGTGATCTTCATTCATGTTTAGTTGATGACCGAGGAGGAGGTCAGATAGATTGATGATGCCATGCTCTCGGCCATTTCATTTGGCCTTGAGACATCTACGATACATTATGTTGTGTTCATAATTTTTTTTTCTATTTGATATTGTTGCATAGATGGTTGCTAATCTTTCTTTTATCTTGCAGGTAGCACCTATCCCGGGGGACAAAGTGGGGGGGCGTGAGCCAACACGCATTGACAAAGGAAAGGTAATTAGGAAATTTGTACTTGATTAAATATCAATGCATTCTTGTAAAATGTTTGTGGTAATCCCATTTAATTACATTCTTTATTGTATATAGGGCATGGCTACTAGCGATGAGCCAGTACAGATTCTACGTCGTGTACCATCAGGAATTTCCATTTGCACTGAGAGCCCCATTATATGTATAAGTATCATTTATTTTTTATTATCCTTATCTTCATAAATAAATTCAAAACTGATTTCTGTGATATTAACAACTACTATTTTGTATCTCATAGGAGACTCCTACTGCACATGAGGTCTGATGGGAGAGTTATGTAGATTTGATGATGCAGCCACTCACTCCAAAGGAGGAGCCTACAATAGTAAGTTGTAGTTTGAATTTATGATTAAATATGTTATAAATTTAGCATGCTATGAATTATAACATTATAGTTTAAATTGTAGATTCATCTGACAAAGGTATTTGAACATATACAACCCACAATTAGAGAGGTACCAACGTTGTCGAGGGCATACAAGAGGACTCCTAACCGATGTAGGAGGTTGATGAGAGAGGTATTCATTATGAAATTTTGATAGTATAAATCTCCATTACAAAAAAGATCATTATGCATTTGAGTAATTTAATGTTAGATACATAGAATCATATAAATTTAGTAGTCTAACTTTGGGTTTTCCTTTTTTGTTTATGTAGGAGGCATTTGATCCACCTAGTGTAGCGAAGATGCTACATTTTAATCATCCACCAGCACCCTAGGATAGTATAGTTTTCATAGGATGCATCATGAGACATTTTGAGATGGCATATGCCACATTGTATATAGAAACATTGATATTATACACATTATGATGGCATGATCAGCCACATTTTGTATATGGATCTATGTATTTTGATATATATTTGAGTACTTTGTCTATGGATACATGATCTTTGATATATATTTGTGTAAAATTTTATCTATGGATACATGTAGTTTGCTATATATTTTTGTCATTTATGTGCACAATGATATACATATTAATTTAGTATCTAGTATTGTTCAATTTATCGTGGATCATGTGTATTGTTCATGTTTATGGAATATCATTAATTTTGATTATGTTTGTTATATTTGATTCAAATGCAATAATTTTTTAATAACATTTTAACAACCTTTATTATCAAATTTGGATGCAATGTATAATTTGAAGTGCTATCATGACATAAACACACTTGTTAATCTCCTACACAAGGTTTAGATAACCACAAATCTGATTTTAAACTCCACCTTCAACCTTGAAACTAAATCTTGGCTTCAAATCTAATCTCAACACAATTAAGGACTCCACTCCTCAACCATGGATTCTATTCCCAACCACCAAGTCATTTATAGATTCATAATCTTTGATAACTAGCACTTCACTTTGTTACTATCCTCATACTACAACTTTTCAATTTCAACATAACTTCAAAATATCTCAACTTAAGAGACTTGATTGGACATTTCATCGATAGCCCTCACAAGCTCCAAGTTATTTTAGGCCTCATCATCACCATCCTATAGCATTCAAGGGTTCATTGATAGCTCTCACGAGCTCTGAGTTATGACCCTCAAAATATCAACCTCAAAATGCACTTAGAGCACCTTGGAGACTCCTCGGTACAGGGTGGTCGCGGACGATGGATGGTCTCCATGGCTAGAATAAGGGTGTCACTAAGGTTTACCCCCCCACTCGGAGCTAATGGCACTGACAATTCAATGCCAAGATCAACAGTTTTAAAGTTACGCTATGGTGCACCTATGAACTGAGGCACACTATGAGTTTTGGCATCAAGCAAGATCATTGTGCTGAATGTAAACTGAATGTGATCTTTCGAAAATGAGATAGGTTATTTTAGGCCTCAACATCACCGTCTTGTAGCATTCAATAGTTCATTGATAGCCCTCACGAGTGCCAAGTTATGACCCTCAAAAGATTGAGCTCAAAAGGCACTTAGAGCACCTTAGAGACTCCTCCATACGAGGTGGCTGCGAATGATGGATGGTCTCTGTGGCTGAAACAATGGTGTGACTTGGGTTCACCTGCCCACCCAAAGCTAATGGCACTGACAATTAGATGTCAAAATCAATGGTTTCAAAGTTACGCTGTGGTGCACCTATGAACTGAGGCACACTACAAGTTTTGGCATCGAGCGAGATCGTTGTGTCGCATGCAAATGGAATGTGATCTCTCAAAAATGAGATAGGTTATTTTAGGCCTCAACATCACCATCTTGTAGCATTTAAAAATTCATCGTAGCCCTCACGAGGTCTAAGTTATGGCTGTCAAAAGATTGACCTCGAAATGCACTTAGAGCACCTTGGAGACTCCTCAGTACGGGGTGGCCGCAAATGATCGATGGTCTCCATGGGTAAAACAAGGGTGTGACTATGGTTCACCTGCCCATCCAGAGCTAATGGCGCTAACAATTTGATGCCAAGATCAGTAGTTTCAAAGTTACGTTGTGGTGCACCTATGAATTGAGGCACACTACGAGTTTTGGCATTGAGCGAGATTGATGTGCCGAATCCAAATAGAATGTGATCTCTTCGAAATGAGATACGTTATTTTTGGCCTCAACATCACTGTCTTGTAGCATTTGATAGTTCATTTATAGTCCTCACGAGCTCTGAATTATGACCCTCGAAAGATTGACCTCAAAATGCACTTAGAGCACCTTGGAGACTCCTTAGTATAGGGTGGTTGCAAATGATGGATGGTCTCCATGGCTAGAACAAGGGTGTCACTAGGGTTCACCCGCCCATCTAGAGCTAATGGCACTGATGATTCGATGCCAAGATCAACGATTTCAAATTACGCTATGGTGCACCTATGAACTGAGGCACACTGCAAGTTTTGGCATCGAGCAAGATCACTGTGTCGAATGCAAATGGAATGTAATCTCTCAAAAATGAGATAGGTTATTTTAGGCCTCAGCATCACTATCCTGTAGCATTCTACAGCTCATTGATAGCCATCACAAGCTTTGAGTTATGACTCTCAAAATATTGACCTTGAAAGGCACTTAAAGCACCTTGGAGACTCCTCGATACGAGGTGGCCACAGACGATGGATGGTCTCCATGGCTGGAACAAGGGTGTGAATAGGGTTCACCTACCCACCCGGAGCTGATGGCACTAATGATTCAATGCCAAGATCAACGATTTCAAAGTTACGCTGTGGTGCACCTATGAACTGAGGCACATTGCGAGTTTTGGCATCAAGTGAGATCGTTGTGCCAAATCCAAACGAAATGTGATCTCTCAAAAATGAGATAGCTTATTTTAGGTCTCATCATCACTATCTTGTAGCATTCAAAAGTTCATCGATAGCCCTCATGAGGTCTGAGTTATGACCATCGAAAGATCAACCTCGAAATGCACTTAGAGCACCTTGGAGACTCCTCGGTATAGGGTGGCTACAAATGATGAATGGTCTCCATGGCTAGAAAAAAGGTGTGACTAGGGTTCACTCACCCATCTAGAGCTAATGGCATTGATGATTCGATGCCAAGATCAACGGTTTCAAAGTTATGCTATGGTGCACCTATGAACTGAGGCACATTGCGAGTTTTGGCATTGAGCAAGATCGCTGTGCCGAATCTAAATGGAATGTGATCTCTCAAAAATGAGATAGGTTATTTTAAGCCTTAGCATCACTGTCTTGTAGCATTTGATAGTTCATCGATAGCCCTCACAAGCTCTGAGTTATGACCCTCGAAAGATCAACCTCGAAATGCACTAGGAGCACCTTAAAGACTCCTCAGTACGAGGTGGCCGCAAATGATGGATGGTCTCCATGGCCAAAACAAGGGTGTCACTACAGTTCATCCACCCATCCAGAGATAATGGCATTGACAATTTGATGCTAAGATCAACGGTTTCAAAGTTACGCTATGGTGCACCTATGAACTGAGGCACAATACAAGTTTTGGCATCGAGTGAGATCGCTGTGCTAAATCCAAATAGTATGTGATCTCTCAAAAATGAGATAGGTTATTTTAGGCCTCAACATCACCGTCCTATAGCATTTGACAGTTCATCAATAGACCTCACGAGCTCTGAGTTATTACCCTTGGAAGATCAACCTCAAAATGCACTTAGAGAACCTTGGGGACTCCTCGATATAGGGTGACCATGAACAATGGATCATCTTCATGGCTGGAATAAGGGTGTCACTAAGGTTCACCCACCCACCCAAAGCTAATGGCACTAATGATTCAAACAATTCTAGCCATTAGGAGTTAGATTTTGAAAAGTCGTCAAGAAAATTGCAAAAAGTTGCTTAGCAACTTTTTGCAATTTTTGCGCTAAGACAAGTTTTATTGCAAATGGACTCTACAATCTCCTAGGGACCCTAATAATGTTCTAAACATCTAGACTTACCTTAAAAACATGGAATTTGCCAAAAATCCACTTTATTCGACGAATTGATGGCCAAGGCTTATAGTTGCACCATGGGGTCTTGTGTCCATTACAAATGTGGATGGTCATAGGGAGATCATTAAATCTATCCCTAGACCTTATTACATCAAGAAAAAAAATGATTAGGTGCTTTGCACTAGTGTTCCTCATATTTCATTAATGTTATTGGACTAAGAACTAGCTTTCCTCTCAATTGGAAGGGTGGGCCTAACAGTTCAACACTAATGGGTGATGTTGAACCACCTTGGTAATGACTAGTTCATTTGGGGAGGCTTGAGACTACATGCAAAGAAATTCTTATCTATTTTACTCTTTTTTCAAGAGGTAGGCCTAAGAGCTCAACATATTAGAATGGTGTTAAATCACCATATTAATGAATAACTCATTTGGAGATGGTAGCTAACAAAAGCTTAGAAGATTATTTTTATAGTATTGTAAAAGCTTTTTGTGAGAACCTTGTTACTAAAAATTCAGAGTATATGCAATTTTCCCAATGATTCTAAGCATGGTAACCAATGGAGAAAGAGTTGGCATGGTTGTAATAATGCATGGTAACCATGATGAACCAACAAAAAGAAGAAACACTATGAACCATAATGCACTTGAATATAAAGATGATTATGGAGAGGATCAAATGCAACATGTTGCTTCAATCCCCAATGTTGACAATATACAAGTGATGCAGAGGATAGGGTGATGGACCCAAGTAACAACCTAAAATGAGTAAATTTGTAACAATGTGCCAAGTGACCCTTCTAGGTCCTGATGGTCAAATCCCACAAATGGTCAACTCCAAGAGGTTTTAAGGATTCAATGAGTTTATTTTCACATATTCACCATGTTCCAACATTACCTTTGTGTTTCAATATTTTTCAGGCCAAAATGTACAACATGCCAAAATGTTGCCTATGCAACTTTACAATTTTGTGACAACAGCAAGACAAATAGGTGGATAACCTTTTTTTTTTTTTTTTTTCAAAAGACTCCTTGAATAAATGGATGTTTTGGATACCCTTTATCCTTTCACAAAACATGTATAAGACTTAGATACCCTTTCTTTGGAAAATATCAATGAACTTTCACACTTCTCCTATTTTTTAATAATGTAGAAAAGATTCATTTACAAAGAAACCACTAGAAGGAATTAATATCTAGACTCCAAACTTTGCATAGGGTCCTAAAATGACTTCAATTGGACAAATCCACTCTCAATTTCAGTCTATGGGTTCCCTAACCCCAAAAGCCCCAATTCACCTTCTTAAAACCCTTGTTCTTAGGGAATCACCAATTTCACACATACCAAGCCTTCTTGGACTAATTCAAAATTTAGACATCTATGTTTTATCACCATAAACATGAATCAACTCACAAACACTACCCTCTTTAAGGAAAATCTCTTCCTATAGGACTGTCCCCTCTCTTTCAACCCTTGTTTTCCCCCTTTTATGTTTGGTGGCCACCAATTATTCTGGTTAGTTGATCATTTCAGGGTTTGAAGACATTATACATGTTAGGACAATGGAATTACATGAAGAATTAGGTAAGAATTTCATGGAATGACCATGATTAGATGAAAAATTTGTCAAAATGCTTATGAAAAGGACTGCTATAGCCAACAATTAGCAAGTTAGATGAATAACCCTTCAAAAACAAAATCAAAACTTGGTCCTAAACTTCCCTATAGATCTTAGAAGATGCATCAATACATTAGAATATCATAAAGAACTCAGAAACTCCAAAGAACCTTCAAATTGCTATAAAAATCCAAGCTTTTTTATTCAAAATTTTGAATTAGTTTGCACATATTGCCCTTACAGTCCATACAAACACTATTTATAAGTTTCAGGGGATGGTTAACAAGCCCCTCAACCACCTCCAATTTGTTTCACTTCCTATTCCTTCATAAAATTTAAACTATGGAGTTTCCCTCCAAAATGTTCATGTAGTCATTACATCCAAGATTTGAATTTTCTAAAGCAATAAGCTAAATTTTAAGTGACTTATTGAATGTTTCAACTTATGAAATGACTTGAGATTATTATGAGACCTTATTAGGACCTATCTAATGACTCACTTACCTTATGCAAACCTAGACATTACTAAAATTCAAATCTCAGGGTCCTTTACAACTTTTCAATATGAAAGTCTTTCAAAACATTATACAATATTATGACTCTTTATGCTTTCAAATGCCATGATTGGTTGTAAAATGGAAGAAATCAAGTATTCTAATTGTCCATCCGTACTTTCTATATTTTTCTTATTTGATTAGTTTGATAAAAACAGTTTTAATAATCATAATGTCAGCTTTATGTCAAATAAAGAAAAAACCAAACTTGTAATAAGATATCTGCAAGCAATTATCTTTCATATATTTATAAATGCTCTTAAAATTGTCCTTATAGCCTTGTATCACATGCAAATATGATTTGCAAGAACTTGTTCAATATGTTCCTCTTATAATTCCTTACAAAAAAACCTACCAAAATACAAATTAGAATGTGCAACTAATTTAACTTGTCTTTTTCATTATTAGAAAAACCACATATAAAAAAACTTCACATTTTACATCATTATACATCATAAATCTTAGGAATTCTCCCCAATACCACCCCCCCCCCCCCCCCCCCCGCAACTCTTCATGATGTACCTACATTCCAATATCATAAAAAAATTAGTAACTTATTTTATTAAAAAAGATAATCATCAATTCATTGAATCGTTATGAAGAAAATAACATAAGAAGTAAATATACCTAGTCAAGTGTTCCAATAGGGTCCTCTCTCTATTTTAGGGTCTCCAACAAGGCTTCATGATCAGCATTAGCAATAGTACAAAGTTCTTTTACTTTTGGTCTTCCTTGATGCTTCAACAACTTTACATTTGTTGCTATAATAAAATGTGAATATATGAGAATTATTTTGTACTTTTGATAGTCTTCAAATGTAGGAATTCCATTCCTTCTAAGCATGTATGTCCATAGCCATGTTCTAACAACAACCACTGAACCAGTAGGATATGTGAATCCATCATCATTTGTGATCGATTGTGCAAGTTTTTGTTTACCTCTTACACAACGTGCTAACCAATAATCAGATTTCTCATCAATCCCCTATGGTGCAACCAATACAAAGACATGTCTTGGCTGAAGTAGATCTAATAGATGGTTATGCTTAAGTGATCTTTCCATGTCATCATTTTTGATAGAGAGTATGATAGAGAATGGAGGAAGATAATGTGGAGCCCATGTGTCCACCCACTCACTTGACTCACAGTGATCCCAATCACACTTAAAACAACTAGGACAAAAGCAAGCTAGCTGTCATGTCCAAATGGTCCATGTACTAAAATCAGAGCTCTAGAATGAATGCATTTTTGATGAGTCTCTCACTGTAGCTTAATCTTATCTATCAGCTACGAACCCTTCCTCAACCAACCAAAAGAACCTGCGTACCACTGAATCAAGAGTCCCCCCTGTGAAAACGCTAAACTACACCAATCAACAATGCTACGAGCATCAAGAAGCTCTGTTGTTGAAATTTTCAATTGCTCCTTAACTAGAGCTCTATTCACACATGCCCCTGCTCCATCATGTTCCCCTTTTCCATGGCCAGACTCAAAAAAACTCCAAATATGAGGTACCCCTCTCTGTACATGCATCCTACACAACTAATAAAACATGCGAGCATTCTTGAATTGACCTGCATAGTTATCTAACCAAATGATATGTCTATCCATAACAATTGCATGCTGATGTAAGAAATCAAAATAATTCTCGAAACAATGTTGCATAAACTCGTGAGAGTGAGATCTATCATCACTCATATAAAAATGATACTCTATAATAATCTTTCAATTATCTTCAGCACTATCAGGGGCATGTCTATATGTTATGTGAACAAAAATATCAATTTGAATAGAGTTGTAATACTGAGATTGTGTCTCATTTTGAGGTTGCAATGTATAGTTCTCAGCAAAATCAACAATTGATATAAGAGTACCAATGGAAAAAGTCTCCTTGCACATTCTAAATTGTTCATCCAACCACTGAGACCTGTGACTATGTCTTGCATACTTGTAAAAAAGATTTGCCTTGAAATCTGAAATAAAACTAGTCACACTGACATCTTTTTCAACCAATTCACATCTAGAGCTCTCACCTCCAGTCTTCAATGTGTATTTCACCATTTCATATACCTTGTTTTTCACTATTGTCTTTCCAAGATCTTGTTCACACCCCTCATGGAAACATGTGTCAAACTTGGATAAGCCACCACATTCTGAACACTTCTCATTTAAGCAAGCATTTCTATAAAAGAAAAAACCATCAACTCTACCACATAAAAGTTGATCTAGTAAGTCTCTTGATGATTTTAGAAGCCCACTAGCACCACAATGCTCCAACATTTATTTACTATGCAAAGTAGAACGGATGGAGTGTAATAGTTCATAGTGCATAGAAAACTCAACATGATATTTGCAACAACATGTATTTCAAATTTTGAGTGGCACACAATAAAATGGCTTCAAAGATTCAAAAGTCCTTTATGATATATGAAGACTTGGATGACTCTCTAAATTGTTTGAACAACATAGTTTGATTTACCTCCAAATAGTGTTTAGGATGTGGTGTATGGTCTTAAATGCCAATTCTCAACTTTAACACGTCTTTAGCATTGGGTGATACTGGTGAGTTAGAGTGCCAAAATTGTGTAATTTCTTCCTTGACATCATCAGATAGCTTCTTATCAAAATGTGGAAGTTTCCCACAAAATGCCCATGTTTCATTTTGAAGAGGATCATCAATTTTCTCTCATCGATTGAGTGTTATTCTCAAAGTAGTACGATTTAGATTCAAATCAATACAAGTTTGTCTCATATATTTACCCTTTCTCAAATGATGACTTACCAAAGAGGTTGTAATAACCCTTCAAGAAGATTTGTTATCCTTCACCCTATTATTTTTGCCAATGCTATTGAGAGCACTAAAAATATTCTTCACAATAATGGCATTTCTTTCCAACTTTTTATTGACATGAATCTTCAATTTGGAAATCATAGGTCTCATCTTTTGCATCTCTAATACGTGAATAAAAAGCTAACATTTCTCTACCACTGTCTTGTTGCCGAAAAACATCTGATATAGTCTTGAAGCCCATAACCGAATGGTTCTTTTTTATTTTTTCCCTTCCAACTAGTAATAATCATTTCATCAATTTTAATTATCAGTTTTGGTGTTTTAGAACCTTCATGTTGATTATAATTAGGAGATATGTAAGATTCTTGTGCATTAGGTTCCTGTGCATTGTCATGTTCGACATGGTCAATCATGCAATTTGGATTATGATTTGGTAGCATTTCATCTTCAAAATTTTCATTCTCTAAATTTTCAATTTTGGCATTATCATTTTCAATTCGTACATTTTCATTCCCCAACTATACATATTCTTTATCTGACTCTACAATTTCACCTTTGACTAATTCATCGTCAACCTGACTGATATTTAGCATACCTTATCTTTTTCTTCGGCGTTCGATTTTGTCCCTTTCCCTATATGTCGCAATGTCTTCATTAGATATCTGCCTTTTGCATTTAGCATTTCGACAACTGTTGCTCCCCATTCAGATGACACTATCGAAAACCTAATGTTATATTTTTGAACTTTTTTTGAATGGTTAGGCCCAAAAATTTGACTTTTTTGTAAAACTCGTGAAAACAAACTCCAAAAGTGATCTTATCAGGTTTGCAAGGACAAGCAATATGTTGAAAATTGATGCCAGTAATATCGAATATCCAATTTCAAATCAAATATCTGTTATGCGACCTAGGGACTTTTGGAGGGAAACTCGAGTATGGGACTTATAGTTTATGATTTATAAATTATTTTAGTTTTATATATATATATATATATATAATAACATAACGTCAAGATATAGCATATAATCTATTAATATATAATAATATATTATGTTATTCTTATTATAATCTATAAATATAATTTATATTATTACTATTTTCCCTATATTTTTATTAAATATAATAATGTAATATATATTTTAAATATATATGTATATATATATGTATGTATGTATGTATGTATGTATGTTATTAATATATATTATCATTATAATCTATAATATTTTATTATTATGAAATATGTTATTAATATATAATAATATATTATCTTATTAGTGTATATATATATATATATATATATATATATATATATATATATATATATATATATATATATATATATATATATATATATATATATATATATATCCCTAGGGGTCCTAGGACCCCTAGGGACATATTAGAATGCTTCATATGGGTCAAATGGGGTCATAGGTTGACCTATGACCCCCTTCAACCCATTACATGACGACATATGTCCCTAGGGGTCCTAGGACCCCTACGGACATAATAGAATTGTTCTTATGGGTCAAAGGGGGTCATAGGTTGACCTATGACCCCCTTGACCAATAACATTATGACATATGTCCTTAGGGATCCTAGGACTCCTAGGGACATATTAGATACATTCAAATGGGTCAAACTTATGACCCCCTTCGACCCATTACATGATGATATATGTCGCTAGGGGTCCTAGGACCCCTACGAACATATTAGAATGTTTCATATGGGTCAAAGCGGGTCATAGGGTGACCTATGACCCGTTTCGACCCATTACATGATGACATATGTCCCTAGGGTCCTAGGACCCTTAGAGAAATATTAGAATTCTTCATATGGGTAAAAGGGGGTCATAAGGTGACCTATGGACCCCTTTGATCCATTGCATGATGACATTTGTCCCTAGGCATCCTAGGAACCTTAGGGACATATCAGAATGCTTCATATGGGTCAAATGGGGTCATAGGTTAACATATAACCCCCTTCGACCCATTACATGATGACATATGTCCCTAGGGGTCCTAGGACCCCTAGGGACATATGAGAATCGTTCTTATGGGTTAAAGGGGGTCATATGGTCACCTATGACCCCTTTCGACCCACTACATAATGACATATGTCCCTAGGGGTCCTAGGACCCCTAGGGACATAATAGAATCATTCTTATGGGTTGACCCATTACATGATGACATATGTCCCTAGGGGTCCTACCCCTAGGGACATTTTAGAATCGCTCAAATAGGTCAAAGGGGGTCATAGGTTGACCTATGACCCTCTTCGACCCATTACATGATGACATATGTCCTTAAGGGTCCTAGGACCCGTAGGGACATATTAGAATCCTTCATATGGTCAAAGGGGGTTATAGGGTGACCTATGACCCCCTTCAACCCATTAAATGATGACCCCCTATGACCCCCTTTGACTCATATGAAGCATTCTAATATGTCTCTAGGGTTCCTAGGGCCCCTAGGGACAAACGTCATCATGTAATGGGTTGAAGGGGGTCATAGGTCAACCTATGACCCCCTTTGACCCATTTGAATGATTCTAATATGTCCCTAGGGGTCTTAGGACCCCTAGGGACATATGTCATCATGTAATGGGTCAAATGGGGTCATAGGTCAACCTATGACACCGTTTGACCCATAAGAATGATTCTATTATGTCCCTAGGAGTCTTAGGACCCCTAGAGACATATGTCATCATTTAATGGGTCAAAAGGGGTCATAAATAAACCAATGATCCTGTTTGACCCATTTAAAAGATTCTCATATGTCCCTAGGGGTCTTAGGACCCCTAGGGACATATGTCATCATGTAATGGTTCGAAGGGGGTCATAGGTCAACCTATGACCCCATTTGACCCATTTGAATGATTTTAATATGTCCCTAGGCGTCTCAGGACACCTAGGAACATATGTCGTCATGTAATGGGTCGAAGGGGTTCGTAGGTCATGCTATGACACCTTTTGACTCATAAGAATGATTCTAATATGTACCTAGGGGTCCTAGGACCCCTAGAGACATATGTCATCATGTAATGGGTCAAAGGGGGTCATAGGTCAACCTATGACCCTTTTTGACCCATTTGAAAGATTATAATATGTCCCTAAGGGTCCTAAGACCCCTAGTGACATATGCCATCATTTAATGGGTCAAATGGGATAATAGGTCAAACTATGACCCCCTTTGACCCATAAGAACGATTCTATTATGTCCCTAGGGGTCTTAGGACCCCTAGGGACATATGTCATCATGTAAATGGTCGAAAAGAGTCATAGGTCAACCTATGACCCCCTTTGACCCATTTGAAAGATTATAATAATTTCCTATAGGTCCTAGGACACGTAGGGACATATGTCATCATGTAATGGGTCGAAGGGGGTCATAGGTCACACTATGACCCCTTTTGACCCATAAGAATGATTCTCATATGTCCCTCGAGGTCCTAGGACCCCCAAAGACATATGTCATCATGTAATTGGTTGAAGGGGGTCATAGGTTAACCTATTACCCCCTTTGACCCATATAAAGCATTCTAATATGTCCCTACGGGTCCTAGGACCCCTAAGGACATATTTCATCATGTAATGGATCGAAGGGGGTCATAGGGTGACCTATGACCCCCTTTGACCTATATGAAGAATTCTAATATGTTTCTAGAGGTCCTAGGACCCCTAGCAACATATGCCATCATGTAATGGGTCGAAGGGGTTCATAGGTCACCCTATGACCCTCTTTGACCGATATGAAGCATTCTAATATGTCCGTAGGGGTCCCAGGACCCCTAGGGACATATGTCATTATGTAATGGGTTGAAGGGGGTCATAGGTCAACCTATGACTCCCTTTAACCCATTTGAATGATTCTAATATGTTCTTAGGGGTACTAGGACCCATAGGGACATATGTCGTCATGTAATGGGTCAAAAGGGTTCATAAGTCAACCTCTGACCTCCTTTGACCCATTTGAATGATTCTAATATGTCCCTAGGGGTCTTAGGACCCCTAGGGACAAATGTTATCATGTAATGGGTTGAAGGGGCTCATATGTCACTCTAAGACCCCCTTCAACCCATAAGAGCAATTCTAATATGTCCCTAAGGGTCCTAGGACCCCTACGAACATATTTCGTCATGTAATGGGTTGAAGGGGGTCATAGGTCAACCTATGACCTCCTTCGACCTATAAAAATGATTCTATTATGTCCCTAGGGGTTCTAGGACCCCTAGGGACATATGTAGTCATTTAATGGGTCAAAGGGGGTCATATGTCAACCTATGACCCTCTTTGACCCATTTGAACAATTCTAATATGTTCCTAGGGGTCCTAGGACCCCTAGGGACATATGTCGTCATGTAATGGGTCGAAGGGGGTCATAGGTAAGTTGACCCCTTTTGACCCATTTGAATGATTCTATTATGTCTCTAGGGATCCTAGGACCCTTAGGAACATATGTCATCATGTAATGGGTCGAAGGGGGTCATAGGTCAAGCTATGACCTCCTTTGACCCATAAGAACAATTCTATTATGTCCTCAGGGGTCCTAGGACCCTGAGGAACATATGTAATCATTTAATGGGTCAAAGAGGTTTGTAGGTCAACCTATGACCCCCTTTGACCCATTTAATCAATTCTAATATGTCCCTAGGGGTCTTAGGACCCCTAGAGAGATATATCATCATTTAATGGGTCACCTTTGACCCATGTGAATGATTCTAATATGTCCGTAGGGGTCCTAGGACCCCTAGGGACATATGTCATCATGTAATGGGTCGAAGGGAGTCATAGGTCAACCTATGACCCCATTTGACCCATATGAAGCATTGTAATATGTCTCAAGGGGTCCTAGGACCCCTAGGGACATATGTCATCATTTAATGGGTCGAATGGGGCTATAGGTCACCCTATGACCACCTTTGACCCATAAGAACGATTCTATTATGTCCCTAGGGGTCCTAGGACCCCTAGGGACATATGCCATCATTTAATGAGTTGAAGGGGGTCATAGGTAACCCTATGAACCCCTTTGACCCTTATGAAGCATTCTAATATGTCCTTAGGGGTCCTAGGATCTGTAGGGACATATGTCATCATGTAATGGGTCGACCCATATGAAGCTTTCTAATATGTCCCTAGGTGTCCTAGGACCCCTAAGGACATATGTCATCATGTAATGGGTCAAAGGGGTTCATATGTCACCCTATGACCCCCTTTAACCCATATGAAGCATTCTAATATGTACGTAGGGGTCCTATGACCCCTAGGGACATATGTCATCATGTAATAGGTCGAAGGGGGTCATAGGTCAACCTATGATCCCTTTTCACCCATTTGAACAATTCTAATATATCCCTAGGGGTCCTAGGGACAAATGTCATCATGTAATGGGTTGAAGGGTGTCATAGCCTATGACCCCCTTTGACCCATAAAAATGATTCTAATATGCCCCTAGGGGTTCTAGGACCCCTAGGGACATATGTCATCATGTAATGGGTCGAAGGTGGTCATAGGTTAACCTATGACCTACTTTGACCCATATGAAGCATTCTGATATGTCCCTAGGGCTCCTAGGACCCCCAGGGACATAATACGTCATTAATGGGTCGAAGGGGATCATAGGTCACCCTATGATCCCCTTTGACCCATATGAAGCATTCTAATATGTCCCTAGGCATCTTGGGACCCCTAGGGACAAATGTCATTATGTAATGGGTCGAAGGGGGTCATAGATCATAGGTCTACCTATGACCCCCTTTGACTCATTTGATCATCATTTAATTGGTTGAAGGGGGTCATAGGTCAACCTATGACCCCCTTTGACCCATTTGAATGATTCTAATATGTCCCTAGGGGTCCTAGGACCCCTAGGGACAAATGTCGTCATGTAATGGGTTGTGACCTATGACCCCCTTCAACCCATAAGAACAATTGTAATATGTCCCTAGGGGTCTTAGGACCCCTAGGGACATATGTCATCATGTAATGGGTCAAAGAGGATCATAGATCAACATATGACCCCCTTTGATCCATATGAAACATTGTAATATGTCCCTAGGGGTCTTAAGACCCCTAGGGACATATATCATCATGTAATAGGTCGAAGGGGGTCATAGGTCAATCTATGACCCCTTGGACCCATAAGAATGATTCTTATATGTCCTTAGGGGTCCTAAGACCCCTAGAGACATATGTCATCTTTTAATGGGTTGAAGGGGGTCATAGGTCAATCTATGACCCCCTTTGACCCATATGAAACATTCTAATATGTCCCTAGGGGTTCTAGGACCCCTTGGTGCAAATGTCATCATGTAATGGGTCGAAGGGGGTCATAGGTCAACCTGTGACCTCCTTCAACTCATAAGAACGATTCTAATATGTCCCTAGGGGTCCTAGGACCCCTAGGGACAAATGTCCTCATTTAATGAGTCAAAGGGGGTCATAGGTCACCCTATGACCCCCTTTGACCCATAGGAACGATTCTCATATGTCCCTAGGGGTCCTAGGACCCCTAGGGACATATGTCATCATGTAATGGGTCGAAAGGGGTCATAGGTCAACCTATGACCCCCTTCGACCCATAAGAACGATTCTAAATGATTCTAATATGTCCCTAGAGATCTTAGGGACATATGTCATCATGTAATGGGTCGAAGGGGGTCATAGGTCACCTTATGAGCCCCTTCAACCCATAAGAATGATTTTACTATGTCCTTAGGGGTCCTAGGACCCCTAAGGACACACACACACACACACACACACAATTTATAGATTGTAAACTAATAAGATAATATATTATTATATATTAATAACATAGCTCATAATAATAATAATATATTATAGATTATAATAATATATATATATATGTATATATATATATATATAATATATTACATTATTATATTTAATAAAAATAAAGGGAAAATAATAATAATATAATATAATAATATATATTATGTTTATAGATTATAATAAGAATAATATAATATATTATATGTTATATCTTTACGTTACATTATATATATATATATATATATATATATATATATATATATATATATATAATATTATAATATATTTTTACATAGTAATATAACTCAAATAATTGATAAGTTATAAACTATAAATCACAAACTCAGTTTTCCCTCTGAAATGTCTTGTGATTTGAAATTTCCCTCCAAAAGCGGGTGGGGGCTCATCGAGCCATAAATCAGATATTTGATTAGGCCTTGTATTTACCAAGCCTACCCAGTCAACCCAAAAAACGTGTTTGAAGAGGGGTTTAGTGACACTCAGACTTTAGGTAGCTATCTGACAATGTTATTTTGATCGAAATTGAATGAAATGAAAAGGGTTTTTTAATATCACTCTCGAGATTCCATCGATATAATTTTTGTAAAATTCTGAGTTTGAAAAGTATTTATTAGTTAATTATCAATGAAGATTATTGTAAAGTGTTGATTGACATACTGATTAAAAAATAGCTATAATTTTCAAACGGTATAACATTTTTTAAATCTAAAAGTTGTGTCACATTCTATGCTTTGCCTAGTATAAGAAAACTAAAAAATAAAAAAAATGGTAAAATTTTCTATTAGTTAAGGTGGTTAGACACAGGAGTTTTTTTTTCTGAAAAATTTTTGGTAGAAAATTCATACTTATTTATTTATTTGGAATAAAAATATTGAAAAATATGTGTCACATCTGGGCATGAGTTGACTTTTTATATCTATAATTATATTAAAAAAATATTATCATTTGATTTTGATTAAGGTGGTTAGACATACACCTACTTTTTATTTTTGCCCTAAAATTTTTGTAGTACTACATTAAAATCCAAGCTTTTGACCAATCAATTATTTTTTTCTCCTAATAAGGCCTAGAAGTTTAGAAACTACGTTCAATTTGCTAGAAATTATTTTCTTACAACTTTTTGATATAAAGTACATAACCACTTTAAAATTATGTGTCAAGTTGACATAACCCTGATTTGTTGATTTTTCACTACCACTTAAGGCCATAGTTTGGTACACCATGATCTTGCACATACCCTATTGTAAAAATAAGAAGCATTAGAAACCACTGTGTTGGGCATGTAGCATAGTCCATTGGACTGGATAGATTGCCAATCAGCACTAGCTCCACAAGCATAGTCCATTGCTATCTAATGTATTGAATTTGGGACATTGGGTTTTGCTCCATACCAAAGAGTATATGCAGGAGATTTTGATGGGGGATTTGGAGGGAATAAAGTATTTGGAATAGATAGTGGAGATGGTGGTGTTATAACTAGTCTACTTGGGGGAGGAATACTGGGTGTTGCCGGGTTCAGAGGACTAGGAGGATAAGGCATAAAGGGTGGGGGGAAGTTTATAGTAGCAAGAGAGGGAAGTGTAGAGTAGAGTGAAAAGGGAGGTGGAGCAAAATAGTAAAAAATTGAAGGCAGTAAAGAGCTTGATGGTGTATTAGGTAAATAGAAACCAATAGATGGTTGGGAAACAAGGTAGTAGAATAATAAAAGGATGAACTTTGGGCAATCCTAGGAAAAGTTTTACTTATAAGTGAATGAATGGATGAGGAAAGGAAATCGGTTGTGCAAGAAAAGGCCTAACAAATTTGAGATATTTGAACTTTGAATCATCAAGTGTTCCAGTCATATCTATATGATATCCTAGTTTGTGTAATATTTTACACTAATATACACTACTCAACACTAAGTATACCAGTCTTTCCTACAAAGACCATCCCATATGTTTGAAGGTTCATAGAATTTACAATGATGAAACATGAAGAACAAAGTAAGAACTCCTTTGTACATAGCTACAATACAAGAAAATATTATCTTTCTTGTTTTAGTTTACACAAAAAAGACAATATTTTGTATTTTATTTTATAAACAATAATTTCGAAGGGTCAACAATGGACTAAGATATGCACTCACTTGAAATACTATATTCTTGTAGTCCATGACTCATCGATTTAGTTCAGTCTTGATAGTAATCTATTAGTGATACTTTAGTTCCAAAGGTAATTTATTAATTAAGACCCAATTTGATCCATCAATCTATGATGCACTCTATTGCATAATTTATCTGTAATTGCAAGGTCTCATGCATTGATTGTGAAGAAAACTTGGTGTTAATTCTTAACATCATCACCATAACTACATTGGCTTCCGTCATTATAATTCAAGCAACTTTAGTATTCTAAATAATAGAATTAGCTATTTTTTCACTATGTGCTACTTTATTTTTCTTCGGTTTTTCTTGCAAATCTAACTTCTATTTTCCTCGCTAAATTGTGTTATAGCAAAAATTCTACAAAATTTAATCCCTTTTCTTTGATGACTAATTTTATCTAAACTTATAATATTGAAGCTATCCAACTAACATTCGAAACACCTAACATTTTTTTTTTTAAACCTCTACACTGCAATGAGAACTCTTTGAACTTAGTCCATTGAATGATAAATCTAAGATATAGAATTTGATTCTATTGCACTTACTATCTATCTACACTCAATGGTGATTGGTCCACTAATTTGATATAATCCATAAATGCTAAAAACATTCGAGTGACGCTAGATACACATTCTAAGGGTCACCATTTTGTTGCTTGTGTAGGACCAATAAGGAATTATTAGTGCTTGCCAAGGAAAATTCAGGACCAAAATATTATAACAATTTTTTAGGTTGTGCTGTCTTGAAGTCTTCACAAACTTTGGCATTGACTCAGTTCTAAGTTGTGGAAAATCAATGCCTTTTTCATTTTAAATGTTTACAAAGGGAGTGACAAATCTTTAGAATTTGGTAGAACTCATTTACATTCTACAAGATGTTCCACCATTCATTATCGAAGCTAGAAGTAATCCCACTAGATCATTTTCATATTTATTTGTGCCTTGTGGGATAGAAGTTAATTGAGAAGAACATAATGATGTCTAGAACATAATAATCTATGATAGTTCATAAAAAAACCCATCATGTGTTGAACAAAAGTGGGATCTTCTCTCACATATAAGAAAAATTTAATGTATTTCAAAATTAGTTGGGAGGGTACTCTGAGTGCTATTATTTATTATTGATATAGCATTGCTATAAAGTAAAACTTTATTAAACACATTAACTATTAATATGAGAACCTATCCAAAACTCACTGAATCAAAAAATTTAAGTGTCAAATTGGGAAAAATAGTGGTTATTTTTCCTTACTTTCACTATAATTTTGTCAAAGAATAGGTAGAATCAACAAAAATCAAATAAAAATTTTGATTCAAAATTCAATTTGGACATCACACACCAACTTATAGTCCAAAACATCTAAAATAACATTTGCATTTCTATCTCAATGCCAAGCTTGGACAATCAACTATGCATAAAATTTATTGTGAAAATTCCCCAATATGAAAGTGTAGTCTTTTGAATTGATCTTTTAGAACAAATTTACAAACTTGGTTTGAGTCCTCTATTTCAGCAAGGCATATTTTACTCTTGGCATTTGGTGAAATAGTTGATTCATACTGGGCTCTTACTTCCAATATTGATATTAACTTTTGACACCCATATCATAATGTAAATAAAAAAATATTATTTCACTTGGAATAACCAAGAATATTTTGCACCCAACATTAATTGGCATCTATTTCAAATATTCCATATCCATTAAAGGTTCAACTCCATGAATCAGTACCATATCATGTTAACTTAATTCTTGCAACCCAATACTATAGTTTTTGGTGCTCAAAAAAAAGAGAAGACATTCTATAATTTTCAGCCTAATAATCATGCTTGAAATTAATGTTTTTTTAAGACAAAAACAATCAACCACCAGGACCATTTTCAGATTTAGGAAAATAAATTTTTGCACAAAATTAGAGTTCACCATTTTGAAGCATACAACCCCAAATTATTGGCTCAAATTGATTACCATGTGATAACACAAATCTCAACAAAAATAGACTTTTAAAAGAAGATAATCTCTCATCCAAACCAAAACCAAGAGACAAAAGCCATATTAGATTATGGTAAGAACGAAAAAAATATGCATAAAACATTAATATAGGAATAATGAATTAAATCATAAATCTAAACCAAAACAATTTTCAAAAATTCCAAGCCAAATTGTTATTAAATCAACCTCCAAAAGAACACTAAGTACTACAGTTGGGAAGCACATGAAAATGTAGAACTATTTTTGTTTAGTTTTTAATTTCCAAACTCTCTTGTTTTTTACCTCCCTAGATTCATTCTCAATAGAGATTTTTTTTTTTTTTTTTTTGCTACCACTTTAGAATCTAATTTTTGATTACAAACCCAAACTATCTTTAAAACATAACCAACATATATTAAAACCAAAACATAACTACTTTGAGCTTATCTCAACTAATTAATTGGCCCATTATGTTTACATCATGTTCTGAATGTTCCATAACATATATGTTTCCTCCACATTTTATGGACCATATAACATAAATCTAACACTAATTTAATATTGAATTTCATTAAAACTTACAATTTCATGCTTATAAACCCAAAGACCACTTGACTCAATCACATTGAAAATGATTATCTATCTTCATATTTGTTATTCTTATTAGATTTCCACAATCCATTGGAGTAAAATTTGTGCTTCTGGATTTGATTGTGTCAAATTTTTTAGCATCAACGTTTCGGATCACACTCTGTGATCCATCATCACACTTTTTCATTCTGGCATTCTCTCATCCTGATGATGGATCACAGAGTGTGATCCGAAACGTTGATGCTAAAAAATTTGACACAATCAAATCCAGAAGCACAAATTTTATTCATATTTGTTGTCCTCTTAGAGCTCTGTGTCACTATTTCTAATCAGTGCTCAATGCCTATGTATTATTGACCTTATGTTGTCGATTCTAAATGTGTTGCATCTTGACATTTAAATAGAGTGGATCTTTCTTGTGGACTCATGAAAATGCAAGAGCAATAATTTTTAAAGTAAAATTATTCAATATCAAGAGAAATTGATTCCACAATCTTGTCTTGAAGACAATCCCATTTTGTTTTAAACTTTCAAGTGTGTCTTTGTCTATGGATAAAATCTTGATTTTGGAAATATTTATTTGCTCAAATTTATGATTTTTAGATTGGGAGTCAGGTTTCTCTATTTAGAAATATTGGACTTTTGAAATAGCTAATTTACCATGGTTATAATAGCACAAATTCAATTTTTCTGATCAATCATGTTGGACATTGCATGTGTTTGTTTGTTCTTTTGGGCATTTCATTATTGATTGAAGCAAGTCAAATTTTAAATTTTGGTAAATCATGCTTTGAAATAGGACACCAAAAAGGGAATGTAGTTGTATTCAAGAATTAGCCAATCAAATAGATAAAGGTTATTTGTCATGGTGAGTTGAAGAACATTGCTCGTGGGTTAAATGAAAATCATTTGTGTTGAACTTCTAGTTTGATGTATGATGGTTGGAACCAAATGAGATGTAAGAGCTCAGTAATAACCTATTTGATGAAATGTTGAGCCAAGAAATATGTATAGAGAGAGGGAATCTTTGAGGTAAGACAATGAATTCACTATTGAGTTTCTAATTCATATGAATGAAAAATAGTTCTTGTTTGAATTGTCTTCTATTCATGGAAGAATACATAGAAGATCGCAATGGACTATTGTTAGAGCTTTGATTGGGAAATGCATGTGGTTGATGCATCATGAAAAGTAAAGGTTTTTTTTTCTTTTTTCCAGGTTCTTGACTCTAAAACTTATGAGCTTGAATGAATTTAATGATTCTAAGAAAAGTAGTGGATAGTAAATTGAAATTCAAAACTAGGAAATACGACGTCATCTAAATGTGGACCAGTCAAATAGTAAAATATGTGAAGATCATGCCACATTATTTTTTCATGTAATATGATAAAGTTACTTACAAATTTAATTATTAGAATTTCCCAAATTCATTTGCCCCAAGAAATGTTATCAAGAAGTTACAAGTTGCATGTTAAAGTATTTTAGTCAAGTAATTTGTTATGTATTTTTATTGTAATATATCTCAGAATGAGTTTTATTGTGTTTAAATAGGGTGTTTATTAATTTCAATGTTAACCTGCAATATTATTTTTAATGGGGGGATAGGAACTTTTTACCATACATGTTGATGCAACATTCTAGCCTATCATTTACTGTTCCACTCAATTCTTTCTAGGTACAAATCATAATCATCCATTTTCTTTTATCATATTTTACGAAAGTGTGTTGTAGTCCTTTAGAATATGTATATTCTTACTATAGAGCTCTGAGATTGCTTTTTTTTTGAATTTTTATGTTGTAAGAAGTGTTAGATAAATTTTCTACTTTTTACTATTCATCAAGTCATAAAGTTGGTAGTTTAATGCTATAGATATGGGTAATATTGAGGATTTTTTAGTTTACTTGATTTTGGTATGGCTTGGGTATGCTGGTTTAATTATAATTACTATAAAATGTAAGAATAGAAAACTAAATTAATCACAATTCACATTAAAAATAATACAAAATACTATTGAAATTGTTGATCCAGTTTTTTATTTTTTGAAATGATGCATGTCATACATGATCTATCACTTATGATAATTTAGTTTGTTCAAAATAGGAAAATAGTAAATACACAATGATCAAGTTAAAATTCAATAACTATTTGAACAAATTTGTATTTCTCTTTGTTGAGAGTTTCTAAATCAACAATTCATGTTGTAGGATTAAAAGCCAAGCCACTCCCTTTGCTCCTTAATGCAGATTTTTCTTAGAGCTTTTCATGTTTGGTTGATTGTGTGTATGCATTGCATGTTTTGTAACTTATTTTCTTAAATTTTAATCTTTTTTTTTTAAATTAGTATTATTATGAAAATAGCTAGGAGTTTGGGCCTTTGATAATGGAGTAGCCTAATAGATACATTCTAGGTTCTTTGACAAGTATTAATCCCAAATTATTCTAATAAGGGCTAAGGGGGTATTCAGTGTAGTACTTTGTAATGTAGAGTCAAAATTTTTGGAGTGAACTTAATTTTAGGAGTGTAACACATCACATAATAGGGGTGTTTCCTTTTGTAGGAGAAAACTTTCAGTAGTGTGAACTAAATTTTAAAGAATCATAGATACATTTATACATTTTCATGGAAGATAATGGAAGCACTATAAATAAATATTAAACAAGATTATAGTTTCATTTACATATTTTCAGAGTCTTGCAATACCTTTCCTCTGAATTTCCTTCCAATGAACCATCAAATTTATGGTTATTGGTTAAAAGCATAGTAAGGATCAAATTCATGGTAAGACATAAATTATGTAGACTACTAAGTGTATTATATCATGTGTGGATACTTCTCTTTCTAATTCTAACATTTTTTTCTACTCGATGGATGTCAATTTGTCTCGCATCATGGATGGAGTCATTCAACTACCCCCTCATGGAATTTTTTTTTACAAAAACCTCTCATGGGAGAAATATGTCTATAAAGGCTCAGAATTATTTTCAACTTGGATTGAGGCCAATAGATTGAACAATTTTATTGAGTGAGAAAACTCAAGGGAGTCATACACAACCTTCTTTCATAAAAGCCATAATAAGAAGAATCCTTGGAATTCAAATATAAAAACTAGAATTAATAGCTTTTCAGAATATGAGATGTACGAATAAGGATAATGAACTAGTAAATACAAATTTTTATACTCATATTAGTGATTTGAAAATAATGTCTCTAATGATTAGTTAACTATACTTAAAATTTTGAATGTTCTTATTGAATTTAATAGGTACTTGTGTGTGTATGGACCAAATGATTATAGGGGAAAAAATGTAGCACCTTTTGATCCTTTGTTAGTGCCTAAAATAGGGAACGGTAGTAGACCTAGTCATAAACATACATGATCTAGTTACATCTATCATTTTATCACACGAATAATAGTTCGTAAGCCAAACCATGTGTTAATATGGTATCACCAGGTTCAACATGTGGATAGTGAAGGAAAAATCTATCATGGTCAAATAAATAATGACTTTTTAGGAACAAGGCATTGGAAACATATATGGAGTAACTGAGAGGGGAGGTGGGGGGAAGGTGAGGTGTGAATCAGTTACCACAAAAACAAATCCACAAATCCCTTAGACGTCTAATAAAACTATTTACTGATGTCACTTGGTAAACATACTTAAAATGTTGTAACTCAGTAAATGCAGTGTATGTTAACTTTAACAAATCTTAAACATTCACAGTGATTAACATGCAAGCATAAAAGAAATAACATGAACACATGAGACACTAGATTTAACATGGAAACCCAATATGGGAAAAACCACCAAGTAACTAGCTACTGATTTTCACTCTTATGAAGTGAGTCCTATCAGGAGCCAACTTGGTTAAAGGTTGCAAAACACACTATTAGTTGTCACCTTGTTAGAGGATTTTATCACCCTATTAGGAGTGGCCTTACAAAAGGTTTTTAGAACAATTCAATGGAACTATCACCTTGTTAAAGGATTTACAACTGGCTATTAAACCAACTCTGCTAAGAGATTTTGAAATCATTGCTACGATGATAAAGAAGTAACAATGAAATGACCTAAATAAGATGCAAGTGGATTGCTGATTATAGATCTTTGTTCTGCTTCACACTAGATCATTCCTAATCAAATATAACTTTGTTGCTCCTCAAGGATATTTGACCATCCTTCAAATTCGCTCACACTTTCCTCTTCAAACAATCAATACACTTGCACACTCACTCATACACTTTAGAATTCTCAACTTGACCTTTCATATATACCATACAAATTATCAAGTCAGCCCATTTACAACTTACAATTACTAATAAACATTAACTTAGTTGGCTGGAATCAATAATTAAAATAATTAAGCTTCATATCCCAAGATTAACAAAATCCTTCATTGGTTGACCCTGCTCGGTAAACACTGATCTTGAAATGATTTCCTATGTTAACCAATAGAAGCTTGGTTAACACTGTGAACTTGCAAAATCCTTTGGCGACTAAGTGAACTCGATGAACACTAACTTTTCTTTATTAACCATGAGAGCTTGGTTAGCACTGCTTCTTGCTACAATTTCCTTTGATGCCCAAGTGACCTCGGTAGACACTATCTACATAGAGTAATCTCTAGGAATGCTCAGTAGACAAAAAAAATAGCCTTGTTGACCAACTAAGCTCGATAAGCACTATCTACCAACTGATATGACATTTGTGTAACATCAAAGACAACACAAAATTAGACAATTGTATCCAACACAAGGTCCTTTTTTGTACCATATATTAGCAAATAATTGCATCAATGAGTGGAGTCATTGCTATTACTTGGCATGCCCATAAATATAGTGCATAAAAAACATAAACAAATGGTGCATGAGAAGATGACCATGTTTGAGGGTCAAACATGTAGGGATGATTTTCTTACCATGGTGATATTGCAAATATTGATCGTAAAATTATGACATTAAGCTATGTGTTAGATAGTTATGATGCTCATTCAGTGCAACTATGGGTTTTGGCAAATCTAGATAAGTGGTTTGCATATCAACAATATAGTGCCACTATTGTTGATGGAGATAATGATATCCCATTTGTTTTGGGAGTTCAATTACCATAGAAACTTGATTGGATACTCCATTATGGCCATAATAGCATATTAGCAATGGATTCTACATTTAGTATGAATGCAATGAAGGTGTGTTATTATTATTTCATTATAGAGTTGAATTTAATTTGTGTATTGTCAATTAAATATAGTATTGATATATCATACCCCATGTCTTATGACAATTTCAATTATAAACAATCCTTGCATTTAATTCAAAGCATATGGGGTTGCATGTGGCATGGGTCATTATGTCAAGGTCTTGTGCATATGATATTGTATATTGGATGTGTATACTTCTCCAACAAGTTCACTTGAATAATATTGGTTGGAGATTAAACGCATTTATGGTAGATGATGCAGGTGCTAAGATCAAAGCTATTATGTATTTCTATTTTCTTCAAAACCTTATTTTTATGTAAATGCTATATTTCAATACTATTTTAGGAAATTAATAGAAGTGTCCTTCAAACTAAGACACTTCATTCTAACATATATTTGGATCTCACTAATTTTTCTTTGATGAATGCCCTTTTTTCTATAAAGAATTATTATGATTTTTTTAATCCCTATTTTTTTGCACCATTAACTATTTATCATTACTAATATCATGTGTTTCCTTTGGATCATTGTTCTATCCATGCCCATTATTTGACACTATAGAAGTGATTTCAACTTACATGAAATTTAATGGTTATCCATTTCATATATGACCTACCCTTTGTTAAGATATGGTTGTTCATTAATAACATATGAATGTTGTTATTTGAATTAATGTTTACATTATTATTATTAGATCAAACTAGGCTCACTTCATTGAATTATAGAATATATAGAAAATGTTGACCACAATAGAAGCCACAAGGTGAATTTAAGCTATTATATCCACCTTTATAACATTTTCAAAAAGATGCAAAGTTTCATAGTACTTGTCTAAGACTCTAAAGAGAAAAAATTTAGTCACAAAATGAAACTTATACAAAAATAAAATTCCAAACACAATTACTCTCTCCATATGTTGTAGATTTACTACATCTTTTTGTAACACAATGCGGGCACATCGACATTGAATGGTGAAAAATCTCTCCAAAACATGACATGTACACAAAGAAGGCATCATTCATACCTTACCCTTACAATTTAAGTGCCTCTGGGTTTTCCACAACTTTTGCAAATATTTTCAAGAAAGGTTGCCAAATGAGCACCATATTGTTTAGTTGTCTATGCTTACATTCACCTATATTTTACTTTTCACACCAAGGAACCCATCTCTAGTTGTTGTGACTATATTATTTGATCCCCCAAAAAACCCTAGTTGCACCTTGTTCTAGTGGAAGAATTACATCAAATCTTTCTACTCCAAACAATCCAAGATTGCATAGAGTAAAGGTTCTTGAATTGTATTCTTGAGGTTGAAGTTGCTTTGCATGAGCTTGCTCAATAAGCTCCTTCTGCCTTTGGGAAATTAAATATAGGTATCCCTTATTTCGCATCTTGAAGAACAAGATTTATAAGTCCTCCATTTATTATTATTGCAACCATAATATTTATGCTATTTTTATAAGTACAACTTTGATCATCCTTGCAGCTTGAGTTGACAATCAGATGTTGTGCTAAAGTCATTGCAGTTGTCTTTCTAGTAGATAATTCATAATCCCCTTGGATTTGACCCTTTTGTAGAGAGAATCTAGAGCATTTGTGGTGATAGAGTACCCAACTTGGAATGTAGGAACTAAAAGGATCTCTACCATATTTCTTGCCACAACCACATGTATCGTGGTAAAAGGCACCATGGTTCCTAGCAACACAACTATTTTCTAAGAAGCCACAAGTTTAGTAGTAGCAACAACAATAGGGGTTGGTTCAGATTTAGCCATGACAATAACATACAGAGAAGGTATTATTATAATATTTGTTGCACTCTCAATTTCAAAGGTGGTAATTTATCTTTTAGGTCTAGATCCCACAATATTAGTTAGATCAACCTTGTATTTTTTAACCAATTTCAATTATGCAGTATTCATGTAATTTATCTATCATGTCTTTGTAGGCCTCAAGTTGCATCAAGTTATAAATTACTTATTTCTTCTAATAGATAGTTTTGCTTAATATCTTTTATAATCATATCTTATAAAGGAGAGTAAATGCATCTCTTTGATAATGTATGAAACCATTGAAAAATAGTTTTAAGTACTAAATGTATAATATTTATGATACTGAGAAGTATTTCAATGTGATGTGTATATATGTTCTTGCCATGTTAGACGTGCATGGTTGAAAAAATTAATTGCAAAGGTCAAAGATAACACAATTAGACAAGAAATGTTTGATAGACTTGGATATATCATGCATCATTTAGTAAATGAAGATTCAACAAGGAATGATGTTCACATGTTTATTGAAGACTTTAAATACACACAACCCTCATTTGTTGATTATTTTAAGAGTCAATGGTCTAAAAGATTGACTATGTGGGCTAGATTTTTCCATACACTCAAGCATGCAGGGCAAGAAAAAAATGGAGCCATAGAATTATACCACTCACTCCTAAAAAGATGATTCTTAAAAGTAGTAGAGCATACCACAAATAGTAGTGTTGATTGGTTGGTGCTTCAATTAACAACACATGTTTATATCTATTATTGGTGAGTACAAATCAGCAAGAAGCATGGTTTCTATAGGAACTTGAAATGAGAAGATTGAGAACACATCTTGGGTTCAAGCATTGTAAATTCTAGATGAAAATTTTATATTTAGTGATCTTGATGATTGTATAGCATGGGTGCTAAGTCAAAGTGATACTTGTTTCCAATATGAGGTGTATATCTCTTCACCTGATCTATGTATGTGCTCTTGCAACTTTTCAATACAAGGATACATGTGCAAACGTGTGATCAGGTGAACTTAGAGAGAGAGAGAGAGAGAGAGAGAGAGAGAGAGAGAGAGAGAGTCTATCTAATAATAATTTGCATGTGGACTTGGATTATTTTGCCACTACAATTGATTCTATAGAAGAAAGATGCCCAATCGGTGTTTCTAATCATTTGGTATGACAACAAAATTTATTTATTTATTTTACTAGTATAGGATTCCTAAAAAATCATATGTTTAAATGTGTTTCAATATCATTATAGGAATTTACTGAATTAAATGGGATTGGGGATAACAAAAATTGTCAACTATTGGAGGATCATTTGGTACATATTTAGGTGAAATAATAATTATATATTGATGATTTTTATTCTATTTTTTTTGAATTTTTTATTTCTAAAATTATATGTTTAACTTTTTGTAGATGATAGAAAACAGTGATGAGAATGCAGCAATAGAAATAAAGTTTGAAATACACAACGAGATTCAAGGAATGACTAATACATTTGATCTAGCAACACTTTCTTTCATTCAAATTTTTTAAAGGACTTGACAAATAATGTTAAAACTAGAAACATATCATCCCACCTTGGATTAAACCATCCAAGTGCACATCCATTTCATCCCATACAAGATGGATTTAGCAATACTCTTCATCCACAAAGGGACTTAATTGAATGCATGAATGTAAGGAGAAAAACAAGTATCTCGAGTCAAACACCCATATTTTCACAAATTCCACGAAATCTTAAGTGTCAAAATTGGATTGATGATCTTGATAGGCCAAATGAACGAGATAAGAATCACTCTAGGTACAATGAACATACAATTTGCATGGTTGATAGTATAGAGTTTGGGAGTATGCAAGCTCATTGGATTTGATTGAAAATGCATGATATGGTATCATCATACTTGTTTGTGTTGTATTGTAAGAAAATCTTAGATTGTGTAATGCTATGTTGTTATTTTGGGCATGTATAAACACAATTAAATTTTTTAAGATAGTTTATAAAATTCCATAACTTGAATTATCTTTGATGCATTATATCAAATTGTTCACATTCTTTGTTTATTCTTCCATGTCTTGATGTATGTCTACTAGCAATTTTCAGCTATATTATTTGATAAAAAAATATCTTTACCTTATGATTTAATGGATATACATGTCCTGTTTCAAGTCTCCCATTTTTGCCAATTGTGGGAATAATGTTAAAGGTTGTGGAATGTAGATTTTGGAAGCTGATAAGGCTTCTCGTTCTTGGCATTTGAATCAATATTATTTATAAACTACTTTTATAGTTCTTGAATCTACACAAGAAGAGAGGGTGCTAGTAAAGGGATGTTGTATCTTGCTTAAAAATCTGCACATTTTATATACTTTATAGTTTTTAATCATCCTCAATAAATCTATTTTGTGCATTTCCTTTCATAATTGTGCTTTGTCTATAATTTTATATGATGTATTATATCCACTAGAATTTCTAACTAATGTGGAGTAGAAACTAGCAACATCTTTTGATGAATGTTCATAAACATTTTTTGAACTCCATTTTACATAGCCACCATAAGAGAATGTTGTTGTTGTTATAAAACATGGTCTTATACCTATCATTTGCCTTTTCTTGAAGATCTAAGTCTTTTAAGAATAAAGTAAAAAAGATAAATACAATGAAGATATCATGTAACCTATTAAAGCAGTTAAACACTTTTCATGCTCTGTCCATGATTCCAAGTTTATCTAAGATTGGCTAATGGTTTGCAAAACATTTTTGTGAGTAAAGGGGAAAAAAAACTATATGATTTTTAAATTTTGGTTTCTTATAAACTCTACCAACATACTTTCATTGACTTTTGAATCTTTAGAAACTAAAATTGAAAAATTATAGTGTGTAAACTATGTAAATAGAAGAAGCTCATAACATAAAAAATAATCAAATCTAGATTTTGTTAGATTCATAAATTGCTTTGAATGTCCTATGTAAACAAAAGAAGCTCATAACAGAAAATAATTTTACAATGGTACAAAATTCATTATATTTATCAATCAACAAAAAATGATATATAATTTTTTAAATTATTATATTTATTTTTTAAAATTTAAGTATTTATTATTGTAAATATTATCATTTATTGATTAATGTTAATACCTTTTGACTTATTTTATTTATAAAATATGGATATGTACATATATTCATATGATTTATTTTAAAAAGATTACATGTTTTATCTAAGATATATAATTAAATAACAATACATATATTTTTTATATAATATGTTAATGTCATTATTAAATTTTATTATGAAATAATGTTTAAAAAATAATAATTTATAGAATATAAAAACTAATATTTTAGTGAGTAAATTTTATAAAATTATCACTTTTAAGCATAATAATCTATATTATTAAATATCAAACATAGTAAAATAATTGGAAGAACATTATAAGAATCCCTATGTACACTGTAAGTTTCAACCAACGCTGAAAAGTGTTAAAATATTCATCAACGATGGACCCACTTACATAACAAGTAAAAGAAACTTGAATTCGTATCACGAGATCCAAACAAAAAAATACAATGGGAAACATCGTCGTCAAACACAGGTTAACAAAATGAAAGTAAAGTTGAGTTAAGGAGGGGCCCATAACCCACCCACCAAAGCACTCAAAAGATTCAAGTGTGCCAGTTAAGCTCGACCTAACTTTACACATTAAAATTAAATTAAGATTATTATAATATTTTATTAAATAATCTCAAATAAATTTAATTTTTAATATAATTAATTTATCAATACAATTTTCAAAATCTATTATAAAATATTGTAATAGTTAAAAAATAATACATATAATACTTTATTAAATATATAATTAAATTATAATTAAATTTACAAATTAAAATAATTTAAGACAAGTACTAAGCCACTATGTGGCACTTGTTTAGAAATATAGTGAAGTTAATTCAATTTTATAGATAGTATTTGATATGTGAAAAAGGATCTTATTATTTTTTATTGTAAAATTATGAGATATCCTTAATTTTAGAATATATATTATGATTCATGCAAATCCAAAGTCACTTTCAAACATCCTCATTATATATACATTTCATATTATATTTGATGTATTTACTCTGATGAAAAAACATTATCATTATAGAGAGGACAAATTAATTAGCATCAACATGTATGTATTAAATATTTTATTTAACTTTTATTAAGAAAAACACATATCTATTTTGCTAGTAAAATATTCATCAAAGCAGTTACATGTTTTACTTATCAAACATAATGTCTATACATTTTGGCTTGTATTTTCTAAGCCATAAAAGGTACATATTTTTTGAATCATCAAAATACACATATATTTTGCTCATTTTTCTTTATTATGATGAATGATCACTTTTTTATTCACCATGTTGGTACAGATACTTCATACTATAATCTTTAAAAAATCAACGAAAACAAATCATATATCAAGAAAATCCACTATGTTAATTTAGTGTATCATATCAATTTTGTAATGTTCCAAAGATCAAGCAGTCGCATACCTTCAAGAAAAGAAACATATCATTTTATTTTTAAAGTTTGCTAGACATTGATAAATATGAAATTAATAATTTACTATTAGTTTTAAATTTGAATTTTTTTTAGTATATTTCTTATTTATAATTGTGTTATTTACACAAATCATAGGTTCATTTTGATTCTCCCAACTAAAAAATAATATTTTCTAACTAATATTATAAGATTTTAATGTGATTCATGATTAATTTTTACTCTAGTTACTAAAAGTAAACATAATTTGGTAACTTCAATGCATGGTGGACACTAGGAAGTTTTTTATTAAAGAAAGTAGCAAGAGGGTGTTGACCCATGATACAAATAGTAGACACTAGACACTGTAACACAACATATTAACAACCCCTAATGCTAGACATCCAACAAACACATCAAATAAAGTCTACCTCTATCAAAAACAAAGGTCTGTATGTAGAAATTGTTGGAAATATAAGAGGAGTAATTGAGAGGGGAAGGGTGAATTAGTTACTACAAAAATAAATCCCATATCCTGTAGATGTCAGTACAAAACAATTATATGAAAACTTAGCTCGGTTGATGCTCGGTAAACAAAGAAATGTTGTAACTCGGTAAACATTGTAGTTGCTTAAGACACACTTAACATAAAAATCTTAAGATGTTATCTATGATTACTAATTACTTTAACTTAGTTGCAAGCATACAAAAGAAATAGCATGAACCCATTTGACACCAAGATTTAATGTAGAAACTCAATTTGAAAAAAACCACCAATTGCAACTAGTTATGGTTTTCACTCTTCTAAAGTAAGCCTTATTAGGAGCCAACCCTATTAAAGGTTACAAAAAACACTATTAGGTGTGACCCTATTAGAGAACTTAATCACCCTATTAGGAGTGGCCTTGTTAGAGGTATTTAGACAATTCAATAAAACTGCTACCTTTTTAGAAGATTTACCAATAGTTGTTAAGCTAACTCTATTAAGAGATTTAGATCACCGCTACAATGGTTAGAGAGTAACAATGACATGACTTGATTTGGATGCAACTAAATTCCTGATTATATATCTCAATTCTAGCTTATACTTGATCCTTCTTGATCAAATATATCTCTTCAGCATCTTAAGGATATTCTGCTTATCCTTTTGATTCACTCCCTCTTCACATCTTTGCATCTTCATTTTTACTTCCACACACACTTTAATCCTCAACTTGACCTTTTATTTATATCTTTTATTTTTTCAAGTTATTTCAAATACAACTTAGAATAACTAATATTCATCTTCTCAATTGGCTAGAACCAATAGATAAATCAATTAAACTTAATATGCCAAAATAAGAAAATCCTTCTATAGCTAATCCTGCTATGTAGACATTAACTCTAAAATGGTTTTCCTATGTTAACCAAGTGAAACTCGATCAAAATTGCATACTAGCAAAGTTCCTTTGGTAACTAAGTGAGTTTGTTTAACATTGGTTCCATCCAACATTTTATTCATTAACCAAGTGAGCTTGGTTAACACCCATCTTCTGCAGACTTTCCTTTGATGTCAGAGTGAACTTGGTAGATATTGCCTTCTAAACTAGGAAAACTCTAGATTTATTAGTGTCCATAGAAAACTATCTTCAATTCCTACTTGAGCTTGGCATGTACTAGTTGATAATGATATGACATTTTGTGTAACATCAAAGACAATATACAATTAATTAATTGTTTCAACAATCTCCCTCTTTAGCATTGATGGCAACACAACATGTCATAACACAATAAAATTTTGGAGTGAGAATAAGGTAAGGAAGATATCCTTAGTTTCATTCAAATCCTCATCCATGAGAACTCCCTCTATCAATGTGAACTCTATCTCTAGTTTCTCCCTCTATCAGAAAGCTTATGTCTACAAGAACTTCTACCAAGTTCATTCTCCCTCTTTTGATAATTCTTTCTATGAAAAAAAACTTCTTTCTCTTTTCAACAAAAATTTCTATGAGATATGATAGTAAACTTCTCCCTCTTTGACATCTCATTCAAAAGATGACATTCGAGGAATATCAATGTACCTCAAGGACTGATTCATTTGTAATGTGGCTTTGTCAATACTACATCAACTAATTGATCTTCAACATGTTCTGGTTGATGCATCACTAAATTTCATTTAGTCAGCTTTAGATAGGGGAATGGCCCCTAGCTTACCTCTTACATAAAGAAATGCATCCTTAGGTAATGGCTTGGTGAATATGTCTACAATTTGTTCTTTTCTATTTACATATTTCAATCTGACTTCTTTATCTTGCACCAACTCTCTTAAGAAGTGATATTTTATAGAAATGTACTTTTTTTGGTATGCATCACTAGATTCTTTGATATATTGATTCCACTAGTGTTATCATAGTAGATGACTTCTGGATCCTTGATCTCTACCTTCATACCTATCAATAGTTGTTTGAACCAAACAATATTAGAAGAATTGACTACTACTGCTACATATTCTACCTCTACTATGGATTGAGAGGTACAATTTTGTTTCTTGCTTGTCCAAGATACTAGTCTTTTACCAAGAAAGAATGCTCCACCACTAGTTCTTTTTCTATCATCAATACTTCCTACCCAATCAACATCTATAAATACTTTTAAGTCCAAATTGCATCCTATTTTGTACCATAAGCCATATTCTTTATTAACTTTTAGATATTTCATGATTCTTTTGATTTTTATCATGTGATTTCTTTGGGATTTGTTGAGAATCTTTCCACCATATTGACTGCTAATGCAATATCATGCCTTATATGCACTGCATACTACAATTTTCCAATCATTGATCTGTATGTAATCTGATCTACCTATTTGGAATCATCGTTGCTGAAAAGCTTATGTCTAGTAGACATAGGTGTTCCACCTAGTCTTGAATCTCCCAGTCCAAATTTCTTTAGAATTTCCTTGATATATTTAGATTGAGTAATGTAGATACCATCTTTCTTCTATTGAATCCACAATCCAATAAAAAATTTTATCTCACCAAATATAGACATCTCAAATTCTCTACTCATTTCTTCTAAGAATTCTTTGTACAAGTCATCATTTCCTATGAATAAGGTATCATCAACAAATATTTTTTCCAACACAATCTTCTTGTCTGGTCCTTCTTTGACATATAGACTACTTTTATCATTTGTTCTTTGAAAACCAATCTGTATCAAGTAGTTGTGAAGTCCTTCATACCAAGCTCTGGAAGCTTGCTTGAGTCCATATAATGCCTTGTGTAATTTGTAGACCATGTCTCTTTTGCTAGGACCTACAAAACTTTCTGGCTATTCAATGTAGACTTCCTCATCCAAAATTCCATTTAAGAATGTAGATTTAACATTCATTTGATACACTTTAAATCCTTTGTGTGCTACATATGCTAGTAAAGTTCTAACACCTTCTAATCTTGCAAAAGGAGTAAAAGTTTCACCATGATCAACACTTTGTTCTTGAGAATAGCCTTTACATACTAACCTTGCTTTTTTTCTAGAAAATTTTCCATCTTCATTCAACTTGTTTTTGAACACCCACTTTGTGTCAATTACATTTTAATCCTTGGGTCTAGGAATGAGAGTCCAAGTTTTTTTTTCTATTTCTTCATTCATTGTTTCAATCCAATTTTCATTTTTCAAAACATCCTCGACATTTCTAGGTTCAAATTCAACAAGTAAACATGTAGTTTTAAATTTGCTTCTTGTCATTGTTCCATTTGATTTGTCTCCAATGATTTGATTCAGGTGTATGATGCCTTCTAACATATCTTTCTAACATAGGTTCTTTGGATTTGGAGTGGATTTCACTAATTTTTTCATGAACTTCATTATCAAGCTTGGGTCCCACTATCTTTGACTCAGGTCCATTAGACTTAGTTTTCTCTTGAAGTAGCTTAGTAATATCTAATAGTGACTTAGGTCCTTTAGATTGTGACTTGAGTTGCACTATTTGCAACTCGATAGCTATTGGAGATTTTGGGGACTCGGGAGGTAAAACTTCCTTTCTTTTAGATAGATTTGGTAGGGTATTAAGCTCATAGTAAACAAATCTTCTGTAATCCTCAGGCTCTTTTCTGTAAACTCATCAATTCTCACATGTGCACTTTCTATGATTTTATGAGTAGATAAATTCAAACATTTGTATGTTTTACTTCTATAGGAGTATCCTAGAAATATTCCTTCATCACCTTTGACATCAAATTTTCCTTTTCTAGATTCTTTCAAGATATAACATTTGCTACCAAATACTTTCAAGTAACTTACATTAGTTCTGTAGCCATACCATAACTCATAAGGAGTTTGATTTGAGTCTTTCATTAGCTATAATCTATTCAAGGTATGAACTATGGTGTTGATAGCTTCCTTCCAATATTTGATTGCAACATTCTTTTCTATCATCAATGTTCTTGCACAATCTATAATGGATCTATTCCTTCTTTCAACTATGCTAGTCTACTTTGGTGTACCAAGGACTGATACTTGTTGTTTAATTTATTTCTCAATGTAGAATTCATTGAGTTCATTGGAGATGAATTCACCTCCTCTATCTGATCTCAAACATTTTAACTTCTTTCCAATTTCCTTTTTTACTCTTGCCAAATACCACTTGAATTTTTGAAAAGCTTCTAATTTTTCTTTTAGATATATTACAATCATCATTCTAGAATAATCATCAACAAAAAGAATGAAATTTTTTTATCCATGATAACTCTCTATTCTAATAGGTCCACATAAGTTTGTATGCACAAGCTCTAAGACTTCTTCAAAATAATGGTTCTTGCTTTGAAACTAGTCTTTCCCATCTTACCAATTTGGCAATTTTCGCATAGAACCATATCATATTTCTTCAAACTAGGAATACCTCTTACTCTTTTATGTTTGCTTATCTTAACTAGATTATCAAAATTTACATGGCATAATCTTTTCTTCCATAACCAGCTTTCCTCTACTTAAGCAATAAAACATGAACTTTCACTAAGATCAAGATAAAATAGATTGCCTTTTTTTTGCTTGCCAGATCGAACTAGATTTCCATTTCCATCTAGTAGTTTAGCTTTTCCATCCATGAATTATACCTTGAATCCAATGTTATTCAATAGTGCCACACTCAATAGATTGTGTTTTAATCATTCAACCCAATAAGCATTATCACATACAAGTTCATTAGCCAAAGAGATACATCCTCTTCCTTTTACGTTACAAGGTTCATTTTTCCAAATCTCACACTACCACCATCATAATATTTCATGTGTTCAAATTTTGTTTTATCTCCAATCATATGATGTAAACAACCACTCTCAATAATCTTTGTATCATTTTTTCTAACATGAGAGATAAGTGTTATCTTGTCTCCTTCATCATTAGATTCATCTTTTACAACAATATATTCCATTTCATCTTCATTGTTATTAGAATCTTTGGCCATAAAACAAGATTTCATATCTTTGTCTTTGTAGTTCTTAAATTCTTTCTTGCCTTTGTGCTTATTGTTTTTCTTCACATCCTTGATTTCTCTATTTGGACACCTAGTAGCAATATGACAAACTTCTTCACAAGAAAAATAGATTAGAAAAATCTTGCCTTTGTACTTTCCTCTGCCTTTGGAATATTTCTTTGCAAGTAGGGCTTCAACGATTTCAAGAAGTGAAAGCACAAAACTATGTCACCTTTTAGTAAAGGAAAAGGCTAACAAAAGTATAATGGGTCACCTTCAATGATATAAAACTAGTATTATTATTTAGAATTTGAAAATGATGTAAATTAATGAAATGTGTAGAAATTGATCAAGTTTAGGATTATAGTTTTTAACAATTATTTGGAATAAGAATTCAAATATTTTCATAATTTTTATAGAGATTTTTTTAGTTACTGAAAAAAGTTGAAAATAAGAGGTCTAGTTCACACCACAAAACTATATGGAAATAAACTTATTTCCCTTTGATATCATACTATGTTATGGATAACATATATATCTAGAACATTCAAAAATAAAAATTTGATTTAGACCTATATTTTATCTTTTACAAGGATTAAAATTTCAACTCACCTAAAATCAATAGTTTTCACCTCCCACCACATTTTTCAAAACAAATATATTTTGACAATAATAAAAATTATGCATTCTAAAAGAGGACTCTCTCCTCTAGAATGTCATATAAGTTTCAAATTTTTTTGATATGATTCAATTTTATTTTCTTTCTCAAAATTGACATCTTTTCTATTGGAATATTGTCGAATAACTGAGAGGGGGTGACGGGGTGAATTAGTTATCCAAGGTCTAGATGTATAAATAAAAAATTTTACAACTTAGTGAACCCACAAAACATTTATCTTCATCATGCGCGCATCCATAAAATTGTGCAATCACTTAAAACTTGTGGGTTACTATCAAATCAGCTTGCAGAAATGTAAACATAAAACATAATAGAATCATCAACACACTTGACACAATGATTTACATGGAAACCCAATTTGGGAAATACCACCGGTAACATGCTACTCTTTTTCACTCTTCTGAAATGATGCCCTATGAAAAGCCAACCCTATTAACGGTTACAATACACACTGTTAAATGTGACCTTGTTAAAGGATTTGAATCACCTTTTTAGAAGTGATCTTTGTTAGAGGACTTTAGATCATTCACTTGGAATGTCACCTGGTTAAAGGATTTACAAATGATTGTTAGGTCAACCTTAATCCAAAGGATTTTACCCTAGACTAATACAATTATTAGAGAGTAACAGTAAGGCTTGATTTGATGGCAACTTACAACCTCATTTGCAAATTACAAATCACTAATTTAGTCCTCCATTCTACTTTGCCTTCTCACTTTTTAGCTCTGATAGCTTGTTCACCCTTCAAGCATAATTATCCTTAAGCCTGCATACTTAATATGCCAATGTAGTCTCTTCTCTCAAGTCACTTGATGAAGCAATACCCTTGACTCATTATCTTCCTTAAGTTCTCACACTCAACCCCTTTTTCTTTTGACCCGTCATTCCTATAAATAGGAAATTAAGATCTTTTCCCCCTCATTCTCCATTATCCAAATTTAGTTTTTAGAATGGATTAGGTAGGATACAATGAATCTATCCCACATTTCATATCTCTTCTAGAAACCTCTTTGAATTCACCTAAAAATGGTCTACCTTGAATTCTATGCCACTAGCTCATCAACCTTATCTTGTACCTAATTCACATATTTCAAGACAACAAACTTGTTAGCTTAGATGCATTAATTTTATGATCTTTTAAATAATGCAGCAACATGGCATTATCTAGCTTTAGATACTCAACACATACTGCATTGATCATCATCCTCTATGAAATCACTCTGCACAACTAAAGTTTACTGGTGCTCAACATCAATTAGACTTTACTTGACACCATTGTTCTACTCGACATACACTAGAATGAACTTTTACTCAGCTCCAACTGATACTTTTCTTAGCTTGCACTATTTTTTCTCGGCATCTACTCTTCACTCAGTCAAGCTTGGCAGATAACCTTTGTGTAACTTGTTCTTCTAAACTTTCTTAGTGTAGCCATCCTTTTGTAACCTCAAGTAGATTATCAATACATCATGCTATCACTATCTTAATTGATTCTTGTACTTCATTACATCATCATAACTCAACCTTTCCTCTAGGTGTTATGGTTACATCTTTTGATCAAATCCTCTTCATCAATCAAGTAAGTAATAGTACTTAAATCATATAAGGAGTTGCCTTATTAGCAAATAGTAGGTTCGACATCAGTGACAAAATAATGATTAAAACATATTGATCATACTTGTATGTTCTCAATAATCTCCTTCTTTCACAATCTTCTTCAATTTGATCTCAACAATCTCCCTCTTTGGTATTGGTGGCAAACCAAACTAATCAATCGAATGGAAAACACTTTTTTCAACCAAACTAACTAGGTCAAAATAATAAGGTAATAGCAAAAAGAAAAATAATAATTCCTTGTATTTGAGATCTCTCCCTCTATCAGCAACTTCCATCTTCTAAATAGGTTACAAAACTCTTTCTTATAACTCCCTCTGAATATTTCTTCTTATATCTCCCTCTTACTAGGTAGATTAGGATTTCTCCCTATTTGATAACTCTTCTCCCTTTTGTATAGCTCTTGATCAGCAATTTTCTTTCTTGATTAGTAATCTCTCCCTTAATCTTATTAGTAAATATCTCCATCTTTCTTGGTAGTTATCTCTTAATATCTTCTTCTTGATCAGAAATCTCAGAGCTCCCTTAGCAATTCCCTTGATCATTCTCTTGATCAATAATCTCTCCCTCTTTGACAACAATGCCAAAGACTTGTCATCTCAACATGCAGATATAAGATTTTTTAGTTTCTTCAATTTTTCCCTCTGTCACCTTGCTTATGACTAATTTGAAGTTTCAAGTCTTTGATTACTTTAGGTAGCTCCTAAAGTAAGATCCTCTCCATTAATTTGTAGTATTGAAAAGCATATTTGTTTGATGTAGGGCACTTTTTTTGTTACTTAGATAGCTTTTGATAGGGGTATCACCTCTATTTTACCTCTTAGATACTTATAAGCATCTTTAGGTAATTCTTTTGTGAAGATATCAGCAATTTGTTCCTTTATGTTAACATATTTCATCTTCACTTCTTTGTCTTGAACTAATTCTCTCTAGTAATTATACTTGATTGCAATGTGCTTAGTCATTGTGTGCATTACAAGATTCTTTGATATATTGATAGCACTTTTATTATTACAATAAAATATCACTAGTTCTATGATTTCTTCCCTCATACCTTTTAGTAGTTGTTTGATCCATACAATGTTTGTACAATTTATAGCAACAATAACATATTCAGCTTCAACAATAGATTGTGAGGTGCAATTTTGTTTCTTGCTAGTCCATGTAACTAGTCTCTTGCCTAAGAAAAATGCTCCTCCACTGGTATTTTTTTTCTCATCAATGTTTCCAGTGCAATCAACATTAGTGTAGGCTATTAATTCAAAATTTTCATTTTTCTTATAGCATAGACCATACTCCTCTATTCCTTTTAGATATCTCATTATTCTTTTCATAGCCATCAAATGATTTTCCCTAGGGTTAGCAAAGAATCTTGCAACTATCCCTATAGATAATACAATGTTAGGTCTATTATGTACCACATATTGTAATTTTCCAATCATAGACCTTTATATTGTTTGATTCACTTTAGCCGAATCATCATTCTTTGACAACTTGAGTCTTGTCACCATAGGTGTACTAACTAGTTTTGAGTCCCCCAATCCAAAATCTTTTAGTATTTCTTTGACATATTTTGATTGAGTGATCTATATACCATATTTCATCTGATATACTTGCAAACCCACAAAGAATTTGATCTCTCCAAACATAGACATAATTCTTTCTTTCTTTATTTCATTTGCAAAAGCTTTACATAAGGCATATTGACCTCCAAATATGATATCATTAACAGAAATTTCAAATAACAAAATACCTTTACCTTTCTCTATTTTTATATACAGATAGTTGTTACCATCAGTCCTTTCAAATCCAATCTTCACAAGATACTTATGAAGTCTGTCATACCATTCTCTTGGTGCTTGTTTCAAATCATATAGAGGTTTGTGTAATTTGCATACCATGTTCTTACTATCAACATCAACAAAAGCTTCTAGTTGTTCTATGTAAACTTCCTCTTCTAATATGTCATTTAGAAATGTAGATTTAACATCCATTTGATAAATTTTGAAACTTTTGTATACAGAATAAGAAAGTAAAGTTCTTACTCCTTCTAATCTAGCAATAGGGGCAAATGTCTCTCCATAGTCAATTCCTTCTTCTTATGCATATCCTTTGCAGACTAATCTTGCCTTGTTCATTGTTACTTCACTAGTTTCATCTAGTTTGATTATGAATATCCACTTGGTGCCAATCACATTCTTGTCTTCTAGTCTATAAACTAGAGTCCATGTCTTGTTTTTCTCAATTTGTTCTATTTCTTCTCCCATTACCTTACTCCAGTCTTCATCTTCTAATGCATCTTTTACTGTTTTGGGTTCCTTCATGCTCAACAAGCATGTATTATTCCTCAATTTGTTTCTTATCATTGGTCTAGCATCGAGTAAGTGCACCAAGTTGTGGTACCAAAAGGGTGGTATAAGTGGCCACATTTTTTATAAAATCAACAATTTCTAAACTTCGACAAGAATTTGAAGATAGTTACGCTCAAAATTTTAAGATATGACAAAAACAAAAGTAGCAGTCCTTTGAATCTAGTTTCTAAACTACTAATTTTTTTTCAAAATGTTTTAGTTTTAGGCCTCAAAAAAGGGGGCCATAGAAAGTAGTACTATTTATTCAGAAAAAACATAACACTATACAAAGTGTGGCCCCCCTAAAATTTTTACTTTTTTTTTCAAAATTATTTAATCACTCTGGTCAAAAGTTACCTAACACTATGCAGTTTATCCCATATTTTTTGGGTAATTTTGTAATTGGACACATCCCAAAAATGTGAAATATCTATGTGGTCCCCCTATAAATGATTGAAAACTAATCTTAAATCAAAACTTCTTTTCAAAGTGTGTAGAATGGAGTCTAGTTTCTAAAAAACTAAGTTGTTGTGAAATTCTATGAATGAGCTAAAATCTACAACCTAATTAGTACATGTTGATTTTTGTTAGAAAATGGACATATATTTGAAAGACTTGAAATAGTTTAAATGTAAAATAAATTATATGGTTATATAGCTAATACAGAGACCTACAATGCCATTTAAACTAATGTTATCAATGCTCAACCACAAGGAAACTTGAAGGAATGCACACAAAAAAAATTAATCATTTTTTGTATGTTTGCAGCAAAACACATCTCAGACTAGTTTAGAGACTCCAAACCTTTGGGTTGCATCCTCAAGGAAAAACCAAGCCTTGGACTTGGTAGAATCCAAAGCTTTAAATAGTGTGTGCACTCAATAGCACGCATGCAAGATTTAAAGCATTTTTAATTTTAGGCCTTTATAGCATGTATGTGCTTTAGTGTGTATTCACTCTTGAAGCCTAAATTTCAATAGAGAGGGAAGGAGAAAGGCAGAGTGGGTAGAGAATGAGAGAGATTAGAAGATGGGGAGAGAATAGGAGGTGGGATAAGGAGAGAGTAAGAGAGAAATAGAGAGAGAGAGAGAGAGAGAGAGAGAGAGAGAGAGAGAGAGAGAGTAGTGGATTAGAGAAGGTGGGATAGGGATAGAGGGATACAAAGAGAGTAGGGGATGGGAGACAGAGAGAGAGAGAAGGGGATGGCTGTGTGTGTGTGAGAGAGAGAGAGAAAGGGATGGGAGAGAGAGTAGCGGATGGGAGATAAGAGAGAGAAAGGGAGTGAGAGACTGAGAATAGGGAGAGAGGGAGAGAGAGAGAGTAGGGGTGAGAGAGAGAGGGATGGGAGTGTGTGTGTGTGAGGGAGAGTAGGGGATGGGGGAGAGAGAGTATGTGAGAGAAAGTAGGGGATAGGGGAGAGAGAGAGTGACATTAGGGGATGGGGGAGAGAGAGAGAGAGTAGGGGTGGGAGAGAGAGATAGAGAGTAGGGGATGGGGGAGAGAGAGTAGGGGATGTGAGAGAAATTAGGCAGTGCAAGAGGGAGAGTGAGAGAGGGGATGGGAGAGAGATTAGGGGTGGAGGAGAGAGAGTAGGGGGTGGGAGAGAGAGAGTATGAGAGAGAGTAGGGGTGGGAGAATGAGAGAGAGTAGGGGATGGGGGAGAGAGAGAGTAGGCAATGGGGGAGGGAGTGGGAGAGCGAGAGTGAGAGAGAGAGAGAGAGGGGTAGATGTGATTGTGTAAGAGAGAGTAGGGGATGGGAGAGGAGAGAGAGTGAGAGAATGAGAGAGCAACCTGAGAGAGAGAGAGACTAGGGGATGGGAGAGAGAGTGAGAGAGAGAGTAGGGGATGGGAGAAAAAGAGGGAGGGAGAGACAGAGAGAGAAGGAGTGGGAGAAAGAGAGTAGGAAGTGGGAGAGAGAGGGGGGAATGGGAGTGTGTGTGTGTGTGTTGTGTGTGTGTGTGTGTGTGTGTGTGTGTGTGTGTGTGTGTGTGTGTGTGTGTGTGTGTGTGTGTGTGTGTGTGTGAGAGAGAGAGAGAGAGAGAGAGAGAGAGAGAAGCCTAAGAGAGAGAGTAGGAGATGGGATTGAGGGAGAGAGAGAAAGAGTAAGTGATGGGAGATGAAGTGGGAGAGGGAGAGTGAGAGAGAGGGGGGATGGGAGTGAGAGAGAGAGAGTAAGGGGAAGGAGAAAGAGAGAGTGGGGTATGGGAGAGAGAGTAGGCGAGGGCAGAGGGAGTGGGAGTGAGAGAGAGAGAGAGAGTAGGGGATGGGAGAGGGGAGAGAGAGAGGTGAAGATGGGACAAAGAGAGAGTGAGAGAGAGTAGCTAGTGGGAGAGGGAGTGGGAGAGGTAGAGAGAGAAAGGGGATGGGAGTTTGTAAGAGACAGAGAGTAGGCGATGCAAGAGAGAGTTTGAGAGAGAGAGTAGGTAATGGAAGAGGGAGAGAGAGGGGAGGGATGGGAGTGTGTGTGTGTGTGAGAGAGAGAGAGAGAGAGTATGGGATGGGAGAGGAGAGAGAGAGTAGCTCGAGAGAGAGAGTGGGAGATGGGAGAGAGAGAGTAGGCAGTGGGAGAGGGAGTGAAAGAGGAAGAAAGAGAGAGGGGGATGGGAGTATATAAGAGAGAGAGTAGGGGATGGGAGAGAGAGTGAGAGAGTAGACAGTGGGAGAATGAGAGAGAAAGAGTAGGGGATGGGAGAGAGAGATTGAAAGTAGGGGGTGGGAGAGAGAGTGTAGGGGATGAGAGAGAGAGAGTAGGCAATGGGAGAGGGAGTGGGAGAGGGAGAACAAGAGAGGGGGGGATGGGAGTGTGTATGAGAGAGAGAGAGTAGCCTGAGAGAGAGAGAGAGTAGGGTATAGGAGAGAGAGTGAGAGAGAGAGTAGGCTATGGGAGAGGGAGAGGGAGAGGGAGAGGGAGGGATGTGAGTGTGTGTGTGAGAGAGAGAGAGAGAGTAGGGGATGGGAGAGGAGAGAAAGTAGCTCAAGAGAGAGAGTAGGTAGTGGGAGAGGGAGTGGGAGAGAGAGGGAGAGAGAGGGGGGATGGGAGTGTGTGAGAGAGAGAGTAGGGGATGGGAGAGAGAGAAGGGGATGGGAGTGTGTGTGTGAGATAGTAGGGGATGAGAGAGAGAGAGAGAGTAGGGGGTGGGAGAGAGAGTAGGAGATAGGAGAGAGTGTGTGAGAGAGTAGGTGATGGGAGAGAGAGTGGGAGAGGGAGAGCAAGAGAGAGAGAGGGGGATGGGAGTGTGAGAGAGTAGGGGATGGATAAGGAGATAGAGTGAGAGAGAGTAGCCTGAGAGAGAGAGAGTAGGTGGGGGGAGAGGGAGGGAGAGAGGGGGGGAATGGGAGTGTGTTTGAGAGAGAGAATAGGGGATGGGAGAACAAAGAGAGTAGGGGATGGGAGAGAGAGTAGATAGTGGGAGAGGGAGAGGGAGAGGGAGAGGGAGGGAGAGAGGGGGTATGGGAGTTTGTAAGAGAGAGTGGGGGATGGGAGAGAGAGAGAGAGTAGGGTATGGGAGAATGAGAGAGAGAGTAGAGGATGGGAGAGAGAAATTGAGGGAGTAGGCAGTGGGAGATGGAGTGGGAGAGGGAGAGAGATGGGGGGATGGGATTATGTGTGTGTGATAGAGAGTAGGGGATGGGAGAGGAGAGAGGAAGTGAGAGAGAGAGAGAGAGTAGCCCGAGAGAGAGGGAGTAGGGGATGGGAGAGAGAGAGAGAGAGAGAGAGAGAGAGAGAGTAGGTGGTGGGAGGAGTGGGAGAGGGAGAGAGAGAGAGGGGGGATGGGAGTGTGTAAGAGAGAGGGAGAGAGAGAAATATAGGAGAGAGAGAGTGAGAGAGAGAGAGAGTAGGGGGTGGGAGAATGAGAGTACAGGATGGGAGAGAGAGAGAGTGAGAGAGAGTAGGCAATGAAAGAGGGAGAGCAAGAGAGAAGGGGGGATGGGAGTGTGAGAGAGAGAGAGGGGGGATGGGAGTGTGTGTGAGAGAGAGAGTAGGGGATGGGAGAGGAGAGAGAGAATGGAAGATTATTCCAAGAGAGAGAGAGTAGGGGATGGGAAGGGGTGGGATAGGAAGAGATAATTTTTCACATAGTGCATATGTACTATAGTGCGTACACGCTTTAGAGGATGTACACACTCTAGTGCATAAGCACTATATGAAAACACCAAAAAAATGTTAGAATGAAAGTTTGGGTCCCTATTGATCCCTATTCTTTTTTTGTCTATTGTGTGTTCTTTTGTTTCGACAAAAAGCATGGGTTTCATATTGTCAGAAGTTAGCAAATACCATTTTCAATCATTGGATACACAATCTGAAGGCTTTTGAACATTCTTTCATTCTACTTGAAGCTAGCAAACACTAAATTCAATCATTCAATACACTACTTGAAGGCTTTTTGAGTATTCTTTCTATAGAAAAGGTTAGCGCAATAATTTTTCACAAATGAATGAGACTGTTACACTCAAAAAAAAATTGAATTGTGAAGCTACACCATCTTCCAATGTTGGAGTCATATCATCATCTCATGTTTAAGAGATGATAATTTGTACATCCGACAATGTACACTCCATCATGTCATGTTGAAGGCACAACATCAACATATCAAGTAGGTGATATTTCATCTTTTGTATCTTATTGCCAAGGCACATCATCTTTGGTTCAAAGTATGTAAAACATTCAACACTCAACCTTATGTTGATGTTCAAAATTTTGAGGGAATGGAAGAGATCATAACACCTTCTAGAATTTGTTTTAGAAGATCAAAATATTTGATTGATATTGATACTAGCATTTTGAAATCAATGCCTAACAAGATTAGCAAGCATACTTGGCTAAGAAAAGTTAATCATATGTGGAGATTATTATTTGAAGAATTAAATATTATAGTTCAATGCCAATTATTTGTTTAAATGATAAGAAATTTGAAATTTAGGCCTATCATGAAGATTCTTAGGCCAAGAATGATAGACAATTCAAATGAAAAAAATATTCTAAAGAATATAATGAGTGCTTATGATAAAGTGGGTTCTAAATCACGCACCAAAGATAGTAATATCATAAGATGAGTATTTACATCAACAATTGTAAGTACTCAAATAAAGAAAGCTTGAATCATGAGAAAGAGAGGAAAAACATTGAAAATTGGTAGAGGTACTCTAAGGAGAGTCATGCTAAGGCATGAGAGATTGGAAGATCCAACAAAAAATGAGTTATGGACATTTAGCAATAGACTACCATGAAAGGATAAAGAAATTAGTGAAGCTTTGAAATCATTGATCAAAGGTTTTTAGACAAATAGCACGTGTTTCCCCTAATCAAAGAGATGTTGTAAGAAGGAGGATTGGTAGCCAAAATAGTGACCCACATGCAAAACATTTTTTGGGCTCAACTCAAATATAAATTTTTGAAAAATTTATTGGTATGTATCCTCAAATATGAATAAGTTAGATTTTTTGAGATGGGTAAACCTTTTTATGTGAAGATAAATCACACACGCACAAGTTGTAGAATACATATTGAATTTTCTAACCATTTTGATGTTTTTAGGCATATATGTGTGTTTTTGCTTTCTAAGTTTGTTTTGTAGGATTGTGACATGAATGAGCCACATATATCTTCAAGGGAATTCATATCCAACATTTTATGTGAAATAAGAGATGGCCAACAATTTTACAAGACATCATGCTTCGATGGTACATGCTTATTTTTTGGTTCTTTGAAACTTTTATCAACTTGTGAACATATGGATAGTACACATGCAATTGGAAATGAAATAGTAGATTATGAAAAATATAATACAGTGACATATGCTCTAAAAAGTGGGAAATAGGGTAAAAGATCTGATTTAGTCATTGAAAAGATTCTGGTGTATGAGTTCATGAAGATTTTTCATGAAAACATTATTTATGAGAATGCAAGGCATACACATAGAGCTCAATGACTAGATTTGTAATTCAAGTTGTGCAAGGATACATTTCCATTAGATACCATTGTTTTAGTTGTAGACTTCGCAAAGAACTACACACTATAACCACAAAATGAGGTGCAAGAAAAGTATTATACTTCTTAATAGGTTTCCATATTTGTTGAATATAACATTCCTGCATTCACCTACAAGTACAAAGGATGACAGGAAGATTTTGAGGGAGTACCATTTTTACATCAGTGATGATTGATCACATTCTACAGAGTTTATACTTGGTTGTTTTCAACTATTTTATGAAGATTTAGATAACAAGGGCATACCATATCCTCAGCACATTATTTGGTCAGACAATTGTGCATCTCAATTTAAGAATGCATGGATGTTCTATTGGTTGAGCAAGATGCATAGGTTGTCTAGATTTCAATATATGTGGAATTTTACAAAGGTCTATCATGAAAAGGGAGAGCATGATGGTGTAGGCACATGCATCAAAAGAGCCTTAGCTTGTGAAGAACTAAAGTACAAAGATGGAGCAATATTGATAGATGCAAAATCCATCGTCCAGTGGTGTAACGCTACAATGGGTCCACATAAGGAAGGTGAGTCTATGGTTTGTAGTTTTTTTGGTTGATAGATAATACTAACAATGCACCATATGAAGATTGTTGCACACTAATAGGATCAAGTGAGTTGCACCCTTTTAGAAGCTCTGATGTAGCTTCATGGAGTATCTGCACATGAAAAATGGCATGCTATTTTCCATCATGTGCAGAGGAAAATTGGGATGAGTATGACTCAATTAAGTGGGTGGACAAATGGGATATATGGGTTTTAGACCCAATTGACATGTATCATCCCCCACAAGCACTAAAAATGGTAAAGATGGATTCCTCCATTGACTTTGATAGCTTGTTAGATCTAGTGCAACCTAGTTATATATATATAATTTCAATTTGTAACTTTATAACTTTTACCTAAGTATTTTTTAAATTAATGACCATATTTTGTACATTTATCACTACAGGCCATGTTTTTGCTATTATTGCACCTGAAGAAAATGAAGATGGGACATATTATTATTTGTGTCATTGTGTCCAATTCAAACAAAAATTAGATCACTCAGTTGTAGATGGTGAAAGTTTAGAGTACCATATCGATGCAGTGGTTATAACTGGCACATGACTTAGACAATATTCTATGAAGAACCCTAACTTTTGGTTATTCAAGGATTGGCAAATAGAGAGGAAGATTTTTCATTATCCAAACCTTTTTGTTACATAAAATGTCCACTTTATTAAATATGGTGGAAAACCACATAATAAGACTCTTTGAAAAGTTTGCAAGTCAAACCAGGAGGCAATACTTGGGACATTAAAATCTAGAGTAGATCCAATTGGTTCATTAAATTGAATAGGGAGAGAGGGAAACACACACACACACATAAAGAGAGAGTGGTACAAGGGCACCTTGAATCATAGGGCCCTCACCTTTTCATTTTTTTTGTGTTATGCTCCAAGTGAGCCTTGCAAGTAGAATAAGGGTCATTGGACCTAGGTGTGGTAGTTAGGGTATTGGATGTCATTTAATGTCCTTAGAAGAGTCTTTATTTTGGCCTAAAAATCAAGGCATACCTTGCCATAGGGAAATGAGAAATGTAAGGGATAAGTCATTAGCTTAGGGAAGGGTCCCTAGCATGGAATTGCTAAGGGATAGCCTAAATAACAAGTTAGAAGTGTTAAGAAGAGCAAGTAAGAAGTATTGCAAAAGTTACTATATTGCAATTTTGCAAGAAATTGTGTATTTTCCTTTTAAGACTTGAAGGAGGCTGATGCAAACCATAAGGATGAAGGGGAAAGACCTAGGAGCATATATAAAGGCTTTTCAAACCCTAAATTGAGAGAAATTAATATCAGTGTGTATGGTTAGCATGATATTTGAAGGCAAAATTACTGAGAATCTAACTTTTAAGGCATTTTTTACATTGTTTTTGTAAATTGTACTAGTTTCCATGGTAGATTGGGTTGTTTAGAACAATTTTTTTTTAGGAAAGTTTTAAAAATCTCTCTTTCCACCAATTTGTTGTCCTCTTTTCAGTAGCTTGTATTAATAATGGTGTAAGTCACTATCCCACTATTGGATTTGTATAGCCGCTTGGGGATAGTGAGTATACACAATGTAATATATTGTGGCAAAAGTAGGGCCCTTCAAAAAGTTGGCAAACAATTTTAACCACTTGTCGTAGGCGAGCTAGAATATGTCTGGCAAGTGCATCCAATAAAGAAAAGGAACATCATTGAAGGATATATATGCATATATAAACATTAACTAATAAAAAATAGAAAGGAATATGAATATTGACTATTGTATAAAAAAATAAAAATTTCCAAACCAAAGACAATAAGTCATTCATAATAGTCAGACAATTAAGAACCAAATATATATATGAACCAGATTATTTTTACATATGTATATAGTATTATTGACCAAATCAGAATTAGCATAATGATATTGTACATAATCTCCATTACAATAGCATGGAAACTTTGTGATTTTAATAGTTAGATTCTTTAGTCCCAAAAATGGACATTATAAATATTGCTCACTAATCCTTTACAATAGAAAATGTTTACAAAAAATGGCATGTACTTGTATGAGGACATTATATATTATAGAAATTCCACACCAAAGTAGCTAGCTAGCCACTCAAAAAATAGTAACTGAATGCAAGTGGGATCATAAAGATGTCTTAATAAACTAGTATCCCCTTTACTCAAGGAACATCTTGGTCATTGATGCAGCAATAGGCAATAGAAGTCTTCAAACAGCAAGGAATGGTAGAAGTTCTCAAATTCCCTCAACACCCAAGTTGAAGGGTCCTGGTGCCAAATGCCTATTATAGGTATGGAGATGGGCTAATAGGAAGGTTATCACAACCCCACAAGACAAGCTATCCTAATCACCAGGTCTACCAAAGTTCTAAGCACCAAAAACTCAAAATGCACTAATGGATTCCCTTAAGAAGGATCAAACCCCAAAAACTAGATACAAAGACCAAGGTGGCCTACAATCATTGATATGGCCTATTTAGGTCCTAATCAACATAAATCAATTATTTATTTCATCAAAGACAACTTATAGCATCAAGTTGCTTTGAAAACCAATTAATTGGCTTGTAGCCCTCATAGAATGAGAATGAGGCATAAGTTTGAATTCTTCCAAACAACATGGTGACTTAACCAAGGATTTGGATACCCTTTTGGGTTTATTAAACATGCCAAAGTGCCCAAGGATGGAGAGGAACAAAGGTTGATTTTGTTATAACATTAGATTGGATTCCTAGGCCTAATTAGGGCTCCATTTACTCTAAAGTGTGTTTTCTACAAAAGAGAAACTCAATCCAACTATTAGGATATGTGGGGGAATGTAAAAGAAACATAATCCAAGGTTTTAGCCTCTAGTGAATCCAAATCAAACTAGAAGGGATTGTTACAAATGTTGTATGGTGTACTCATGGTGATGCACACCTAGGGTATGGCAGCAAACTCAACTCCTTGCACTTCCTGGAAAAAATCTTGCAAAATCTAAAAGCACATTGTTACAGCTTGCATTCCACCAAAGGGCATCAATTCCTTATGATGGGATGTGTCAAAATGACCCAGCCCTAGCAAAGTGCTAATTTCTAGGCTAAATCCTAGGTAACAAGCAAGAAAAATTGATAACTTTCAACCTATGAAGAATTAGAACATGAGACTTAATTCAAATAAAATAGATAAAATTCTTCAACTTCTAGATCCACTAACACATTCCCTTTTGTCTGTATAGTTTTGTACAAGGGTATGGAACACATGTTTTGCAATGAAAAATGTTGGTTTTTATTGATTTCAATGCCAAATTACAATTTTGCTTCCCATCATTGGCCTATAAGGCTTTGTATAACTTCTCTAATAGTTACATGGTCAGTTTAAACTGCCTAGCCATTGGAGGAAAGGATTTGAATTTATTTGACACTTTTTTGCAAAGTTTCTCAAAAGTTGCTAACTTGGTCCAAACCTAAAGTAGGTGATCCAACATGGATCTAGTTATTAAAAAAAATTAAAAACCTAGAATCCTATTCACTTTTTAGGCATATTGATCATATTTAGTCTTAGTTACACAATGGCTCATATTTATGCCTAATCCTAGAACTAGGCATTACAATTGGATCAATGTGCCAACCTATCCTAAGTGAACTATCTAGGATCCTTTGGTGCCTTCTTTGATGAGTCTAGAGTGGGTGCTCTTGCACCAATAACCTACTTGACTAGGACATGTTTGGGGACTAACAATCTCCATTTAAACTCAAGTCTCCATTTAAAGGCAATGAGTTTTTTGTTGTTCTATTAAGATCATTAATATATTTTGATGAGAACTTTAAGGGATCATGCCCAGCTTGAGTATTCTGGCTTCCCAAGTCCTATAAATGCAAGGCCATTGATGAATAGGCATTTCTAATTGAAACATCTATGGTGTTGGAATGAAGTGCATGACCAGATTTTTTACCTACTAATGAGCCAATTTGAGGCTTCACTTCATATTGCTCCATGGATAATTCTATAGCACTTGTTGCTTCTCTATTTGAAAATTTTGTGTCTGTGTACATGTGCAATCTTTCCCAATAGTTTTAGGTTTTGTCTCCTCATCCTAAGTAATTAACATACCCTAGATGGCACCACGATAACTATTTTCTTTAGAAATGTCCTTTTCTCTCAGATTAATCTCTCTATTAAGCAGGTTTTCTATATCTTCCTTTGTATATTTAATAGATTTAGTTGTAATTCCTCTATATATATTCCTCTGTATATTAAGCTTTCCTCCATAGGAATGAGAAGGCATGGGGAGTCAAGCTAAATTTTGGTCACTATATTAAAAAGGTAGTTCTTGGACATGCCACTAATGGGAATCATTTCAATCTTATTTTCAAAATTGGTATCTCATTTTTCTTCAAACAATAATATATATTGTTTTCAATGTCTTTGAAATATCTATAGCTAGTAGCCAATTGCTTATACATTGCCTTTCAATATTCATGGGAAACTAAGGTATTTGGTTACCTAATAGGTCTTAGAAATTTTTAACTAGGGTCCTAGAATAGTCCTAGATGGATCCATTTGACCTAAATGTGTAAGGAGCAAAAATTACTCAAAAATTGCAATGTTGCTCAAAAAGTTGCTTGAGCAACTTTTGCAAGTTTTGCAAAAAAGTTGCAAATGAAAGTTTGGGAAGTCGTAACTATCCATGCTTGGGTATATGAGCATGGGAAACATATTTTAAAAGGTTAGAAGATTTCTAGTCAAATTTTCATTTTTAAGCAACTTTTATAACTTTTGCAAAGTTCACTAGATTTCACTTCTAGGACTTTGAAAGGGTTCCAAACTATTAAAAAACACCTAATCCTAGGTTGTCTTGACCAAAAACTCAAAAAGACCCAATTTTGCCTAATTAGCAACTTTTGGTCATATCTTGCACAAAGTGGCCTAGGCATACATATCTTGCTCATATCTCTCTCACCATTTTTCATGGGGTCAAACTATCTATTCCATTAGAAATGGCCAAATAAACCCTAATCCCAAGCTCTTTCCATCCTGTTGAGTGCTTGAACATTATTGGGCACATCGAACCGAATTGTCCCTAAGAGTCACTAAATACCATAGGGTAGGGATCTTTGATGGGGCATATCTCGGAGCTCGTGCAAGGTATGGATGCAATTCTAGATGCTACAAGACCGTATTGCAGAGACCTACAATAACATCTCTCTTTTTGGAGATCTAATTCTATTTAGATTTTGTGGCCCCATCTCAAGTGGTACTAAAACTTGTAGTGTTTATCATTACAAAGGTGTCAGCTATCAAATCTCTCTCACCGTTCATTGTGGGATCAAACTGTCTATTTCATTAGCTCTGGGTGGCTAAGTAAACCCTATCCCCAAGCTCCTCCCATCTTTTTGAAGGCTCAAACATTCTCAAGCATGCCAAACCGAATCATCCCAAGAGTCACTAAATGCCATAGGGTAGCAATCTTTGATGGGGCATATCTAGGAGCTTGTACAACATATTCATTTGATTTTGGGTGCTAAAGGACCATATTTTAGAGATATACAATAATCTCTCTCTCCTTTTGGAGATCCAATTCTATTTAGATTTTACAACACCATCTCAGATGATGCTAAAACTTGTAGTGTTGTCCAGTAGAAAGGTGCCAACTATCGAATCTCTCTCACCATTTGTCTTGGGACCAAACCATCTATTCTATTAGCTTCAAGTGGTCGAGTAAACCCTAGTCCCAAGAAAATCCTATTTTATTAAGCACTCAAATGTTCTTGGGTATGCCGAACCAAATCATCCCTAAGAGACACTAAATGCCATAGGGCAGTGATCTTTAATGGGGCATATCTTAGACCTCATGTGAGATATGGATGTAATTTTATGTGTTAAAGGACCATGTTATGGAGACCTACAATAACCTCTCTCACTTTTTGGAGATTTGATTCTATTTAGATTTTGCGGCCCCATCTTAGGTGATGTTGAAACTTGTAGTGCTGGCCAGTACAAAAGTGCCAGCTATCAAATCTCTCTCACCATTTATCGTGGGATCAAACTATCTATTCCATTAGCTCTAGGTGGCCAAGTAAACCCTAGCCCCAAGCTTATCCCATCTTGTTGAGTGCTTGAATGTTCTTAGGCACACCAAACTAAATCATCCCTAAGAGTCACTAAATGCCATAGGGTAGTGATCTTTGATGGGGCATATCTCAGAGCTCATGCGAGATATGGATGTGATTCGAGGAGATTCAAGACCATGTTTTAGAGACCTACAATAATCTCTCTCACTTTTTGGAGATGCAATTTTGTTTAGATTTTGTGGCCCCATCTTAGGTGATGCTAAACCTTGTAGTGTTAGCCAATACAAAGGTGCCAGCTATTGAATTCTCTCACTGTTTTTCATGGGATCAAACTATCTATTTCATTATCTATAGGTGGGTGGGTAAACCCTAGCCCCAAGCCCCTCTCATCTTGTTGAGCACTCAAATGTTCTCAAACACACTTTTTGGAGATTGGATTCTGTTTAGATTTTGCAACCCCATCTTGAGTCATGCTAAAAATTGTGGTGCATGGCACCTAGGTGGCAACTAGATATGTCATCTCATCCAATAATGGAAACTTGTGATAGAAGATAAAGGGTTGACAGTACACCTCATTTTGAACATGTTCCTTTTTTATGGTAATAAGGTAATCTTTGTTTGTAAGGTCAAGGAACTTGAGGTCACCTATAAACCGAAGTTGCCTTAGTCCTAAGGACTTTTTGTTGTTGTTTTTGTTAATAAGATGACTCAATAAGTGTTTTGAGATTCATTACACCTTATATAAGTCCTATGTGTTATCAAAAACCACTTGGTTAAGTTCTAGGAAGAGTTAGTGCAAAAATTGCATTTTGCAATAAAAGTTGCTGACAACTTTACATGTAAAATGAAACATGAAATAAATATAATCAAATGAATTAAATTAACATGAAAAAAATGTACCTCTACATAGCTCATCTCATGCCTAGGCTTAGACTCCTTGTGAATTTCGATGGTCCAGTAGAGAACTGATGCACATGGATAATTTTTTTTATCAATCCTTCATATGATTACTTAATAAATATATGTATTAATTTAAATTATTAAATTAATACATACCTCTTGACTCATTGATGAGATGTAAAATGGGGTTGGGGAATCTGTACTAGAGCCATCAACACTCTTACCCCAAATTTTGAACAATGTCAATACATGCTAATTAATTATTCATTCACCATACATACAAAATGTGATCAAATTAGTTTATTATAATTATTATTTACTTGTGTGTCAATGCCAAATGTGCCACTCAGGAACTCATCAGTGACTAGCCCATCATCCATACTGTCTCCAACATAATTTCCAAATGTGCATAAGGATCCACATGATGTGCACATATGACCATGACACACAAAAGGCTCTTCCTCAACTAATGGATTGGAAATTTCAATGAGGGTCTGCATCAAAGCACTAATAGTCCCTGGAGTGTTGGTCTCTACATGTTCCTTCACAACTGAAGCAATAATCACATGCTCACCTTGTGGCTTGACAACAAGCACCCTAACTACATTAGAGTGACAACATGCCCCTCGACCTCTCAAATGATGATCCCCCACCTCTACCCTAACATTCTAATATATCAAAATAATTGGGGATCTCCCTAAGGACAAATTCACAATATAATTTCTTTAAAAAATACATTGAAACCTCATGATTATTGCAAGGAGTGACATCAAAGACCATCCACCATCAATCCTAAAACTTATTTCTAATATCATCATGTATGCACCAATGGATGGGGAACCTTTTAGTTGTATGTTTAACAGTGTCTTGTTCTCCAGGTTTTTGAAACAATCCACAAATGCTACCTTTTTTTCTATTTCATTTTTTCTTACATCTTTATAGGATAATTTGTTTGCATAATATCTTTTTTGTTCATCCCTCTTAACACACCAAATATTCAATTCACCACTAACAGAACCTAAATGGGGCATAATGGACTCAAGGGTGGATGCCAATTATGCTCTCATAGGATTGATTTTTTGACAAGATTTCAACCTACCAGTGAGTGTTTCTTATTTATTTTTCCCTCTTTCTATTTCATTCATTATGTTGTCTTGAGTGCTAGGAGGAGGTCTTTCAATCATTGGAGGTTGCGAAATTTCTTGCTCTTCTTATGGAGGGTTTTGATTTTCATCTTGTGGAGGGTTTTGATTTGGATCTTATTGACAATTTTCATTTTGGTTTTGTTGATCTAGTTGGGGATTTTGTGGTTCATTATTCATATTTCCTGATAAGAAACCAATTGCATTCTACATGAATAAACAAATTTAAAGAAAAACTAAACAAACCTACAAAACAATGTAAAAACTTATAGAATAATGCAAAAACATATAAAACAATACAAAAACAAGAGTAGAAAACATACTACGTGATCTTGATCTTGATCTTCAGTGACAAGGAGTCATTTTGAGGAGGTGGGTGACAAAATTCTTCAACTTTCACAACTCATGTGTGTGCTATTAAGGAGGAAAAAAAATGAAATGGGTCACAGGTTTGTAACCCATATAAAAAAACTTAAGATTTTGAAGAGCGCACACGTGTTGTAGCACAAACACACTTTGGCTTGGGATTGTGGAGCCCAAGACAAAGTGCATGCATGCTTTTAGAATTTAAATTTTTTATTTTGTGTGTCATTTTTTTGGCATCACAACTTGGTGCACTTACCTCATATTTATATTCAATAATTTATGCAGTAGGATGATGTCTTTTGACATATTTAGACAATCTTGGTTTAGCTCTTGTTTCTTCATTTGATCTTTCAATTTTAGAATCATTTTGTACATCTCTATTAGGTAACTTAGCATCTCTACTAATCTTAGAATCTGATTGTGCTTTAACTTCATTTTGTAACATGGCTTCTGAATGCAGCTCCGTTCGTGAATGTAACTCAACATTCATAGTGTGTGACTCAGTAGTCACTGAAACTTGATCTATTGGTTTGTATCTTAATTTATAGCATCTTCTTCATTAGGAATACCTTCATAAGACTATATAGATGATTTTTATTCTTTTGGTTCTTTCATAGGTTCAACCTTATGTGCTTTTGTATATTAATCAAAAATTACATTTTTACTTTCCACAACTTTATTAGTGTTAGTATTAAAACACTTATAAGCTTTACTTCTTGTGGAATAGCCTAGGAATATACCTTCTTCACTTTTTGCATCAATTTTACCATTCCTAAAATCTTTAAGAATGTAACATTTGCTTCCAAATACCTTAAAGTATTTCATATTGGGTGAGTATCCACACCATAATTCAAAAGGTGTTGAATGAGTACCTTTCTTGACTTGTACACGGTTTGAGGTATAGATAGCTATACTTAAAGCTTCTCTCCAATATTTAAATGTAGCATTCTCCTCCATCGTGATTATTCTAGCATAGTCCATTATAGATCTATTCCTTCTTTTCAAAATTCCATTTTGTGGAGGGGTTCTAAGAGAAGATCTTTGTCTTTTGATTCCTCTATCATTGCAAAACATTTCAAACTCATTTGATGTATATTCTCCTCCTCTATCAAATCTCAAACACTTCAGACTTTTACCTATTTCCTTTTCAACTCTTGCCAAGTACCACTTAAACATTTGTAACCCATAAAATTTCTTTTTTAGAAATATAGATGTCATTATTCTAGAATAATCATCAAGAAAGAACATAATATACTTATCTCTTTTTTAGATACTTCAATTGGTCCACACAAGTTAGTACAAACAATCTCTAGTATTTCTTTAGAGGTATAAGTTTTACTCTTAAAACTTGACTTTGTCATCTTGCCCAATTGGCATTTTTTGCATATTACATTATCAAGCTTTTTAAACTTAGGAAATCCTCTAACCTTTCTCATGTTACTGATACTAACCAAGTTGTAAAAATTGACATGACATAACCTTTTATGCCACAACCATACATCATCAAATTTTACAATTAGACAATTAGCATCATCCATATCAAGATAGAACAAATTACTTCTAGTCTAATCACCTTTTCCAATCAGTCTTCCTTTTGTTTCATATATCTTAGAAACCTTGTTTTCAAATTCAACCTTACATCCTAAAGTGTTTAATTGAGACACACTCAAGAGATTATAGTTAAGTCCTTCAACATAGTAAGTATTGTCACATAAAATCTTATCTATAAGTTTGTTAGAACCTTTTCCTTTTATCAAGCATGGTGGATCATTTCCAAATCTTACACTATCTCCATCATAACAATTCAAGTAAATGAACTTACTTTTGTCTCCAGTCATGTGATGTGAACTCCCACTGTCAATGATCCACCTGTCATTCTTATTTACATAGGTTACAAGTGTAGTTGCCTCATCTTCATTAGATTCATCCTTCGTTGCAACATATACCACTTTATCATTATGTTCATCAAATGTTTCCTCTTTAGAAATGTAGCATGAATTTTTTCCTTTGTCTTTGCATCTCTTATTATCTTCATCTCTTCTACTCTTGTACTTTTCACCACCTCTATAATTTTTTTGTTCTGGACATCTAGTAGCAATATGAAAACCTCACTGCAATTGAAACAAATGATAGGAAATTTACCTTTGAACTTACCTTTACCATTGTGGAATTTTCTTGCTAGTAGTGCTTCAAGTTTTTCAACATCCTCCTCATCTATATCACTGTCACTAGATACACATTCAATCTTTTTCTTCTTCTTCTTCTCATTAGGTTCCTTCAATGACACTTTGGCTTTGAAAGTAGATTCAATATCTCAGGTTTGTAATTATCAAAGTTAGATAGCTCAAAAGTAGTAAGTCTATCTACCAATCCTTCAAGTGAATGATCATTCCCTAGTATGCATCTTAACCCTTGAATTGTAGAGACTCTAATATCATATACAAGTAGTAGTGTTCTTAAAACTTTTCTTAACACTGTATCATCATCTAATTTACTATTAGCTCCTTTTATTGTATTAACTACTTCTTTTATCCTTGCAACATATTGAGCAATGTTTTTTCCTTCTTCCATTCTCATATCATCAAACTTATCTCTGAAACTTTCAACTTTGGCTCTAAGAACATTGATGTCTCCTCCATAGATAGCATCTAGGGTATCCCACATTTTATTTGCACTATCAAGAACTTTGATGTCATTATATTCAACATAGCTTAGGGTAGAGGCAATCTCCAGCATTGCCTGGTTATTTTCTTTCTTATTTCTCATATTCTCAGCAATTGGAGCTCTAGTATCATCAATATGTTCAATGTTAATGGTAGATTATGCATGATCTACAAGTCCTCCAAGGTGTAGCTTCATCAAACATTGTCATGCAAGAAAGTTGTCTTTGTTGAGCTTTGGTACTACTTTTTTTGACATCTTGATATTTGTGCTTCTAGTACCTTCAAAATAGTTCTCTTAAGCAAATGGATCTGATACCAATTGTTAGAATACTTTACAATAATTAGGGGGGTGGAGTGAATCAATTATCCAAGGTCTAGATGTATAAATAGAACTTTTCACAACTTAGTGAACCCACAAAACATTTATCTTCATCATGCATGCATCCATAAGATTATGCAACCACTTAAAATGTGTAGGTTACTATCAAATCAACTTGTAGAAATGTAAATATGAAATGTAATAGATTCATCAACACACTTGGCACAATGATTTACATGGAAACACAATTTGGGAAAAATCACCAGTAACATGCTACTCATTTTCACTCTTCTGAAGTAATGCCCTGTGAAAGGCCAACCCTATTAAAGGTTATAATACACACTGCTAAATGTGACCCTATTAAAATATTTCAATCACCCTATTAGGAGTGAGCTTTTTTAGAGGACTTTAGACCATTCACTTGGAATGTCATCTAGTTAAAGTATGTACAAATGACTGTTAGGTCAACCTTAATCCAAAGGATTTTATCGTAGACCGATACAATTGTTAGAGAGTGATCATAAGGCTTGATTTGATAGAAACTTACAAATTTATTTGTATATTATAGATCACTAATTTAGTCCTCCATTTTACTTGGCCTTCTCACTTTTAATCTTTGATAGCATGTTCAACCTTCAAGCATACATATCCTTAAGCCTTCATGCCTAGCATGCCAATGTAGTCTCTTATCTTAGGTCACTTGATGAAGAAAAACCCTTAACTCCTTGTATTCCTTAAGTTCTCACACCAAATCCCTTTTGCTACTGACCAGCCATTCCTATAAATAAGAAATTAAAATATTTTCCCACTCATTCTCCATCATCCAAATTTAGGGTTAGGATGGATTAGGTAGGATACAATGAATCTATCCCACATTTTATATCTCTTCTAGAAACTTCTACTTGAATCTGAAATGTCCCTTTACTGATTTTATATGATATTTCATGCCTCTAATCAGATTTTCAAAATCAAACAACTAATATTACAAAGATCCACCAAATTTCTCAAGAAACCCCAAATCGGGTATGCCGAAAATAGTGCCAAAAGCTTCACAGCTTCACCTATTATTAATAAATCTGAAAGTGGAAATTTTTACAAAAATTTGAGCAGAATAACAGCCTATAAAATGACATTTCCAGATCTGTATAACATGCACACAATAGCTCCCAAACGGAGGACAAAAACAATGCTCATCAGGCTCCCGAAAATAGCACAAAATAGCTCGGAATCACCACAAAAACTTAATAATCTATCACAGAAGTATAATCATATCCAAATACATATTTTCAACTCTATTTTAACATTTAAAAGTCTGATATACAGCAGCAACCCAAACTGATATGAAATACTCAACTGGAAACACCAAACTCTTACAAAAAATACACCCGAAAACTCACAAATCTGCACTGTTCAGCACAAAGGCAAACTCTGCATGAGCATGCACATGGAATGGCTTCAAACTCCCATCCTTAGCCTTCTTTAAAATCTACAAAATCTCATTCTTGGGTCTCCCTGGAAACCTACAAACTCCCGTTCTTGGGTCTCCTTCTCCACAGGTTTGGCAGCCTCTGAAGAATAACAAAGAAATGAGCAAAAATCAAGTTCTGGAATGAGCCCAGAATGCCTCCAAACCCCTTAAAAGAGGGAATAACCCTAACTCACATCCAAGAGGGGTTAATAAAACATATTTTAATAATAATTTTTATTTATTAGTCAATTCGCTTCCAAATATTATCCCCTTTTGCTGAAACTTCGCCTTTTTGGGCCTGCCTACCTTAGCAAAGATTATTATTTTTAATTATTTGAAAAGGGGACATGACAAGTCCTCCCCTCCCAAATATTTCTTGTCCTCAAGCAATGGCTGAATAATAAACCAATCAATCCACCTGGATCCCAAATGTAGTCATGAACTATACTACTGCCAATTAACACAGGCTCCTGCAATATCCTCTACAATATGACCAAGAGGAATCCATAATCAAACTGACAATTACAGCTCAACCAAACTCCAAAATCACCACTACCATAGTTATAAACCCATGAGACACAAACTCTTAGAACATCAAAACCCAAGTAAAGTGGATAAATCAAACTACCAACACAGTAAATACCATCAACGCATCGCATTGGCCTATACAGAATGTACAATCCAACTCTGCAACAATGGTGAATGCTCTCGAATGAAACTATACCAAGTATGGAGAATCCACACACTGTACAACTCCTGTAGTCAACACAACTTTGCAAATCACCAGCCACTATCTCATATCCATAACTCCCATGCACTACTGATGGTGAAAAGACATTACAAGATAAAGAGTAAGAAATGGAACCCAAACCAAATTTTCCTACCATCAACTCCCCAAAAAAAGGATCAAATTCTAACTGATGTGCATACCCTACAATATAATGTTGATTAAAAAAACAAACCTCAGTCAACAGCTCACCATGAACAAGTGATACAACCCACTGTGACTGATCACTAGCTAAATCAGGAGATGTCATAGCCAAAGGAGTAGAATTAATAACAACACCCATTGAAGCATCACTCCCAAACTCCTACTCTAAGTCACATATTATCAAGCTAGTCAATTGTAAAACCTATCACCATGTCATGCCCATCACAACTCTCATCTTGAGGCATCAAACTATCCCATAAATAATGATAAGCACTAGGAACCAAAGTACATCTCTGTATCATCATCTCATCAACATGGTCATCAAAGGTAAATTGATGAGCGTACCTCACAGTGTAATGCTGATAGAATGCACCAATCTTATTCAGTGGCTCAGACTGTAATCTAGATGAAACTAACTACAATTGATCATTAACCATATTGGAACTGACTACTACCTCTGAAGATATCACCAAGGGAGTAGTATTACTAGCAGGAACCATGCCAACTGCCGACTCACCAACATCACACATGATCTTTGATACATCTCTAGTCTCCGTGCCATCAGTACTAGAGGCCACCACCATGTCAGGCATACAACAATCTGCTACAACACCCAACTCAACTAAACCTAACTCTAGTGGGAATGAACCTAATATGCCAATGTTAGTATCAACGATGGATGCATCTCCATCTCCACTGTCTCTGACAATCTCGGCCATGGACATCCTCGAATCACCAAACACCACAACTTGTGACTATATAGAATCAGGTAAAGACTGTAGTTTCTCTAACTCCATGGTCACCTTAGCCAAATGAAATTGTGACTCCTTGAAAGCCAACTATGTACTCTCAAGAATATCAGAAGTCATCTCAAGCTATTGAGTAAGCTCACTCACCTCATCTTCCTTGGCCAACAATGCATCATATGCTGTACTGCCCCACTCCATAAGATAATCTCTATCGACTACCAACTGCATATAATCCTGTCTCAAAATTTGGATAGCCTCCCATAAAGAGTGGAACTCTATCAACGAAAGATAACTACCTTCCTGCTCATCACTAGTAGGAGAACCCCATCCATAAACTGCTAACAACTAATGAGCAGCATCAAAATGCTGGCAAGTGATAGCAATGTCTTGGTCACTAACTCTCAACTGATTAGACACATGATGGCACTGGCTTGACTGTCTCCTATAAACCTCCTCTGATGCATTGTCTAAAGGAGTATCCTCAAAGTTACTATTCTCTAGAGTATTACCATCCATGTCCTATGAATCAACTCTAAAGCTCATATCAACATATGGAGTATCAAAAACTATAGCACTGCTGTCCAACTCCTCTGTACCCGAGCAAACTAAGTCTTCACAACTGCCCACTGCATCCTCCTGCATGTCATCAATGCCAATATGATCTTGGGACTCATCTGTACACACTGCCAAATATGAAAGATCATCAACACATTCCAGCAAGTATGGTCAACTGGATATATGAACAAAGCCCAACACTGGTGTATAAAAACTAATACCAACATCAGATAAGCTCCTGGCACAAGAAAAGAAAACACCGTGCAATCTGCTAATCAAATCCATGATAGCACCCAAACAATCACTGCTACCAAAAAGTGTTAAAGATTTCCAGTCAACTAAATCCCAAATGCCAATTTAACAATCTCGAGTCCATATACGTAAACTATAATTAGCTGGTAACTTAAGAAAACTCCTCACCTGAGTAATATGACCAATACCAACTAACTCCACATACCTGTCATGATGAGATAATGAAGTCAAAATACTGTCTTTGTTCACTTTCAACTGGCTGGACAAATCATGTGAAGTACTACCAGTCTCAACCTCATGTGTCAAAGCATCTAACTGTGCCTAATACTCTCTCTCAGAAAAGTCATGAATGCTCAATGTCTGCTCATCTCTACCAGGTATCTCACCATCATGCACAACAACATCCTCATAATCATCATCCTTGAGGTCAAATCTATCTATCACTCTTTGACTAAAATCATCAAATGTAGTTACCTGATCATGACCTTGAGTAGTCATTACATGATACCACCAATCATAGGTTGCATCTTCCAAGTGTAGACTTGCAATTTGAACAACATCGCTCTCCTTCATGGGGTTAAGTGTGAAGAAGGTCTGTAATTTTTGTAGCCATGCTCTAGCTGAAATTTTATTTGTTCCATCAAAATTAGGTGCTATAAACTTTCTTATTTTATTTTTGAGCTCTCTTCCACTTATGTCATGCTCCCTTCTGTACTCTTTCTTGGGCATCAGAGTGTTCATCATATCCACATATTCTCTAAAAGGAACTAAACTGCGAAAGTCATCATCTAAACCATTGTAAGTAGCTCTTAATGCAATTAAGTTACTGTAACCTCTTACATGGGATTAAGGGCTGGATTTGGCATTGGTGGCTCATCTGCATGCAGAAAAATAGTTTTTGTTGATTGAGAGGGTGTGAGTTTCAGATTTCTTGACTCCTCTAAAGTGCTCCCTTTCTCATTAATAGATGAAACTCCTTGCAATTTTTCTATCAATATTCACAAAGCCTCTCTAGTTTCTGCCAAACTATCCACTATTTTCTTCTGAGTATTTTGGATGTCTTGGAAGAATTTCTTTGCCATCTCATCTAGATTAGCCATACTTTTTTCCTTCCTTGGATTTTATACTTTTACTTTCAACTGGAGGTTTGATCAAAATTTCTTTATTCTTTTCTCGCTGTAAATATCTCTTTTCTCTTTCACTTAGTTGCATGCAACCATAAATTTTGACATGCAGCTGATTAGAAGCAACATGCAACCACCAAATTCACCAAGAACTAACATGCAAACGATTAGAAGTAGAATGCAACCATAAATTTTGACATGTAGCTGATTAGAAGAAACATGCAACCATAAATTATGACATGCAAGATCTGGGTAGTTGTCAAAACTGACATGCAAGATCTAGGTAGTTGTTAAAACTGACATGCAAGATCTAGGTAGTTGTCAAAACTGACATGCAAGATTTGGGTAGTTGTCAAAACTGACATGCAAACTTCTACAAACCCTCAGGCTGGCAAGATCATGGCTCTAATACCACTGAAATGTCCCTTTACTGATTTTATATGATATTTCATGCCTCTAATCAGATTTTCAAAATCAAACAACTAATATCACAAAGATCTACCAAATTTCTCAAGAAACCCCAAATCGGGTATGCCGAAAATAGTGCCAAAAGCTTCATAGCTTCACCTATTATTAATAAACTTGAAAGTGGAAATTTTTAAAGAAATTTGAGCAGCATAACAGCCTATAAAATTACATTTCCATATCTGTATAACATGCACACAATAGCTCCCAAATGGAGGACAAAAACAATGCTTATCGGGCTCCCGAAAATAGCACAAAATAGCTCGGAATCACCACAAAAATTTAATAATCTATAACAGAAGTATAATAATATCCAAATACATATTTTCAACTCTATTTTAACATTTAAAAGTCTGATATACAGCAGCAACCCAAACTCATATGAAATACTCAATCGGAAACACCAAACTCTTACAAAAAATACACCTGAAAACTCACAAATCTGCATTGTTCAGCACAAAGGCAAACTCTGCATGAGCATGCACATGGAATGGCTTCAAACTCCCATCTTTAGCCTTCCTAGAAACCTTCAAACTTCCATTCTTGGGTCTCCCTAGAAACCTTCAAACTCCCATTCTTCGGTCTCCTTCTCCACAGGTTTGGCAGCCTCTGAAGAATAACAAAGAAATGAGCAAAAATCAAGTTCTGGAATGAGCCCAGAATGCCTCCAAACCCCTTAAAAGAGGACATAACCCTAACTCACATCCAAGAGGGATTAATAAAACATATTTTAATAATAATTTTTATTTATTAGTCCATTCGCTTCCAAAGATTATCCCCTTTTGCTGAAACTTCGCCTTTTTGGGCCTGCCTGCCTTAGCAAAGATTATTATTTTTAATTATTTGAAAAGGGGACATGACATAATCCTCTTTGAATTCACCTAAAAATAATTTACCTTGAATTTTGTACAACCAATTCATCAACCTTAGCTTCCACCTGGTTCAAAAATTTCAAGAAAATAAACTTGTCAGCTAAGATTCATCAATTTTATGATCTTTTAACTAATGCAGCAACTTGACATTATCTAGCTTCTGATGCTTGGCACATATTGTGTTGCTTGAAATCCTCTATGAAATAACTTGGCATGAACTAAAGTTTACTAGTGCTTAGCATCAACTAAACTTTAATCAACATCTACTATTCTACTCAACATTCACTAGAATGAACTTTTACTTGGCTCCAGCTAATTTTCTGCTCGGCACCTACTCTCCACTTGGTCAAGCTTGGCAAACAACTTTTGTGTAAGTTTTTCTTCTAAACTTTCTTAGTGTAACCATCCTTTTGTAACCTTAAGAAGATTATCAATACATCATGTTATCACTATGTTAACTAATTCTTGTACTTCATTACATCATCATAACTTAACCTTTCTTGTAGGTGCTATTGTTACATTTTTTGGTCAAATCCTCTTCATCAATCAACTAAGTAATAGTACTTAAATCATAAAAAGAGTTGTCTTATCAAAAAATAGAAGGTTTGAAATTAGTGACAAAAAAATATTTGAAACATATTGATCATACTTTTATGTTCTCAACAATCTCCTTCTTTGATAGTATTCTTCAATCTGATCTCAACAATCTCCCTCTTTTATTGTTTTCAATTTATTCTCACCACTTTTTGAGTGTTAAAAAATTGATTGTAGATTTTTTTAATTATAATATAATATATATATAATTAAACACTATAAACTCTATACTATAATATTCTTGACTTTGAGCTCTATAAAATGGTGTTTATAAGTTATTAAAACATATCATAAAAATAGTAAGAGTTATTGAAATGTCAGTTTTCTGAAATAATTATATTTCTTTAGTAATTGAATACAAACTAGTATAAAACATGCATTTAATAGACATTTCCAATTGAAAAAGTGTGAGACCATATATAAATTAGCTTGAATGAATTTATCTAAATCATGTGTTTGAACAAAATTGATTTTTAGATAGAAACACTCAAATTCAATTGTTTTGATCAGTCAGCCTGAAAGGTGACATAGCTTTGTGCTTTTACCCCAAGATCACTTTCAAAACTTTCTTCTATTTCTTCTCACTTCTTTATTGTTTGGCCTTTGATTTCTTGCTCTTTTCCTTGAGTGATAGTTTGGCTTCAAATGTAGACTCAATACCTTTTGAGCTAGGAACATAGTTATCATAGTTATCCAACTTAAAGCCTATCAATTTTCCAACTAGAGCATCCAAAGTTATTTTGTTATTTCGATCACATCTCATTTTTTGAATAGATGACACTCTAATTGCATAAATAGGAAGAAGATTTCTAAGTACCTTGCTTACAAATCGATTGTGCTCATACTTGCTTCAATTTTTTTCACATATTTAACAATGTTTTCATCTTCTCTCATTTTCATCTAATCAAATTTTCCTCTAAGACTTTCTTCTTTGGCTCTTCTTACATTATCATCTCTTCTGTAAATGTCTTTTAGTTTGGTCCACATTGCATGAGCTATTTTATAGTCTTTTACTACATCAAATTCAACATAATTAAGAGCAAATGCAATATCAATAATCATGATATTATGATTCTTCTTTTCAAAAATGTCTTCAACTAATAATGTTCCAGTAGGAGTCTTGTATTTAGCACCAAGATACTTATGACTTGAATCACTGATAGTCACCAAATGTAATCTCATAAGTCCTTGTAATGCTACAAAATTGTCTCTGTTCAACTTGAGAATCTCTCTTCTATAAGACATCCTAATTTTTAGCTTTGGTCCTTAAAAATTTCTCTGCAAGCACCAAAAGCTCTAATACCAATTATTGGAAATATAAGAGGATTAACTAAGAGGGAAGGGGTGAATTAGTTACCACAAAAATAAATCTGAAATCCCTTAGATGTCAATACAAAACACATCTATGCAAACTTAACTCTACTAATGCTCGGTAAACAAAGAAATGTTGTAACTCGGTAAACATTGTAGTTGCTCAACAAACACTTAACATGAAAACCTTAAGATATTATCTATGATTACTAATTACTTTAACTTAGTTGCAAGAATAATAAATAAATAACATGAACACATTGACATCAAGATTTAATGTGGAAATTCAATTTGGGAAAACCACCAATTGCAACTAGTTACTATTTTCACTCTTCTGAGTTGAGCCTTGTTAGGAGCCAACCCTATTAAAGGTTACAAAACACACTATTAGGTGTGACCCTATTAGAGGATTTAATCAACTTGATAGGAGTGGCCTTGTTAGAGGTCTTTAGACAATTTAATAAAACATCCACCTTGTTAGAGGATTTACTAATAGATGTTAATCTAACTCTATTAAGAGATATAGATCACTACAACAATGGTTCGAGAGTAACAATGACATGACTTGATTTAGATACAACTGAATTGCTGATTATATATCTCAATTCTAGCTTATAATTGATCCTTCCTGATTGAATTTATCTTTTTAGCATCTCAAGGATTTTTTTATTATCCTTCTAATTTGCTTCCTCTTCGCATATTCAAATCTTCATTTTTACTTCCACACACACTTTAATCCTCAATTTGACCTTTTATTAATATCTTTCATTTTGTCAAGTTGGCTCAAATACAACTTAGAATTACTAATATTCATCTTCTTAGGTGGCTAGAACTAGTAGATGAATCAATTAAACTTAATATGCCAAAATAAGAAAATCCTTTGTTAGTGAACCTTGCTCGGTACACACTAACTTAGAAATGATTTTCCTATGTTAACCAAGTGAAACTTGGTCAACACTACATACTAGTAAAGTTTCTTTAGTAATTGAGTGAGCTTGGTTAATACTCATCTTCTATAGACTTTCCTTTGACACCAGAGTGAACTCGATAGATAATGCCTTCTGCACTAGGAAAACTTTGGATTGCTCGACAGTCATAGAAAATTTTCTTCAATGCCCAAGTGAGCTTGGTATGAACTCACTGATAATGATATGATATTTTGTGTAACATCAAAGACAATACATAATTAATTAATTGTTTCAATAGCAAACACATTAAATAAATTCTACCTCTATAAAAAAAAAAGGTCTAAATGTGGAAAACACAACAACCATGGTTGCATTGCTAAGGATTGGCATGGTACAATTCCCTTTACTATTTGTATTCTAAAACCAAATAATAAGAACAAAGGACCTAGGTGAGTCCTTTGAACTACCAGAAATGACTTGGTCATAGGAAGAAAAGAAATAAAGAGGGAAAGATAAATTCATAGTCAAGGGAGACAAACTCATCCTTAGAAGGCTCAAAAACCAACCTGAGGTAATGGGTAGTATGTTATTCTTTCACCCTTCTAGCCATAGGTCCACAGCCAAAAAAATTACCTATTTAGGTGAACATTCCCAAAAACCTTGTGTCCCTTTGCATACTCCCTTCCTACCACAATTTTGAAGGGATCCACCTCAATGGAAGTAAGAGGAGGAAGATCATGAATCCAATACTAGAGAAGAGAAACCCCCAAACATCAGTGCTATCACTAATGGCAGCAGAGCTACCTTCCCCTCCAATAAAGACTACCTCCACCACAAAAGTCTCAAGACTTCATCTTTATAAAAATATTTATAACCAAAGGTAAGACTTCATCTTTATAAAAATCTCAAGATAGAAATGCAAGAGAAAGCATAGAGACCACTAGATACTCAAAAAAGGAAAGTACTAGACTCTATTATGGGGAAGCATCCCTAGAAAGAAACCTACACTTAACCAGACACAAGGATCCAAAGAGGGCCCTTAAGAAATTAGCCACCAATCACTATTAGGAGAAGAGAGTCTCCACTAAAACATAAATAATATTGAGCCATAGAGGTCCCTAGAAAATGTTCAGCATCCTCTTGGCAGCATCCAAGAAGAGCCCACTTATGAATTTGGGAAAAGAACACCCACATATTCCAAATATTAACAAAATCACAAAGAGTGCCATATCTCAAAGGGAAAGAAGGAAGGGAAAATAGTGTAACTTTCTTCCAAAGGAGAACTGTAGAGCATCCAAAATGTATTGGCCCTAACTCTAAACACTCATCGAGGTCATAAATCATGCTTCTTCATCCTAAGAAAACCAAAACCAACAAGCTTGTCTAGAAAAGCCACAAAAAAATAAACAAAGGAGAAAAGTCCCAACAAATACCTCCAATCAAAAAAAAAAGAAGGGCCAAGGGAATGGTGAACCTAGAAAAGCTAGCCAAAATAAATCTACATGGCTCTCTAGAATAGAAGGTCCATCCACCAAATTCATCTAAGAGATGCAAAGTGGGATGCATCCCAAACCCCCAACTTCAAATAATAGAGTGGGAATCACCAAAAAAAAATCCTAGTTGCCTAGGGGAATACCTAAAGCTGTCCAAGTCAAATCTCCCACCAAAAGAAATACACCATTGAGAAGAGAGAGATTGTAGGCCACACAACTGCAACCCCAAAATCCACATCACCCCAATAGCCTCAGCCCCCAACCCTTATCACCCACTAACCCAAGTCTAGATATAGAAACCCAAAAGGAAGCCACTAAAGCACCTCATTCTCCTCCAAACCATACTCATTCGACTCCCCCCCTCCATCCTAATCACTTGATCCTTCAACCTTTGAAACCCTAGCTTCTCCATTTCAATCACTACTCCCACTCTCCATTTTCACTTTTTCTTATCAATAAGTTAATAATATTATCTATTACTATTGGATACTAGGAAGTTTATTATTTAGAGTAGATAGATTACACACACACACACATTAAAGGAATTTTACATGTTTATCAAGATCAACAAATTGATATTATCAAATTTTTGTATAATATTTGGCTATATAAAATTATAGGAAGACCTTGTGAACATTTTCCAAATAAAAATATTTAATATTAATTTAATCTTTGAACTATGTTTTGAGTGTTGAATGATTATTACTCTCTTATTTATTTCACATGAAAAAATCATACATATTTGAATATTGAGGATGATTACTTTATAATGTTGAGTATATTTTAAATTGATTGACTTGGCTTTAGATTTTTATTTGACCAAAATAAGTTATTTTCAATATTATAAAAAAATGCAATTGTGTGACATTACCTTCTAAAATAATTTATTTAACTTCAAAACCCAAATATTATTTAAAAACATCTAACAAGGTTTATCTATATCAACAAGACATGTCTCCATAAAAATTGATTACTTACCTACCTTTTTTCAATTTGACTATGTGGGTGACAATCATGATTGGCTACATTTTTAGTAAGATGAAGAAGTTAAAGGTAAGGGATTGAAATTTTTACCTTTGGTTATGTAGTTGGAGGATTTACAATGCCACCTTGTTAGAGTATTTACAAAAGGTTGTTAAACCTACCTAACTCAATAGGATTTCCAAGATTCCTAATACAATTGTGAGAGAGTATTAGAATAATACACCTGATTTAATGCAATCTCTAATGCTGATCTTAGGTACTTGATCTACTTCTTCTATGACTGATCTCTACTAGATCTGATTTGTTGATTGTGTTCCTTTACTCTATTCTCATCAACTAAATGTGCAAATTCTATCCTTTCCTCTAGAACCTTTTTACAACAATGTTCTGCAACGATCTTAATAGGCTCTGCTTTTTCTTCCCTCTTTCAACTTTTTATTCCCCTCTATATATCTAATGGTGTTATGGCTCCCTTTATATAGATTAGTGGTTCGTTATGCATCCTTGATTCAAGTGTTCCCCCTCAAACCCTTTGTAATTCACCTATTGGCTGCATGCAATCTCAATTTTTTTGATTGGTTGCATGTGGTCTCCAATTTTCTAATTGGTTGCATGAGGATTGCATAGGTAGATGGGAGGATTTGATCTTATCCTTTTATCCTGTCAATAGTCATGCATAACCATTTTACATCTTGGTTTAGCGATTTCACAAACTTTTATGCTAATCCTGCATTGCTCGGCACATGAGGCAATGCTGATGCTTAGCACCATCTATTCTGGATTGCTCGACATCCACTGTAGTTTCCTGCATTACTCAGCACTTGTTAATTTTTTGTGTTACTCGGCACCTGTAGGATTTCTATGTTACTTTGCACCTATTGGTTTTCTACATTGCTCAGCATCTATTGATTCCTAATTCACTTGATTCCTATTAACTTCACAATGCTCAACTTCCTGTTGTATCCTAAATTACTCGGCATGTATAGTGAAGATAGTTAAGTGTGTTGACACTCATTTGTCAATCTCACCTATTTGATCAACAATCCCCCCCTTTGACATAAGTGTCAAAAATACTTAACTTATAACTCCCCCTGAGTTGATTATGCCTGGCCATGTCATGAAAATTGTACCATTGTGCCTAATGTTCTCTATTTCTATCCTGTTCATGCATTCTGATCCTCTTTGTTGTATCAAATCTTCTTGATGACCCTATCTCCATGTGATTACCAAAATTTTCATGTCCCTTGACTCTTTTATTGCTATTTACAGTTAATCAACTTTAAGCTGAACAAAATTTCAAAATTTTTGGCAATTGAATTGCAATATATATTTCCTGCAGTATCTCCCTCTTAGAATATTATCTCCCCCTTTTTGATACTTATGTCAAAGGGTTCTAAATAGTAATGCCATGCTTGGCCAAAAATGTCTTATTTACCTCAAGGAGTATTTTAAGAGCTGCATCCCAGTTATTCAATGCAATATCCAATGACTTGTGTTGGATTGCAAGCTCTGCTACTAGATCAACAAGTCCTTCATGTGTAGAAACATTTGGGTCTTTCTTTAGGACTATTTATGCATTTATTTGATCCTTGTGTAAGACTTCTAAATGGGGAGTGATAGAAGCTTTCATTTGCATTAGCTTTTCCTTAATAGTGGCCTCTTCGGCTAATAATGTAGCTAATTCCCTCTGAATATGGAATGTTTGAGAAAAATGCTTCTCACTTTGTGCAAGATTTGAGGGTAGTTGCATACTGGAGAGCTAAAGTTGGCTCTCAAGGTTCAAAATTTTATGTTTTATTTCTTGTGTGAAACTGGAAAAATCACACAGTTTGCTATAAAGGGAAAAGATGTTCCCTAATACAATCTTTACATTATCCAATTTCTTGGCTAGGTCAACCTATCCTAAAATAATGTTTTTGGCTATCTTTTGGTTGACTTTGCCTAAAAAATTCTTTTCTGACCACTCCATGAGCTTTACATTTGTATCATGGTCTTCATTGTTTACTTGGTCAACTATATTAGATAGTTGCTCAAGGATTGGCCTGCTTGAATCTGGAGGTTGTAGGCTAAAGGCATCCATGAATATATCTCTAATCTCATTCATTGTCTGCTTATATTTGTAGTCTTTCCTCAATGCCTCTTGTCTCCTTCTTTTTTCCAATGCACTTTGTATTTCATTCATCTTTTCTTCAGTTAAAGTGCTTGAATCATAATAGGGTATTTGGATTTCTTCATCAAGCTCAGGAATACCATAATGAATGGTCCTAGCTACCCTAGTAAAACTTGAGCTTGGTGTACTAACTTGTACAGTCAACATGTCAGTACTCGACTACTTAAAAGATATGGTAGGATTTCTTATTTTTACCAATTCAACCAAGGTTTGTATTGTGGACTCCTCCTTATCTTGTGTTTCATCCTTATCTTCTTTGTGTGCCACTACTGCTAGGGGTGTACTTACTATCTGTACTGGTGTACCTATAACTTCCCTTGCTATTGCACTCATCTCTTGATGAGCTTGCATGGCTATTCTTGTTAGTGATGTAGGTGGTGGTAAAAATGAAAGTCTAGTAGTTTGAGTGATTTGAGGTGGTTCTTGTGGTGGCACCTCACCTTTCTTGATTTTTTCTATTGACTTTTGAAGCTCTTCTACACTGACCAATATGGGACTTATACATAACTGTGCTTGAAAAGTTGTTTGGTAAAGGATCTTAGTGAGATCCTCTACAGTTAATGGATTGATGTTTTGACTTTATGTGTCAACAACATCCTTAATCTTTATGGTTTTTGCAGGTGTGGTAGTAGAGTGAGGAGAACTAGGAGGTGGTAGTTGTGTGTCTTGCACACTTTGCTGCTCATCAGTACCTCTGTTTCCTTCATCCTCTTCATCATTTTTCTCTACTTCTATCTCTTCTCTCATTTTTCATCTTTCTTCTATTTGAGCTATGGCTTCTTCTTTGTATTCTTCTTCAAGAACATCTTCATTTTTCTTGTATAAGTTCTTCCACGATCTTGTGGTTTTCTATACAATTTCTTTCATTTTGTTTTGGAGAATGGAGAATGCCCTATACTTACGTGTAAACCTAGGGTTATGCCTTTTGACTACTTTAGATATCTATTTCCTTATCAAATCAGGCAATATGCTTGCTAGGGTTGATTCCCTCATCTCCTTCTCCATTCTTAGATAGAAGTGTCATCTATCTTCTACAATTTTAGACAATTCTTTTGGCAATTTCCCATCAAGTTCAAGAGGTGTATACTTGAACTGTGCTTTCATTGCATAGACTGATTCTTCTATGCTATTTTGTTTCTCTTTTGTGAACTTATTGAAGTCAATCTTTTCCATGTTACTTAAGTCTCCATTCCTAATCTTTTCACATAATGTATCAACTAAAGACTTAGGAGCATGGCTTACCTTTTCAATCTGATCTTCCTCATCAGTATTAGGTTGAGCCATATATCTTCTTCTTTTCCTTGTCTCTTCCTATGCCTTCTTGGTTGCTTTCTTCTTTATGGCTTCTTGTTTGGCTTTTTGTATGGAGGCCCTTGTTGCAACTCTGGTTGTTGGCATGGCAGCTTTCTTTGGTTTAGGCTGAGGGGTTGGAGGTGTCTTTTTCTTCCTTTTGATGACTTTGCCTTTGATGGGTGCTTCCTTGGCTTCTTCTTCCTCGGCACTCTCATATTTTTCTTCTTGTTCTATCTCTTCTTCATCTTTCTCATCATCACCTTCCTCTTCATCTTTACCAATTTCCTCTGCTTTGCCTACTGCACTTGATACTTCAACACCAAATTTCTTCCTTATTTTCTTCACTAGCTTGTCCTTCTTCTTCACTATTGTGGTTGTCTTGAGTTCTATAACAACTCTTGTTTTGACAATGTCATAAGTTCTAAATGATTTTTTAATCTTGTCAATTTCTTCAATAAGTAGGGTTGTGATGGTGGCAAAAGTTTGATCAACATCAAGCTCGTATCCCAGTGGTCTAAGCCATCTTGTTCTTGGAATGATTTCTTGTATATAAGTATAGTCAATATCAACAAGAAAGAATATGTAATTTACATGCTTCTCTACCAGTCAAACTGGTATCCTCATTCTTTTCTTCATTGCATTCTTGAAATCATCAAAATAGATAGACATTTGATCATCAAAGCTATCTCCCATTTGTACAATGAAATCATTTATTTGATCAAAAATTGTTTTGTTCTGACTCTAGTTGACTTTACCAAATGAAGGGAATTCCTTCATCACATAAAAGAACATACAAACTAATACTGACCCAATTTGCATTGTGCTCCCTTGGATTTTCTAATAGCTCCAAGATTTTTGTTAATTTGTTGTAACATGAGCTCTGCGAGGTCATAGGTGTGGTCTTTCTTTGCAAGCTTATATGCCACATCCACTGCTATGTAGGGTACACTATTCAACTTGCTAGATTGATAAAATTTGTGTGATATGATCCTCACAAAAAAATCTAGAAGGGGATCAATAATGGTGTCAATGGTCAAGCCTCTGTTGTTCCATTTTGCACTTGTACTTTTCTTAATTTTTTCTCTTTTGTCACTTCTAAGTTCTTGGGTCGATCTAGGGTTGGAAAACCTATGACCCTATGGACCATTTTCTTAGTAATTTTAACTAGTCCTTTCTCTAACCAAAATGATCCATCATGAATTCTACTAAGTATTATGCATATCCACTCAATTTTGAATATGATTGGAAAAACTAGGGCTTTGGTTAAACCCTTCTTCTCTATGATTGAAAATTCATCCTTCAATATATTGTTGTCACAAAGTCTATCAAAGGCATTAAAGATTTCCAAGTCTACTATGGCTCATATTTTGTAGTTGTAACATTTTCACACATCCTGAACTATAACAATTTTTTTAGGGATGCTAGATAGGGCACCAACGAGATAATTTTTGTATGCCACTTGTGGGATTGGCCTAAATTTGGGTTGTTTAACCTCATTACTAACAAGCTAAATCTCATGGCTTTCCTTCCCTTTGGTGAATTTTTAACTAGATGCCATTTTTAATTTAACCAAACTAGAGTTTGATGTTTAAAACAAATTTCACAGATAGTACAACTCAACACCTGAAGGAAATACCTAGTTAAACATTTGAAATCACTTGGGTAGATGTTGGATTGCTACTAATCGCTAGTTGAATGCTTAAAAATTGCTCAATCGTGCTCCTAGTAATCACTCTTCATTTGAATGACTCAAAATAAATTGATTTTCACCTTTTAGCAGCTCAAAAATCTTGCATTTAATGCATTCTTGTACCTTCACCTATCACTCATCTTTTCAAAGGTTCTCAACGCAGCATCCAGTCCATTTTACTTGACAGCCATTCTTACTCGGCATCTACTAACTTTGTTGTTAACTAGACAACCGAAGCAATTTTACTCGACAACCAAAGCAATTTTACTCGACAACCAAAGCAGTTTGGCATCATCATTTAAGTTTTGTATTGGCATCTTATCTCATGCATATTTATACTTTGCAATGTTTCATCATGGTTTAGGGCTGATGTATGATACTTCCTTATATGTATCAGCCTCATAGACTTGTCTTGTGATTAGTTGGATGAGATATGATCACTTGACCTCTTGGGTGAAGTGACCCTTCCATTGGATGTACTTGGTATATCTTATCTTTGCAATGTCTTCTTCATGTTTGTTCTGATGTGTTCTTCATCAATCTTTTCTTTACCCTTACTTCAATCTTGGGTGATTTGGCCTTTGTTGGACAATTCTTGCTGAAATGTCCAGTTTTCAAGCAACTAAAACAAGTAATTTGGTTTAACCATCTTTTATAGTTCCCCTTGAAGTGTGTTTTTATGCAATTCTGGGGTATGTATCCATAGTCTTGACAATAATGACAACTTTTTCTTGTGTTGTACTCCCAATTGTAATGTTGTACATGGTTGTCCCTCCTTACATGCTGGTTTGGTGTCCACATAGGATTTGATCTACACTCAAAGGCTCTATGTCCATACTTCTTGCAATTATGGGAATGTCCATCAAATCTTTGTGTCCTTGTGACTTTAGTCCTGCAGTCTTGTTTCATGTGACCTTGCATGTTGCACTTGTGATAGTAACCCTTGCTTTCAAGTGTGTTTGTCTGATTGATCCTTCTACTCTTGCAGACATTAGTAGTATGCCCCCTTTTGTTATAGTAATAACAAGTGGGTTTAGACTCCTTACCTTTGTCCCTTTTTTGCTCAGCATTCTTTGATGATTCACCAACTTCAGTGCTGCTATATCCAAGTCCTAATGTATCATGGGCTGATCTTGGGATTTCAGTAACTGTTCAAAGTACTTGATGGCTTCACTTAACTTGTTGAGATTTTTTGCTATTTCTTTTTCTCCATTCAATTCATTCTACAGTTGTTCATTCTATATCTTCAAAGTAGAGATCTAAATATCTTTCATATTGAGTTCATGATGAAGATTCATCAGTTGGCCAAGTGTATCCATCTACATGTTTGAGATCCTTGTTAATTCAATACATTTTTCTTCCAGTCTATTTGCAAGATTTCTTTTGTCATCTTCCAGCATAACTCTGTCCTCAACTGCTCTTTTCTTTTGCTTAATGATTTCACATAACATTATGGCTTGTGATTCCTATTCCATCTTGAGAGATCTCATCTCTTCTGCTTGAACTCTACATTTCTCCATCAGTTCTACTATTGTTGCATCAAACTCTTTGTAATCTCCTTTGGAAAATACTTGTGTGGTGTCAATCTCCTTGTAGCGAATATCATTTTTGGCTATAGCTATTTCCTTTCTTCTTTTTAAGGATTTTCTTAATTTCTCTCTAGCTTCCTCTAGCTTGTGTACAGCAAGATGCACATCTATCACCTGGTTCTCAATGATCTTCCCAAGTTTGAAGACTTCCATCTTCAGATCTTTTCCTCCAAGCTATCAAGCTTCTTCTTGAGAGAACTTGGCTCTAATACCAATTGTTGGAATGTCTTAATGGGAAGAATGCTTCTAAGAGGGGGGTGAATTAGAAGTACTGGCTTTTATTCCTTTTTAAATCCTTAATCATTTGTAGCAAAATTAGCATGCATGCAAATAAACATCATAAGAAGCAATCATGCAACACCATACAACGCTTGAGATTTTGGTGACCCAAAAACCCTCCAAGAATAAGAAGGTAAAACTGGGGTGGGAATGACGCCCACAAAATTATTGCAGCAATTGAATTTAACCACTTTTGATGGTTTGCCCTGTTAAAGGCTACAACACACTTTTAAATGTGACCCTATTAAAGGATTTCTACACCCTGTTAGGAGTGCGTTGTGTTAGAGTACTTAAGAACATTCAACTTAGAATGCCACCTTGTTAGAGGATTTACAAAAGGTTGTTAAACCTACCTAACTCAATAGGATTTCCAAGATTCCTAATACAATTGTGAGAGAGTATTAGAATAATACACTTGATTTAATGCAATCTCTAATGCTGATCTCAGGTACTTGATCTACTTCTTCTATGATAGATCTCTACTAGATCTAATTTGTTGATTGTGTTCCTTTACTCTGTTCTCATCAACTAAATGTGCAAATTCCGTCCTTTTCTCTAGTACCTTTTTACAACAATGTTCTACAATGATCTTAATAAGCTATGCTTTTTCTTCCCTCTTTCAACTTTCTATTCCCCTCTATATATCTAATGGTGTCATGGCTCCCTTTATATAGATTAGGGGTTCATTATGCATCCTTGATTCAAGTGTTCCCACTCAAACCCTTTGTAATTCACCTATTGGTTGCATGCAATCTCAAATTTTCTAATTAGTTGCATGTGGTCTCCAATTTTTTGATTGGCTATATGAGGATTACATAGGTAGATGGGAGGATTTGATCTTATCCTTTTATCTTGTCAATAGTCATGCATAACTATTTTACATCTTGGTTTAGCGATTTCACAAACTTTTATGCTGATCCTGCATTGTTCGGCACATGAGGTAATACTGATGCTCAGCACTATCTATTATGGATTGCTCGGCATCCACTGTAGTTCCTGCGTTACTCAACACTTGTTGATTTTTTGTGTTACTCAACACCTATAGGATTTCTGTGTTACTCGGCACCTATTGGTTTTCTACATTGCTCAGCATCTATTGATTCCCAATTCACTCAGTTCCTATTAACTTCACAATGCTCAGCTTCCTGTTGTATCCTAAATTACTCGGCATGTATAGTGAAGATGGTTAAGTGTGTTGACACTCATTTTTAAATCTCACATATTTGATCAACATCTCCAAAGAGAAAGTCCCTAGTAACTTTTAGGTGGTCCAATAACTATGATATTTTTGGCATGCTTCCTCAATTACTAATATTAAAGGAGCTCAAAGAATTACAAGACTTGTACCAATAGTCAATCATGCATGTACTAATATTCTATCACATTTTATATTTTTTGGTTGGTCATTAGCCCATTTATGCACCACTATTGGATTGGCTATAGGTATTGACATTTTTGAGTGATCTATCAAGGTGTAAAAGATAGAGGTCAGTAGGCAACACTTTGAAAATGATATTTTTTACCACTTGGGTGTTCAATGATCTCTAACAAGAGATATTTAAATACCTAAAAGTTGAAATCTTATTTTCTCAGCTCTTAACTCACATATGAGGCTATAAACTTCTTTATTAAAATCTAGCATATGGTTTAGGAGTTCTAGGTATGCAAAATTTGTTAGAGTGGGGTTGTGATTTCACCAAAAGACTAATCTTTCAGTACTTGATACACTCACTACACCTATGGTATACATAAGGTGCTCAAGCCCCTATCAAAAATCCTAAGTGGAGCATTGAACATTTTGCCTACAATCTCCCCCTCAACATTACCTGAGGATCTAAGGATTTGAACATGTGACCAAGCTCTAATACCACTTGTTAGAGTGGGATTGTTGTTCCACCTAAAGACCAATGTTCTAGTGCCTTATACAACCATCCAACTTATAGTACACAAGATGTGGTTAAGCCCTTTTCACAAACCCCAAGGGAAGTGTTGAACATTTTTTCATCAAAAATATCCTCAATGGCTACTAGGAACTTTAACCCACTCATTAAATTTTCCTTTCATGCCTATGTCAATAAACTTATGTCATTATTTTAAATATCTTTCAAATTTAAATATAAAAAATAATAATTCAATTTCAAACTTTTGACATTGTAAATATTATATTTATTAATAATACTCATATTATGTTTCTCTTTTTTATTTAGGATTTGATGATTAAATGATAAACTATACATTTTTTTTTGTTATGTATAATCATCTTTATATAATAAAATTATTATTAAATTAAATTTTAAATAAAAGAGGAAGAAAATATAAGGAGTTAAGAGAGGTTATACATAACATTTCACCCTTCACCTAGGCTTATAGTTTTTTTATCATTGATCAGTCCAATATATTTTCATAGGGGTATACTTTCTATGAAATGGCCTAGGAGCATTGCTCTACTTTAATTGTGTTCCTTAATTTTTAAATTTGTGTAGTGATGTTGATGGTGTTTGGGTTTTTTTTTTAAAATATACTCCACTATAATTCCACCTTGCATGTATATGATGGTGGAGGGAAAGGATCATTTTAGTAGTCACTTAAGTAATTATCCACCTATTTAATCATTCCATTCTAAAATAATCAAGGAAGATCAAGTTGGTAATGAGGTAAGTTGGTTTACATCTCTAACCTTTGTTCTTAGGGCTTTGAGTGTATCTTTTTGTGATGGATCTAAGATGGTAAGTGTCTTTCATTTTTTCCAACTAGATTTCTCTCGATTTCTTTAACTAGTGATTTGATGGAAGTCATTTACAATGAATAAATTAAACTAAAAGATATAGCCCTAAAATAAATTTAGGGACAACTACTTCTAAAATGTCTACTTAAAAAAACTTGGGATTCAAATTTATATTTGTAAACTCATTAGTGCATTCTGGGGTCATTTTCAACCTCAATTTTTGATGGCAACCAATTTGGCTTGTCAAATTATTTTTTATTTTTTTTAAATGATCCTGATAACTACAAAATGTTGATGATAGTTAATTTTAGTGTTGAAATTTTGGTGTTTTTTGATGATATAAGCAAAACAAAAAAGAAAAGTGAAACTTCATTTGTTTACACGACAAAGTGCGAGCATGTAGGAGGGAGGCTTGACAAAGAGTTTTACAGTGCCATTGAAGGTAAGTGCTTTTGAACAACTTGAGATAGCCAATTTGTTATGCATTGTCCTTAATCAAGGCTATGTGTTTATTGTGCTATGAGTTGTTTTAATTATCAAATGTTGGTCAAGAGTTTCATCTTGTTGCTTTTCACTAGTAGTGTTGTTGTGTAGTTTGTTATCAAACAACAAGCAACACACTCTGCTCATTGTGTACCCACTTAAAAATAAAAAATTGTAATAAATAAAGTCAATGGGAATGCATATTGACAAGATCAATAATAAAAAATATATACATTTTTACCTGAAAGAGCCATCAAATCTATGAACTTTAAGTTTTTGAGGAACAAGATGCTCATAAGTCCAATTGAGTTCAAGCTAGGCATAGGTAAATTGTCAAGAATAGTTCTTAAATTTATGAAGCTAAAGTTGTCTCTCCTTGTTAGCAGCAATGGATAGAATGTTCCTCTAGCCTTCAAATAAAATAAACCTTAAAATTTTGGATAAAATAAACCTTAGTGACAATGGATAAAATAAACCCTAAATTTTTTTTTTTTTTTAAACCTTTAAAAATCTTGAAAAACTAATCAATAAGATGAAAACTATGGTTGGAATTAAAAATTTCAAGACCTTGTTGATAGAGTCATGAGTAGCCAAAACCAAGATCTCTATGTAGGACATGATTCCACTATAAGTTGCTTCCACTCTTGATTTTATGTCATTAAATATTATGAATGTCATCACTAGTAGTTATACATTTAGAGGAGTCACCCACTCATTTGATCTCCCATTAGCAACACTAAAATCTCGCATCCCTCTCAAATTCATACCCAAACAAGTTGATTAACACACGAAATACCTAAAAATACATGTAACTAAGATAATTAAAATAAATTTAATGCAAAAAATCTCTCAAAAATGTGCACAAAAATTAAATGATAATAACTCCAACTCTTGCTACTTTTAATACACTTTGTTTCCCTCTTGGATGTGATGTGATGCATCTAACTCCACCTTTATTAAACTTTGCAGATTCAACTTTTAAAGTAGACTCTGATCCATTGGAGCATAGTTGAATCTTTGTGGGGATAAAAATGAGGCACTAAAAGCATCATGGATATAACATGTGGCAGAATCATTGAAGGTGTTGTTTTCTATATTTTTATTATATTATCTCAATGATGGTGCAAACTAGCTAGGTTTGAGGGTTTTTTTCCCTTCTCTTTAATGATTGTGAATCATTGCGATCCAAGGTTCTAAATAAATTCACAAATGATGAGAAATGGAAATGGTTGTTGTGTATGTTATAAAATGTTTGAAATATATTATAATATAGGAAAGTGGAGATAGTCATATCTTGAAGTTTAAGTAAGCTAGAGTTGGATGCATCACATCACATCCAAGAGGGAAGAAAAGTGTGTTAAATGTAATGAGAGTTGGAGTCATTATCATTTAATTTCTACATAATTTTTTGATGGATTTTTTGCTTTAAAGTCACTTTAATTATCTTAATTATTGACTATGTCACTGGGATGTTGCATGGCATGTTTAGATATGTTAATCTAGAATATTGTTAGTCCTAAGTTGGACAAGAGTATATTCCTACACTCAATTTTCCCATCTGGATCAATAATGTCATGAAGAGGGATATAACTACTAACATTTATTGCAATTGTCCTTTGAAACCTATTTGTATTAGGACACACTATTTTTTGCACTAAGTAGACTGAAATAGTGAATTTGAATTGCAATAGATTTACTTCTTTTTAATTCAACATTCAAGGTGGCATGGAAACTCTATACTCCCAAAATGTCTCTTGCCTATATGGTGTTCATAAAGATGTTTTTTATGAATGTGTGTATCAACTATTCAAAGGCTCTTTCAATTAGAAGTCATAGTGAGATAAATAGTATTCACCATATTTAATTATAACTTAATCTAAAATGAACCTTTATATTAGCATCATATGCATAAAGTACATTTAGAATGACTAAGACATCAAGGAGGGAACATGGTGACTACTAAGAAAAGTGTACAAAATGATGATCCCTCCTCATTTTGAAAAAAATTTCATTCTATCTTTACCCATCCTAATCCTTGAGTTTGAAGTGTTCCCTTCACTTGTAACATGTTTCAATCTTCTGTTGATTTCCATTTTGGGCTCGACATGCTTAACAATGTATCACCTAAAAGTACCTTCCTACTATTATGTTTTCATTTGATCACATTAAATATTTTTTTGTATCCTTTTCCCGTACAACTAAATAAATATCATTTGTCTCTTTCTTCAATATAAACTCATACTATCCATTTTCATGGGATAGTTGTTTTAGTAGGTATATGATATCTTCTAAAGTTTGTAGTCTTTCTTTACATTATGATTGATCAGTCATATCAACACTATATTCTCTTTAATATACAAGATCCTTAATTTATAATAGTTCTTATTAGGGATATCTAATATTTATGTAATGTATCTTCCCTACAATAATTTCATCTCCATACCTTATCATCTTGACTTAGTTTCTTTTGTATCCTGATAATAGCGTAATTATAGTATACATCTTCTATTTTGTCATTAAGATTATACTATTGACTTAATTTTATTGCTTTGTTTTTGTACCATATATGTTATCTTAAACACTAAACTAAAAGGTTTCATATATTTTACTATATGTAACTTCAATAATTTATTTTGAATACTAAATCTGCAACTACATTGAATGTTAATTTAGAAGGTTTCATGTCTCTAATAATTTATATCTTCATGTGATTTGCAACTACTGGTAAGTGGTGAATCAAAATGTTTCACATATTAAAGATACATATCTTTAATGATCCATGTTTTCTTTCATATAGCTACACATGATAAAATCATATTATATAAAAAAATGGACTTCTTTCCAAAAAAAAAATCATGCTCCTCTTTTAACCACTTTGTTGGTGTTTGAAAACTATTGATCAACAAAATTCTCAATACCAAATTTATATTGATCACACAACCTAAGTATTAGTCAATTCCTATTAAAAATTATATGTGCAAACCATTTGGACCTAACTTCAACAAAACCAAAGAAGGTTTTCTACTTTTTAGGCTCTGCAAAACCAAGGTGGGTATACCCAAGGAATGATTCAAGGCTGGAAGCTACTGTATGAGAATTATTTTAGTTTTATTCTAATTCTCATCTCATATCCTCAAATACATGCATGATTCTAACATTTTGAATAAACACATCCCATATAACAGATTTGGTCAAAGTTCTTCTATAGATTTTCAAGTGTTCCTAGCAATAGTGGCTAACTAAGGCTAAAACATTCCACGCAAACAAGTGCTGACCATCATTTAAAATCTTCAAGAAATTTAAATTAAAACTTATTGTGATTTTAGAATTGATGCTTCTCCATAGTATACATGTTATGCAGTCTGAGTAAATTTTGATCAATGCCTATTCCATTGAAATTTAGAGTCTACTGTAATTTATAGATCTAATCTATTGCTTTACAACAAATATTATCAGCAATTCTTACTGAAGTTCATTCTTACAAACATTTTTCTATTACCATGACAATCCCATCAAATTCATCAAAAGCATTTACTAAATTCATTGAATTAATAGTAGCAATGAATTGATATACAACCTAAATGAATTGCATTCAATTCAACAAGCTTTACTTGCACTATCTCAGAATAACCAAGTAATTAAAAAAGGAGACAAAATTCAATAAAAATTGATATGGGGGCAGCTCAAAACTTGTATTAATTTTCTTTGAAAATTGTATATAATTGTAGTAAACTCAAAATGACTTTGGAAAGAGACATAAATATCATTCCATATTGATGTATTCTCAAAAAATATGTAGAGAAAATACATTATAAAGTTTTTCTCAAAGACTGGACCAAAAACATCCTAAGTGTAATACTAAAATGCCTTAGAAATTGAACCCTTCTCTAGCCCTGAAATCTCACTTATATAATGTGAGATGCAACAAGCTTCGAGTGTAAAGAACTAATAGCTTTCTATTATAGGAGATGTTTACATACACCTATCACAAAAGAAAAAAATTCAAATAAGAGGAAAGTAACATCATATTATTCTTGGAACATCCCCTTTTTCATTACATCCTTACATGCTGGGAATCTTGTGATTGGTCTTTATTCATTCTAAATCCTAGACATATGTGGCTACCGGACTTTCCAATGATGTGTCAGGCTCTAATTCATGTAGCTTCACCTCCACTCTAGAATTTTCACTCATATCATCATGTGTTATCAAGGTGATAGTTACTCTTGATTCTGTCTTTGTTGAGTCATCTAACTAATCCATTGCATCTTTTGCATGAGATGAATTCCCTTCTTCTTTTATAGGTACTAATGGAGCTAGATCAATGATTTGTAATTCATCTTCATGCATTTTATCATCATCACTTTCAACTTCTTCTAGTTGCTCACTAGAAGTAATATCCACCATCCACTTTTCATAGAGTGCATCATTTGGCTAGTCAAAATACAGAATATCTTGTTATTTCTTGATAACATATTCTTCTTTCCTGTCAATACCAATGAATTCTTGTTTCAAAGAATCAAAGAATATTTGAGCTTTCACTATTTATTTAGTTGTGGTAGCTCAACATGCATGCCCTATTTCATTTATAATTTTATTCATCCTTAAAAAAAAAAATCATCAAGTTCCTTAGCCCATTCGTCTTTATTTTTTAAATTATTTCTTCTATCTAGGGCATGAGGAAACAAACTAAACTTTTGGCTCTTATATTTGTTCAAATAACCAACTATTATTCTCTGTAGATGAATTCTCTTATTATTAAAATTAGAAAGATCACAAACAATATCAAAAGTCTTTTCAATTTGATCATATGAGAATTTTATGATAGAATAACATAAAAATGTTATTTCTTTCCTCCTTCGTACCCACTTATTCACAATAGGCTTCAGAGCCTCATCACTTGCTTTTAGTTCCTCCTAGATGCTTGTCACTCTAGCCAACTAATCATAAACTAGTGGCTATTCAATTTTGTCTCCCAAATATGTGAGAGCCTTTCTTAATTTATCTTCATATTTTACATTCAACTCTACATGTAAGGTCCATAGCTTACTCTTTTCTTCTTCAAAGTCTTTAGCAGTGTAATATTGTGGCCTCTATGGGGTATCTAGCATCTCTATGAGAGGAGTGGATTTAACAGGCTCCACTACAAGGAGAGGATATGTTATTATAGCTCTTGTAGACCTCCCCATTAATTTATTCTCAAGTTCAATCCTCTTTTGAACTTCCTTATTGTAGGCCTCCAAAATTGTTTCATATTTACTTTGTAATTCAAACAAGGCCCTTTCTTCCTTCTTAGCAGTGGCCAAATCAAATTGAGATGAATCTACATTCCAATGTGCTGCCCACACATGAGAGGTATCAGCCACTCTCCTCACAATAATGTTTCCTGTTAATTGTGAGTCATCTGGTTGTGATGAAACAACCCTAGATCCCCTTCTCAATGACCACATAACTAGAGCAGCTTGGTCTTCATTGAATGAAGTCCCTACAAACTCCTTTTTATTGGGGTCTTGTAATTCTAATTTATTTGCAATAGAATTAAAAATCAATGCATCTGCAAGATCGCAATTGGGTAACAATAATATATTTGAAGCCTTTACCTTTGCCTCCCATCTTCAGGGGTTATGTTTTGGAACTCTTAAATCATTTTTTCCTTTATCTAATTTTTTAGGGTTGCCTCCTCTAGTTTAGGGTGCTCTATCCTCAACTTGTTGCAACTTTCTTCAAATTTATTCATGTTAGCTGTCCCTGCAAATTGGCAAAAAGCCATACATTTAACAAAATTATCATCTGATAAAAATTGTTGACTTGATTATTTCAATACAAGGTCTAATTCCCTTCCTCTATAATCTGCAACTGTCACCTCAAAACTTGGTACTAGAGGATCCTGGGGGTCTCCTTCATTTATTTCTAATTGTGTAATGAAAATTGCCCCATTGTGATCCCAATTGTTCAATTTTCTCTTTAGTGAGCTATTCCTCTTCAATTCTCATAGGGGCTTGTAAGGGTGAATATTCCTCAACATGAGAATCCTCTTCCCTTATTATTTTTCACTTTTTTAGGGAGGGTTTAGAAGGCCTCTCTTCAAAGATATCACTGGTGGACTCAATTATTTGTTTTCCTTTGTCCGTAGTGGTCCCTTTATTTTCAATAACAATATACTCTATCCTTTTCTAGAAAGTTAATTGACCTGCCCCTATACTGGGAGTAAAGCCCAATCTCCTCATTACTTCTCTAGCCTTATCTGAGTAAAATCTAATAAAAATTTGTTTCTTTTCATTCATTGCATCCATTATTTCAGAAAAACTATTCATAAGTTTATTTATCGTATCTACATTTGTAACAACATTGTCCAAAGGACTATAATTTGCATCAAAACAATGAATGAAATCCAAAAATTTAGAGAAGACTCTCCACTTTTATTTTCTAGTCTCCTATTCTTTCAAGGAGTATTCATTTCTTATTATATCTTTAGGAAAATAGAATTCATGCTCAATTTTTCCAAGCTTAATTCTACATCTCCGAGCCAAATGATAAAATCCCTCAAAATCACAAAAATGAGGTTGAGAAATAGCCATCTTGTAAGGATCCAAAATTTTGTTTAGATAAAGCCAACCCCCTTTTATGATTACAATATTATGGGCCATAGTCTCTACTCCTCCCAACTACCACAAAAATTTAGCTACTCCTACCTTCAAGGGCACTTTGTAAGGTAGCACATGAGGACTTCCTTTAAAACTATAAATTCTAAATATAGTGGAAACAAACTATGGGATGATATCACCCCAATTATGTGAAACTTTCAAACCACTGGGGTTGTCTATAGGCCTAATGAAACCCATTAGTGCCTTAGGAATTTTGGGATTGTCACTCAATAAGAGGCATCTCAGCTTGGAAGTGGAATACCTATCAAATCTGACAAAACTAGCATTCTCTACATCCCAAGTCATATCTACACTCCATAATTAGATTGGTAGTGCTTCTCCATTTTCTTCTCTATTTAACTTCATTTCTTTACCAAAATATGTGGCTCCCTTAAACAAAAACATGTGCATCAACAAAGAATAATGACCAAAAGTTTTTTTCACCTTGCCCTTAGCAATCCCAATTAATCCACTATGAATTTTTTCAGCTAAGTAAAAATACATAGGCATAAACTCCTCTTCATCTCTTCCAAAAACTCTACACAGGGTCCTATATATCTCCATAGTCCTAGAATTGAAGTATGCCATTTTGAAATGTTCCTTGGAGGCTATTATTATTGTTGGAAAAGTTCCAATTTTATGTATATGTGCCTTTAGTGCACCTTGTGTAATGGCATGCTTCTTGGATATGTATTTTTTTTCCAATCCTTCAAATTAATGGGTGCATAATAATCAATGAGAAGCCTTAAACGAAAAAATTCCCTAATTTCATCTAGGATAATTGTAATTAGGACTTGACCATCAATTCTTCTCACTACTCTAATGGCTTGGTCATAGTTCTTTGCCATAGTTTCAAGAAAATCATAATCCATAAAAACACTAGGAACCACCACCTTCCCTAAATCAAAATTCCAAATATTGGTGTGTGGGGAAAATAGGTTCCTCTCTAAAAACCATTTTTTTAATAGGTCTAGACTAGTTTGAGAGGTATTAGCTTCGCTAACCCAATTCCCTTTGTCATACAATCCATCTCCTATTTTCAACCTAGGGTTTAATGTAGTAAGCTTTTTAACTTGTACCATTTCAATGGTGGAGTGAGGGAGCAGCTCAAGTAAATCATCATGGACATTCCTATCCAAATAATTCTCTTGACTAGAAAATACTTTCTTAGGAGGAATTTTGGATTGTAACTTGTAGAACTGAGACACTACAGAGATTATGATATAATTACTAACTTGAATCTTTGCTCGTTCCTTTCTATAATTCTACAATATCTTCGCGAATAATGAATTCTTCTTCACACTCTTGTTAGGCTCAACACAATCTTCTTGGTAATGGCTTTTGCTCAAGAAAAGCTTGAAATATTTGTTTGCATGGGATGGAACTGAGAAAATCTTTTGTATTATACTCTATTTTTCTTTCACATGTGACGCTTTCATTCCTCATAAATGTACAGTATAGAAAAAACAAAGTGGCATCACCTTTCCTTTTGAATTTGCATTGTTGATCTTTGAAAAATCCTATGATCCAGGGATGAAAATAGGGTTGACTCATCTTTCTTCTTAACATATTGGTAGTCAAATCAATGAAACGCTTCCATTTGTACCTTTCCTTTGCTACTAGCATTTACCCACTAATGAGTGGGGACATGTGTCATCAAATTGCTACCTCACTATACATAACCCTTGAGCATCTTGCTATAGAAAAGTAGTGACAACCATTGATTCTACTTTGATCATGTGGAGGACATTTGATACATTACTTAAGAGAAATATGGTGGGCCCTTAATTGCTACCTCGCTATACATAACCTTTGAGAAAATCATCATAGTGAGATAGCGATAGCTGTATATTTGAGATCAATTTGAGGGTGTGGAAAATGCATGAATTACATAAGATGTGGTGGGTCCCTTAGTCACTACCTCGCATAGAGTAAAAAGTGCACATCTTTCCATAGAAAGGTAGTGACAATTGCATAGAGTAAACTACCTGAATCACATAAGATGTGGTGGGTCCCTTAGTCACTACCTCACATAGAGTAAAAAGTGCACATCTTTCCATAGTGAGGTAGCAACAATCGTTGATCCAAACTTGATCAAATGATCAAAATCTTCCATATGTTTTATGAATGGGGTGTGGGTCCAGGCTATTGATGATGTAAGAAAATCCTACATAGCTGGCATATAAATCAATATTCTAATCCTAGTCACATTGCCATGTTTCTTGGCTCCCACCATGTGTTCATTTCTCGATAGGTCACTATATCACTAAGAGCATGATGCATAATTTTCACGATAGTGATAGCGACCTTCGGTGTCTTATCAAAACTTGGTGCCAAAAAAATAAAGGCAAGTTAAGTCATAATCACCCTCAATAATGCTTTTGAGATAACAATCATTACTCACCATGCCACTTGGAAGTTCTTATGATTATCAAGAAGTTTAGAAGCCATCGTTTCATGTATTTCCTAGCTATTCACTATGTCACCACCAACAAGATGCTTAGTTTGTTTGAAAATGACATATAGAATCATCGAAGAAACTATATTTTAGTGACTTCTTTTGCCCCCTTTTTTACTTGCTTCCCTTCCGGCTCTGATAGCACTGACAAAGTGCATGTGACTAAAACTTTGGATGCAATACAATTTATGATCACTGCATCTCCACTTTATGACCCCGTCCTTTAATTTTGTAGTAGTCACTATGTCACATAGAGTAAAACACTTCCATCTTTTTATAGCAATATAGCGACTGCCTTAGATCTTACAAGAATTGGACAATGAGAAACATAAGAGAAAAAGGCCACTTGGGGGCACGAAAAATTTGAAATGAATACAAAATATTTGCAAAAAATTTAAAAGATTTTGCACCCAAAAATTTTAAAAGGAATGAGACATATGGTTTAACAAAAGTTTTCAAAGGCTAACAAATTTGGAGGACCAAAGGCCAAAAACCCTATTCACCATTAATGGATTCAATTCTAATTTTTTGTACCTAGATTGGAGAAATTTTATCATGCAAAAAAATTAGACCAATAGTGGCTCTACCTGGGGACATTGAATTATATTGATTCAAATCAAGGCTCAAAATTTCTAGGAGTAGACCACTAAGATTCCATTACAAGCTGACCACATCTAGGAGAACAACCAAACATAGGAAAGATATAAATAGGAAACTGAACAAAGACAAAAAATTTACAAATGTACAAGAAAACCCTAAACTACTATTCATGGAAGAAACAAGTATTTTTTCAAGAAAAATACCTCTTCAAGAACTGTCCATGAACTAGTAGTTCAAGAATGTTGTTTGACAAATCTTTGAGAACATAAGAGTCTTCTCCCCAAGTGTCTTCAATCAAATAGAGACCTAACCAGATAGGATCAAATTTACCATGTTTTCCTTTTTCCTCAATTTTGGCATTCCACATTAGGAATAAATCTCCATTTTCAAATTTTTTACTCATTGTCATTTTATCATATAATGTCTTAACTTTTAATTGTAGATTTTGATTCTTAAAAGACACTTCTCTTCTTTTTTTTGATAATCCTACAAGCTCATCTAGCCTCTCTTGCATGTCATCTATAATATCTTCATCATACAACTGGATGTAAGTGTAGAGCCCTACCAAGTTATTCAGAGGAATCCTTGCTCGAATTCCATATACTAGATCAAATAGGGCTACTCCAATGGCCTTCTTCACAGTCACTCTATTAGCCCATATTGCTAGTTGCAACTTAGAATCCCATGCCTTCTTGTTATCATCAAAGGTCCTCTTAATGACTTTTAATGGGCTTTTACTTGTGGATTCAGCTTATCCATTTCCTTGTGGATGATATGGGGAAGATGTTGACCTTGTAATTCCATACCTGTCACAAAATTTTATGAATTCCTTAGACCTAAAGCACATTGCATTATTTGTTACAATTCTCTGAGAGCAACCAAACCTAGAAATAATATTATTTAGAAAAAAATTGTTGACAACTTTACTGGCATTTCTTCTAGTAATGGGTTCTACCCACTTTTTGAAGTAATCAGTAGCAACTAAAATCTAGGAATAACCAGTGCTATATTTTGGAGAGATTTCACCTATGGAATCCATACCCCATTGCTAAAAAGGTGCTTGAACCTCAACTATTTTTAGTGGAGTATTACCTAAGAATTTCAGTTTTCTAGCAAACCTTTGACAGGTATCACATTTCCTAACCATGGTTTGAGCATCTTTAAAAAGGGATGGCCATTAGAATCTAGCTCTCATCACCTTGTGTGGTATGGTTTTGGCCATATAATGCCCCCCACACACTCCTGCATGCATTTTACTTAGGACTTTTTTAGCCTTTTCCTGATCAACACATTTAAGTAATACTCCCACAAAATTTATCCACCACAAGCTGTCTTGGATAATTATGTACCTGATGGCTTTTAATTTAGTGCTCCTCTTCTCATTTTTAGTCAAATGAGGTGGAGCTTCCATATGTTGTAGAGAGTGGATAACATTAGCATACCAGTCACAGCTATCCATGTCACATAAATCAAGTTTGAGGTCATCTGTTACCATATCTATCTGATTAGCATCCAAATTATATTGAGCCATGAGTTTAGCTAAACCTTGACCTCTTACCAATTTTTTTATTTTTATCTCAATGTTGAACTCTTTGATCCTATTGATCCACCTACACCTTCTTCCTGATACTCCTTGTTGAGAAAAAATATCCTTTACAGTAGCACTAGGTACAAATGCAATGATAATAGCTTCTATCAAGTAGCATCTAAATGCCTTAATAGTCTTTACTAAAGCATATGCTTATTTCTCATTTATCTCATATTTTAATTTAGTAGGCTACAGTGACTTACTGAAGAAGGCAATGGGTTTTTCATATCCCTCCTCATTCTTTTGCAACAAAATTGCAGCTACAATGTGGAAAGATGCAAAAGAAAATATGTGCATTGGCTTAGTGTAGTCAGGGGTCCTCAAGACTGGGGCATTTTTTATAGCAGTCTTAATATCTTGAAATGCCTATGAAGGTTCACTATCCCAATTAATAGTAGCCCCTTTCTTGAGCATTTTAGAAATAGGTCTACTAATCTTAGCAAAGTTTGTAACAAACCTCCTTAGGAAGTTAACTTGCCCAAAGAAAGATTGGATTCCTTTCACATTCTTTGGCTTAGGGACTTTATCAATGGCTCCTACTCTTTTAGGATGTATTTTCACTCCATCCTTTGATACTATATGTCCCAATAACTTGCCTTCAATTACCCCAAATGCACACTTCTTAGGGTTTAATGACACTCCATATTCCAATGCTTTAATAAAAATCTTTTCCAAATGCCTACAACGGTCCTCATCCTTTTTGGAATAGTCAGTGAGGCCATCTTGATACACAAACATAAAATTATTTATGTACTCATGGAAAGCGACATCCATGGCTCTTTTTAAAGTGGCACTAGCATTAATCAATCCAAAAGGCATTGTCACATATACATAAGTTCTCCATGTAGTTGTAAATGTTGTCTTGAATTGCTCTTCTTCTTTTACTAGGACTTGGTTATATCCTTAGTATCCATCCATCATAGACATGATTTCTAACCCTGTTACTTGCTATGACATAGATTCCATGTTTGGTAACCCATAATTATCTTTTAGGGAAGCAATGTTCAAGTTTTTGAAATCTACACACAGTCTAATATCTACATTTTTTTTCCTAATAGGTACTAAATTAGAGACCCAAGTGGAATTTCTAATAGGTTTAATTATTCCTCCATCCCTTAACTTTATTAGTTCCTCTTGCATTTTAGGGGCCAGAGTGGGATTAATTGCTCTCTATTTCTTCCTAAAAGGTTTTACATTATCGTTCAGAGGTATGACATGTTGAAAGAGATCTTCTCTATAAGCTTTTAAGTCATCATATGACCATGCAAAGACATGTCTATATTTTCTCAATAAGTCAATCAAAGGCTTTCTAATTTTAGCTAACAAATTCTGGCCAATATAAACTTTCTTAGGGGCCTGAGTAGTACCCAAATTTATCTCTTCTAGCTCTTGAGGTTTACAGTCTTTGGCATCAAGCCTTACCCTATCTTGGTTATCAAACATGTTCTCCAAAATAACCAAACCCTTAGGTACTTTATTAGTTTTTAACTATATAACATCTTGACCAAAAATTGTTTCCTTCCCATCTATGGTTTGAACCAAATCACTACAGTCCAACTCTTGTCCATTGTATTTATCTTCATTTAACAAGAAATTCACAATGTCTTTGTCATCTTAAAATACTTGCCAATGCTCAATATTTTCAAGTATTGATGGCCTATTTTGAACTTAAATTTTTGATATTCCCATAAATGATATCTTCTAGGGTCTAACTACTACATTTTCTAACAAGTCAACCATTTTATTTTGAGTTCTATCTTTCCATGATTTACCAAATGCATCAAACAATTCAGTATGATCCCAAACAGCATTCTTATGTTGCTTCAACCTTTTATTCTTAGAAGTGTATGTTCCCTATATCTGTGACATAATCAGTTCAGAATCACCTATAACATGTCACTTCTTGATCTGGTGGTGGGTAGCAGCTTTCAAACCTAACAACAAGGCTTCATACTCAACTATATTATTAATACATGAAAATTTCAAGGTAAAAGAATTTCTGAAAGTGTTTTTCTCTAGAGAAACAAAAACTACCCCTACTCCTACACCTTCTTTAGAACTAGCCCCATCAAAGAACATTGTCCATAATATTGGTGAGTCCATACAACACTCAACTTCATGTTCAATAATAGTAGGCAATTTCTCAACTTCTTGAATAATCAATTCAGCTCTGAATGCATTCACACTAGTATCTAAAAAGCAAGTAGCATCTTTGTCAATTTCTTCACCCAAGATATGACTAACCCTTGGCTCTCTATCTACCTTAATAGCCTTATCACCTATGTGAAAAGTTGCATAAGTTAAGTCACATTGTAGGCTACCTCCCATAGTAGCACTCCATTTTGTAGAAAGCAACATTCCATAGTGTGGAGGTATACCAACTACAAGGACTGATATGGTTAACTCTACCTTAGGATAAGAAGCTAGCTTAAATGGAAAATCATTTATTGTGCCTATGACTGGGACTTCTCTAGCATCCATACCTATGCATCTGCCTTGCTTAGTATCTACTTTCAACCCTAAGGCTTCCATTACTTTGAAAGGCATGATGGTGTTAGAAGCTTCTGAGTCTATCATGCAATTTTTTAGGGTCTTTCCTTTTATAATTAGACTAATAAAAAATGGGTCAATACCATCTATGTATGCTACTGATGAGTCATCCAAGAACATTTGGGGAATGTGTGACATGATACAACTATCTTCTATTACTAAGGGGGTGTATTGAACAACATTTTTTTCTACGTTGTTATTACTATTTCCTATCCCTCCTAACCATGACAAGGCTTTACTCTTATGCTCTTCAATTCTAAAGAGTTCAGACAAGGTTACCTTAACAGTAATTTGTGACAACATAGATATCATGTCCATAGGATCAAACATTGTAGGTTTCACAATCATACCTAGAGTAGGAACCTTATGAGTAGCAGGGACTACTATTTTCTTGGAATTATCAGATCTTGATCCCTTCTCTTGCATAATTGCTTTTGTTGTCTCATTTTCTTGAAATAGAACTTTCTTCTTAGCTTCCCACTTCTTGGTTTTGATTTCTTTAATCTTGACTATCTCTACATTAGCCTTCTTGTCCTCATTTTTCATCTTATGTGTAATATCTTTTACGAATATACCAAAAGGCTTCCCAACATCATTGTTAATTGCTATGTTTCTCAAGTTGTAATTACTATGTACTTGGGAGATCATCTCTATAGTGATCCTATCAATTTCTTCCTTAGGAGGCATTCTCAAATTCACATGACCAACTTCAGAAGATGTAACACATACATAATCTTCGTCATAACCTTCATTGTTGAGAAGATTTATTGATGATGTAACTAATAAGCAATTTTCTTATTCTCTAGATCACTTTCTATTTGTTCCAAACTAGAATCAACACAATCACTACACATACTTACCATATTACAACTTACATAATCGTGGCTCTTTTCTTCTTCCTCCTCAATTTGTAAACTATGATTTGAAGCAAATGACTAAGCAACTGCACAATATTCTACAGAGTGAGGTGATTGACAAATAATACACCATGGGACATTATCATTCATATTTACTAAACTTCTTTGCAGAGGGTCTAGTGTACCCTTATCTTTTACATTTTGGGTTTGGTTAGGGATTGGCTTGCCATCCTTCCATTGACTAGTATAGGGGTAATTCTACATTCTAGGTTGTCTATTGAAATTTCTATTTTTCATAGGGGTTTTCTCAGCAATATTTTGCTTATGGGCATTGAAACTAGTAGGATCAATCTTTTTTAGCAATTCCAAAGCCTAGCCTATTGTAGGTTCTTCTAGCTTCTTTCCAACAAGAGTTTTATCAACCTCCATTTTGTTGTTATTCTTGGGATTGAATAGCTTTGGATCATCTCTCCTACCAAGTTTTCCAGATGCTTTCTTGTTATTCTCTATATTTAATGCAACCTTATAAGCATCCCTTAAATTTTTAGGATCCTTATCCTTCAGCTGATAAGCCATTTTTCTATCAAAAGCATTAAAATATGTTTTGAGACAAACATCCTCATTCAACCTCATAACTTGAAATAGTTTGTACATACCTTTCTAGAATCTTACATTGAAATCAAATGTGAACTCATTAGGATTCTTCTTGATGTTATTGAATTCATTTAACATGAATCTTGCATTAGTGTTGTCTCCATATTACTCCTTGAACAATTTTTCCAAGTCACTCCATGAGGTAATACTATCATCAGGTAACCTTCTATACCAATCTCTTGCATCCTCAGTTAGTGAATGAAAAAATAACTTCATGACCACATCCTCATGTTCAACTTCATAATCATTTAATGTGTCTATGAAATTTCTCAAATGTTCTTCACCAGTAACAGCATTGTTTCCTAAAAACTTAACCACTTTATCTCTTAGGTCAAAAGATATGGGATATGGAGCATGAGGAATACTTGCAAATGATATTTTTCTATACTTTTTCATGTATATAGGTTTCTTCTAGAAACTAGGAACATTTGAGGTGCTTTCTATATTGGCTTGGTTAAGCGGAACACTTTGGGATTGTTGAGGTTGAACAACAGGGGCTTGAGTATAAATGGTGGATGATGAGGCAGGAGTAGATTGAGATACTCCCTAAATTGAAATCATTGCACCACTAACAAGTATAGAAGTTACAAATGAGGTGGAGAGATTTAGCCATGAATCCAATGTAGAACTAGATTTTATGAACTAGATTTTTCTCCTAGTTTCTGTTGCTTGAGCTTCATTTTTCACCTTCTCAAGCTCTTTTGCAAGATCTTCCTTCTCCTTTCTAGCCTTCTCCAGATCTAGATCTAACCTTGACATGGAAGGTTTTATGGGTTTTCTTGTTTGAAATTCAGATTCATTTATTTGGATTCCTATAGCTTTACCCTTTCCTTTGTTTGTAGCTTTCAAAATGGGTTCTACAGGACCTATTTGGACCAGTTTATAATCTTGGACTTAAGCAATAACCGGTTCTTACTTTTGACTCAAAGTGTCTACATCTCCAAAGACATTAGTATGGAGGGTTGTAATTTTTTCTTCTAACTTTTTATTTTGTTCTTTCAAGGTACCCATCTTTCTAAGCATAGTGTCTCTTTCTATTATAGCATCCAAGGTGGCTTGCTCCTTCTCTTTTTCAAGACGAATGCACTTAGCTTCTTCCTTAGCAACCCATTTCTTCAAAAATCCTATCTCAGATTATACTTCTGGAGGATCTATAGAAGTAGCTTCTGAGTCAATAGGGTCATCCAGATCTATAAGATTTGGTTTAGTAAATGGGACTATTTTAGGATTGGAAGGATCTCTAAATGAACTCCTAAGTCCTAACCTATGATGCATTTCAACTATGAGATTTGGTCTACGGGATAGATTCCCTATTGGTGACATATCCTTATCTTGATATGTTCTTTCATCTAGTACTAGGGTAGTAAATATCCCTCCTAAGAGTCTTGTAGTTTTTTATTCAGAGCTAAGTGAAGAAGACTCTCTCTCTATCACTAGTTGATACTGGGAACTAATTGATACACTACCTCTAGGTTTCCAAGTGGGATTTGGATCTACCCTTTTCTTATTCAAGTTCTTCCTACCACCTTTAGTTAAATCAGTATACATTGGTACATTAGGATTGGCTCTTGTGTAAGCTCTTGTGTTTTTTCTTTTGTCAGCTATTTTACTATACATCAAATAAGCACCAGCTTCAACACCTTGACTGAGTCACCACCCTTTTCTTAGGAAAATACACAATTACAATTATTCTTGACTTCAAAGAAAAGAAAAAAATTAAAATGGAAATATCTAACACATATGGACCAATCACTGAGATTATAAGACTACAACTCATGCTTGTTAGATAAGACGCTTGGAAAGGCTAGATACATTAGTGTATCTCTATGGTATTTGGGTTTTACTTACTTTCCTTTCCAAATTCTTAAGATTTTTCACTAAAATACCCCCCTTATAACCATAGGCAATATTAAATATTCTACCACACATACATCCAATAGGACCAAAGAAACTACAGTACTTTTCACAAATGTGTTAGACAACTCCCCTGTAGAGTCGCCATTTTGTTGGTGTTTGAAAACTACTGAAGAACAAAATGTGCAATACCAAATTGATATTTATCACAAAACCTAAGGATTATCCAATTCCTATTAATAATTATATGTGCAAATCATTTGGACCTCACTTCAACAAAATCAAAGATGGTTTTCTACTATTTAGGCTCTGCAAAACCAAGTTTGGTATACCCAAGGGATGATTCAAGGTTAGAAGCTACTATATGAGAATTATTTTAGTTTCATCCTAATTCTCATCTTATATCCTCAAATACATGCATGATTTTGACATTTTGAATAAACACATCCCATATAATAGATTTGGTCAAAATTCTTCTATAGATTTGCAAGTGTTCCTAGCAATAGTGGCTAACTAAGGCTAAAACATTCCATAAAAACAAGTGTTGACCATCATTTAAAATCTTCAAGAAATTTAAATTAAAATTGATTGTGATTTTAGAATTGATGCTTCTTCATAGTATACCTATTCTACAATTTAAGTAAATTTTGATCAGTGCCTATTCCATTGGGATTCAAAGTCTACTACAATTTATAGATCTAATCTATTGCTTTACAACAAATATTATCAGCAATACTTACTGAAGTTCATTCTTATAGACATCCTTTTTATTACCATGACAATCCCATCAAATTCATCAAAAGCATTTACTTAATTCATTGAATTAATAGCAGTAATGAATTGATATACAATCTAAATGAATTACATTCAATTCAACAAGCTTTACTTACATAATCTTAGAATAACCATGTAATTAGTAAAGGATACAAAATTCAATAAAAACTGATATGGGGACAACTCAAAACTTGTATTAATTTTCTTTGAAAATTGTATATAATTGTAGTAAACTCAGAATGACTTTAGAATGAGACATAAAGATCATTCCATATTGATGTATTCTCAAAAAATATGCAAAGAAAATACATTATAAAGTTTTGCTCAAAGACTAGACCAAAAACATCCTAAGTGTAATACTAAAATGCCTTAGAAATCAAACCCTTCTCTAGCCCTGGAATCTCACTTATATAATGTGAGATGCAACAAGATTCAAGCATATAGAATTTATAGGTGTCTATTACAAGAGATATTTACATACACCTATCACAAAAGACAAAATTTCAAATAGCAAGAAAGTAACATCATATTATTCCTGGTAGGCCACCTTTTCTATTACATCCTCGCATGTTGGTAATCCCATGATTGGTCTTTATTCATTTTGAATCCTTAGCATATGCAGCTACCAAACTTTCCAGTGATGTGTCAGGCTCTAATTCATGTAGCTTCACCTCCACTCTAGCATTTTCACTCATATCATCATGTGTTATCAAGGTCACAGTTACTCTTTCTTCTATATTTTCTGAGTCATCTAACTGATCCATTGCATCTTTTGCATGAGATGACTACCCTTCTTCTTTCACAGGTACAGATGGAGGTGGATTAGTGATCTATAATTCATCTTCATGCATTTCATCATCATCACTTTTAACTTCTTCTAGTTGCTTACTAGAAGCAATATCCATCATCTACTTGTCATAGAGTGCATCATCTAGCTAGTCAAAATGCAGAATATCATGTTGTTTCTTGATAACATATTTTGATTGCTTGTTAATATAAATGAATTCTTCTTTTAAAGAATCAAAGAATATTTGAGATTTCAATATTTCTTCAGTTGTGGTAGCCCACCATGCATGCCCTATTTCATTTATAATTTTATTCATCCTCAAAAAAAAAAATCATCAATTTCCTTAGCCCATTCATCTTTTTTTTTCAAATTATTTCTTCTATCTAGGGCATGAGGATAAAAACTAAACTTTTGAATCTTATATTTGTTCAAATAACCAATGATTATTCTCTGTAGATGAATTCTCTTATTTTCAAAATAAGAAAGATTAGAAACAATATCAAAAGTCTTTTTAATTTCATCATATCATAAAAATGTTATTTCTTTCCTCTATCATACCCACTTATTCACAATACACTTTAGAGCCTCATCACTTGCTTTCAGTTCCTCCCAGATGCTTATCACTCTAGCCAACTGATCATAAACTAGTGGCCATTCAATTTTGTCCCCCAAATATGTGAGAGCCTTTCTTAATTTATCTTCATATTTTACATTCAACTCTACATGTAAGGCCCAAATCTTACTCTTTTCTTCTTCAAAGTCTTTAGCAGTGTAATATTGTGGCCTCTGTGGGGTTTTTTGCACCTCTATGAGAGGAGTGGATTTAAAAGGCTCCACTGGAGGGTGAGGATATGTTATTCTAGGTCTTGTAGACCTCCCCATTAATTTATTCTCAAGTTCAATCCTCTTTTGAACTTCCTTATTGTAGGCCTCCAAATTGTTTCATATTTACTTTGTAATTCAAACATGGCCCTTTCTTCCTTCTTAGCAGTGGCCAAAACAAATTGAGATGAATCTACATTCCAATGTGTAGCCTACACATGAAAGGTGTCAACCACTCTCCTCACAATGAGGTCTCCTATTAATCATAAGTCATTTAGCTATGATAAAACAACCCTAGATCCCCTTCTAATTGACCACATAACCAGATTAGCTTGATCTTCACTGAGTGAAGTCCCTACAAACTCCTTTTTATTGGGGTCTTGTAATTCTAATTTATTTGAAATAGAATTGAAAATTAATGCATCAGCAATATCCCAATTGAGTAACAATAATATATTTGAAGCCTTTACCATTTTTCTCCCCTCTTCAGGGGTTATGTTTCGAAACTCTTGATTCATTTGTTCCTTTATTTGATCTTTTAGGGTTGCCTCCTCTAGTTCAAGGTGCTCTATCCTCAACTTATTGCATCTTTCTTCAATTTTATTCATGTTAGCTCTCCATATAAATTGGTAGAAAGCCCTAGATTTAACAAAATTATCATCTAATGAAAATTGTTGACTTGTTTGTTCCAATATAGGGTCTAATTCCCTTCCTTTATAATCTACAACTATCAACTCAAAACTTGGTACTAGAGGCTCCTGGGGGTCTCCTTCATTTATTTCTAATTGTGAAACAAAAATTCCCCCTTGTGATCCCAATTGTTCAATTTTCTCTTTAGTGAGTTGTTCCTCTTCAATTCTCACAAGGTTTGTGAGGGCGAATATTCCTCAACATGAGGATCCTCTTCCCTTATTATTTTTTTCTTTTTTAGGGAGGGTTCAAAAGGCCTCTCTTCCAAGACATCACTGGTGGATTCAATTATTTGTTTGCCTTTGTCGACAATGGTCCCTTTATTTTAAATAACAGTATATCCTAGCCTTTTCTAGATAGTTAATTGACCTACCCCTATATTGGGAGTAAAACCCAATCTCCTCATTACTTCCTTGGCCTTACCTGGGTAAAATCTAATTAAAATTTGATTCTTTTCATCCATTGCCTCCATTATTTTAGAAAAAATATTCATAAGTTTATTTATCTTATCTACATTTGTAACAAAATTGTCCAAAGGACTATAATTCGCATCAAAACAATGAATGAAATCCAAAACTTTAGAGAAGACTCTCCACTTTTATTTTCTGGTCTCCTATTCTTGCAAGGAGTATTCATTCCTTATTATATCTTTAGGAGAATAGAATTCATGCTCAATTTTTTCAAGCTTAATTCTATGTCTCAAAGCCAAATGATAAGATCCCTTAGAATCACAAAAATGAGGGTGAGAAATAGCCATCTTGTAAGGATCCAAAATTTTGTTCAGAGAAAGCCAACCCCTTTTTGTGATTAAAAAATGATGGGGCACTATGTGAGTGGCGAATATTGACCCTATTGATCTTTTCAATAAAAAGGTTTCCTCTACTCCTCCCAACTGCCACAAAAATTTAGCTACTCCTACCTTCAAGGGCACTTTGTATGATAGCACATGAGCACTTCCTTTAAAACAATAAACTCTAAATACAATAGAAACAAAGTATGGGATGATATCTCCCCAATAATGTGAAACTCTCAAACCACTAGGGTTGTCCATAGGCCTAATGAAACCCATTAGTGCCTTAGGAATTCTGTGATTGTCACTCAATAAGAGGCATCTCAACTTGGAAGTGAAATACTTGTCAAATCTGACAAAATTAGCATTCTCTACATCCCAAGTCATATCTGCACTCCATAATTGGATTGGCAGTGCTTCTCCATTTTCTTGTCTATTTAACTTCATTTCTTTACCAAAATATGTGGCTCCCTTAAACAAAAACATGTGCATCAACAAAGAATAATGACCAAAAGTTTTTTCCACCTTGCCCTTGGCAATCCCAATTAATCCACTATAAATTTCCTTAGCTAAGTAATAATCATAATGAAAAATTATGTCCACACCAAAAGATGAAATTTGAATAACCATATGCATTAAATCCACAGGCATAAACTCCTCTTCATCTCTCCCAAAAACTCTGCATAGGGTCCTATATATCTCCATAGCCTTAGAATTGAAGTATGCCCTTTTGAAAGGTTCCCCGAAGGTTGTTGTTATTGTTGGTAGAGTTCCAATTTTACCTATATGTGCCTTCAGTGCACCTTTCCTAATGGCATCCTTCTTGGATATGTATTCTTTTTCTAATCCTTTCAAATCAATTGGCACATGATAATCAGTAAGAGGCCCTAAACCAAAAACTTCCCTGATTTCATCTAGGCTAACTATAATTAGGATCTTACCATCAATTCTTATCACTACTATAATGGCTTGGTTGTAGTTCTTTACCATAGCTTCAATAAGATCATAATCCATAAAAATACTAGGAGCCACCACCTTCCCTAAATCAAAATTCCAAATATTGACATGTGAGGCAAACAAGTTCCTCTCTAAAAACCATTTTTTAAATAGGTCCAAATTAATTTGAGAGGTGTTAGCATTCCTAACCCAAGTCCCTTTGTCATACAATCCATCTGCTATTTTCAACCGAGGGTTTAATGTAGTAAGCTTTTTAACTTGTACTGTTTCAATGGTGGAGTGCGGGAGCAGTTAAAGTAAATCATCATGGACATTCCTATCCAAATAATTCTCTTGACTAGAAAATACTTTCTTAGGAGGCATTTTGGATTGTAACTTGCAAAACTGAGACACTATAGAGATTATGATATAATTACTTACTTGAATCTTTGTTCGTTCCTTTCTATAATTCTGCAGTATCTTCGTGAACAACAAATTCTGGTTCACACTCTTATCAGGCTCAACATAATCTTCTTAGTAATGGCTTCTCCTCAGGAAAAGCTTGAAATCTTTGTTCACGTGGGATGGAATTGATAAAATCTTCTATATTATACTTTGATTTTCTTTTGCACACAAAGCTTTCATTCCTCATAAATGCACAAAATAGAAAAAAATAGAGTGACATCAACTTTCCTTTTGAATTTGTGCCATTGATCTTTGAAAAATTCTATGATCCAGGGATAAAAATAGGGCTAACTCATCTTTCTTCTTTACACACTAGCATTCAAACCAATGAAATGCTTCCATTTGTACCTTTCCTTCACTACTGGCATTTCAATCTAGACCAACTGAAGACTAGGGACACATGTCAGCAAATCATTACCTCACTATACATAACCCTCGAGCATCTTGCTATAGCAAAGGAGCAACAACCATTGATTCTACTTTGATCATGAGGAGGACATTTGATACATTACTTAAGAGAAATATGGTGGGCCTTTAGTAACTACCTTGCTACACATAACCTTCGAGCAACTTGTCATACAAGATAGCAACAGTCATAGATTTGAGATCAATTAGAGGGCATGGAAATTGCATGAATTACATAAGATGTAGTGAGTTCCTTAGTCGATACCTCACATAGAGTAAAAAGTGCACATCTTCCCATAGTTTGGTAGCGACAATTATTGATCCAAACTTGATCGAACAATCAAAATCTTCCATATGTTTTATGAATGGGGCATGGGTTTAGGTTATTGATGATGTAAGAAAATCCTACACAGCTAGCATATAAATCCATATTCTAATCCTAGTCACAATGCGACATTGCTTGGGTCCCACCATGTGTTTATTTACTAGTAGGTCACTATATCACTAACGATGAGATGCATAATTTTCATGACAGCGACATAGCGACCTCTAGTCTCTTATCAAAACCTAGCACCAAAAAAATAAAGGCAATTCAAGTCATAATCACCCTCATTAATGCTTCTAACATAACAATCATTACTCACCATGCCACTTGGAAGTCTTTATGATCATTGGGAATTTTGGAAGCCATCATTTCATGTATTTCCCAACTATTCGCTATGTCAATACTGGTAGGGTGCTTAGTTTTTTTGACAGTGACTTAGAGAATCATTGGAGAAACTATATTCTGGTTACTTCTTTTGCTCCCTTTTTTAGTTGGTTTCCTTTCTAGCTCTAATAGCATTGACAAAGTGCACATGACTAAAACTTTGAACACAATACAATTTTTGAGCATTGCACCTCCACTTTACGGACCCGTCCTTCAATTTTGCAATAGTCACTATGTCACATAGAGTAAAACACTTGCATCTTTTTATAGCGAAATAGTGGCTACCATAGATCTTACAAGAATCAGACAGTGAGAAATATAAGAGAAAAAGGCCACTTGGAGGCATGGAAAATTTGAAATGAATACAGAATATTCGCAAATTTTTCAAAAGATTTCATGCTTGAAATTTTTAAAAGGAACGAGACATATGGTTTAACAAAAGTTTTCAAAGGCTAACAAATCTGGAGGACCAAAGACCAGAATCCCTATTCACCATTAATGGATTCAATTCTATTTTTTTGTACCTAGATTGGAAAAATTTTATCATGCAAAAAAATAGACCAACACACTTCATGCTTTCTTATTTCTTTTATGTGACTAGAAATATGTCTGAAGAACAATTTAGTTCTGAAGTTTGGTGCTTGTATTTTCCATTGCTTACCCTTTTTTGTACAAGACAAACAATAGGAAAGTATGAGCTTATAAGAAGGTAAATTAACCAGTAAACGAGTTTGGAGAAAAAAAATGTGTGAAACCCATAATTAAACCAATGCTATTGTGGACAATAACTAAACCAATACATTTGTTAAATCAAAGAATAGGGGAAATGAAATCACGTGGGATCTGGGTTAGTCTAGTAACTCAAATTGTTAATACATAACAGTAAAATTTAGATTGGGTGATGACAACAGCTAACTAAACATTAACCTCCAATAACATGAATATATTGGTAGAAGCGCTATCATTTAAAGATTATGTATAAATCTATGACATTAGACCTGCAACTATAAAACTACAAAAATATGCTTTTATATATATATATATATATATATATATATATATATATATATATATATATATATATATATATATAGATATAAAACTCACTAGCATCATACACTCCTTACTAGCGATCCTTGATATCCTTAGTGGAGCACTTTTAAATATATTAGGTATTATATCTACCTTCACACCCAAATGATCACCTAAACTAGCATCATTAAATACACCAAGCATTCTACTTAATTTTCAATTTAGATTTTCATAATTTTCAACTTCATTTTCAAAGTTTAAAACTTTTACCTCAGGAATAGAGAGGGGTTTCATTGACATTTCATCCTTCAAACACTTGAGATCTCTAGCATTTCCCTAATAAATGTTTTTTCGAATATATTTGGATTTCTTGAGGTTAAACTATTACTTTTTGGACTTACTTTTTAATCAATTTTTGAGAAATTTCTAGAGACTTAATTAGGTGATGTTTCCAGGCATTCTTCATTGTCAACCTCTTATTTTTTTTAAGACTAAAGTACATTGTTTTCACATTCTTGTAGATTTGTTTAGATGCAATCTTTACTAAAGTGATAATAATATTTAGTTATTTTATTATTATCAATTATATACAAGATACTACTAATGCTTGTATTTGATATAATTGTATAGCCTGAATTTTTTCATGTGAAGAAAGTCCATGCCTAACAATATGAACCCAAAATAAAATTAAGGAAATAATTGCTAGATTGTGGTCTCAATTTAAAATAAACGGTGATGGAAAATGTTATTGTCCTTGAGAAAAAATGCAATGGTTTAAAGAATCAAAGAATTCTAATCACATTAGCTCAAAGTCATTATAGGCAACATGATCATATTGAAGGGGGAAAGGATTTTTGTTAGGTTTGGTGAAGGTGGATTTTGAACTGGTGGAACATGGAGGTGTAAATATCAAAGTAGAAGGTAATACTCCTATAAATGAAAATGATCCTGAGGTAGAGAACACAATTGAAGATGTTGGTATTGATGCAATTGATAATGTGCTAGAGAAAAGGATTGAATAAGACTTTACTAACACAACTGATGAAGATGATGAGGACAATGATAGTCATGCATCTAATGATTATGATGAAGAGAACCTACAAATACCTATAATTGAAAAGGAATATGAGCCCTTGTACCAAGTCTCCCAAACAACACTTCTCTCCATTGTATTGTTGATGGTAAACTTCAAGGTTATGAATGGTATATCTAATGTAGAAATCTCATATATGCTAAGGTATAGTGTGATCTTTTGTCATCTTCTATGTTATCATACCATTAATGTTATTTATATTAATAAAAATAAAAATTCAATGGTTGATAGGTGAGTTTTTGTTACCACCATCAAACATTATACCTCACTCTTACCAAGAACTATCAACCATTATGAAAGATATTGGAATGGAGTATCAAACAATACATGCATGTCCCAATGATGATATTATATATCATAAACAATATGAATTTGCAATAGAGTGCCTTGATTGTCACATTAGTAGATATCAATCGAATCAAATAATGAAAAAGGTGCCTCGCAAGATTCTTCGGGACATTTCCGTTATTCCATATCTGCAATGATTATTCAAGTGTACTAGCTTGGCACAATTTATGGATTACCATGCAATAGCAGCAAACAGTGTCAATCCATTTGGAGAGATGAGATCTGTTTACTCGGTCTAGCATGTTTTTATTATTAATAATAACATTCCTCCTTGAATTTTTGTAAAGAGGGAGCACATAATGTTTGCAATGATTTTACCAAGTATTTTTCTATTTAATAGTCATCTAAATTAATTTATAAACACAATATCAAAATGGTCATAATAATTATGTTTTGTTTATGTTCATTAATTAGGTAAGTACCAAGTGAAAGATATGAATATATATATTGAGCCCTTGATTTATGAGTTCTTGGAGTTATGGAATGGGGTCACTATGTACGAAATCTCTAGACTAATTGGTGAAAGGCAATTTCAATTCCATGCAATGTGTGTATGGACAATACAAGATGCCTTTGGACTAACACATTTTTGTGGTATGTAAAACTATTAACATATATTTTTTATTGTATGTTTAAGTTGCATGTGATAATTGTAAATATGAACTTTATAGTACACATGTCATCCAATTATACATGATATTGTAGGTTTTCAAACAAAAAGAAAATTTGCATGTCCAATTTGTGTTCCAAAGATGAAATCTCACCATTCAAAAAGTTTAGGAAAGTAGGTGTTTGATGAGCATAGACACTTTCCTCACAAATATCATAAGTATTGAATTGCTGAAAAACATCTTTTCAATAGGAAAGAAGAGACAACATCAAAGCCACGAAGAATGACACCTCATATGTGGAAGTTGGAATACAATAGAATGATGTCATTACATCTGATGTAGATTTTTGTATGAAATTTAAATTTGGATACTATCTTTTTTAGTGATGATATAATTGATGTTTGTGAAGGTTGTCAAGGCATCGATGAGAAACTTCTAAAAGGACTTAAAAGATATCCTACACAATTTAGTAGGTTGTCATACTACAAGCACCTCCCAATCGTGCATTATTTTTATGCTATGCATATTGGAAAGAATGTAATAGATGTAATCACCTAAAAATGGTCACCTAGACTATTAGCCCCCTTCTCAGCATTTTGGTTAAATTAATTTAATCATTTACTTGGACCAAATTGCTAATAATCAATTTATTTGATTATAACCTATAGTTTGACTATGCTATCCTAAGTTCATTATTTGATTAAAAGAACATGTCCCCTTTTAATTAAATAAAAGACCCCATTCTTCTAACCCACTTAAAGTGCACACATAAAGTCCTTTTTCTATTTTGCAATTAAAAGAAAAGGCTTTGTGACTTTTGTCTTATATGAAAAGTTAACTTATATTCTATTGGTTGACTTGTGTGTGCACATGGATCACTCCTCTTTTCAAATTCCACCATTGATCATCCACCATCTTCATCTTGATCTCTACCATCCATACAACTTTAAAAGGGAGAGCGCTTTCCCCTTCAGATCAATCCTCATTTTGAATATTGTTATGCTGTAGGTTTTCTAACAGGTTTCTTTGGAGCTTTGTGGAGAACTTCTATTTCTTGTCTACATTCTCTCATCCATGACATTCTAGCTTAGCTTAGCTTTCATTTTTACATGTAGCTTAATCTCACATAGCTTAATAATGGTATTGCAACACTCTCATACATGGTTTAGCATAGCTCCACTTTGCATCCCATTCTAGCTTAATTTTCACTTGCATTGCATCCTTGAGGAACTCCTTGGGACATTTGCATTCTTGCATCTTGTCTTTGGAACCTCTCATTGCATGGTTTACTAGCAAGAAGAGTATCTCTAAAGCTCATCTGAGAGCCTCCTTGAACTTGAAATACACTCTCTTGCACTCTGTGGATAGGGAGCTCTAAGCCAACTTTCGAGTGTACATTTTTGGTGCCCACCGTGGGGCTTGAATCAATTTTTTAGCTCCATTTACTTTTATTTTTCATCTCTAATTTTTTACAGCAGCATATTGAATCTAATCAAGTGCTTTTGTAGAATTATCACTTGGGTTTTAAGGCCAATCCATATGTAGATTGGTTTGAAGGCCAAAAATCTAGTTGGTTTAAAGATTTGATCATATCTTTTAAACCGCTTGGATTTTGGTTTTGAAATTGTTTTTACAGGTTTTTATGTGTTCAAAATGTCTCAGTCCAATTTTTAGAAAATTTTGACGTGATTTACAGGAGTTATGATTTTTTCTTTATTTTTCATAAAAAGCCATTTTTGATCGCAAATCAGTGCATTTTTTAGAAAAACTTACATTTTTAGAAAGGTTTTTCAATTATAATGGGGGTTCTTTCTTTGTGTTTTGAATTTTGAGGTCATATTAAGGATCAAAAACTCGATTTGATAAATTTGGCCTGTTTTGACAAAATTGATCTCTAAAGTGCAAATGAAGAAATTTTTTTAAATTTCTTGCATTTTTGGAAAGCTCTCTGATTTTTAATAGGGGTCTCTTCTTTTCATTTTTATTTTTGGATACAAAATCATAGCAAAAAAGTCCAATCTTGTTGACTAGGTCAAAATCAAAGAGTAAAAATGATAGCATTTGTGATTAACTTGCACTTTCTTTGCATGCACTTGGTTGGAAGATAAATTGGATTTTTGAGGAAACTCACCACTTTTTATTGCAAATTTTTATGTTATTTCACACTAACTTTTGGTGCTAACAAGTTGTGATTACAGGTTGCCATCCTTATGAAAAAAATTGAAATATTGCATAAAAAGAATGCCTGTCAAAGCTTCAAATGTGCAAGGGCTACTAACATTGTTTGTAGGGCTGCTCAAAGCATAAAAACCCAAAATTTAATGATTTTTTATTTTCATGTGTGGCATTGACTAATTGTTCATTTTTCATAGGCACATAAAACTTGTCATTGGAGTCTTTTGGTAATAGGAGAGTATGCTCTTCACCCTTGTGGTGAATCAGAAATCTTGACTTGCCATTTGGTTTCAAAAGCAAGGGGTAACTAAATCTTCTTGGCGTGTTTGGGAGAAAATGATTAGAATAGGAGAGTATGCTCTTCACCCTTGTGGTGAACCAAAAATCTTGACTGCCAAAAGTTGATCCACTTTGTGTAGTTAGAATCCTTTAGAGGGCCTGCTCTCGAACAACCTGAGAGGAACAACCCAAGTGGGGACAAGCCGATTACCTAGTTCTTCCAACCCACTATAAACTCAAGGCTACAAAGGACACAAAACTTTGGTAGACGTAGTGTTTTTCTTCAGCTAGTGTGATTGCTTATGGGATTTCGACCATAGGGAGATCACTAGGCAAGAATGCTTAAGGTACTCTTGTGATCGCGAGATTGGTTACTCATTACAAGGTGAGGTGTCCCGTAATTGGGAGCAAGAGGAACACTATGAATGGAAGCCCTATCTAAACACCCTAAGTTAGTAACTACCTTCTTTAGCTGCTCAACTTCTTGGTGCAAGGATCGATCCTAGTGGACTACCCGGATCACCCCAAGATTTTACACTCACCATCTGTGTTCCCTTGGTTATGCTTATGGCATTTCCATGACAAAGCCAATATCTCTTGTGTGAAACCACTTCATGTGAGGTGAAGGAGCATCAAGCGTGGGCCAAGTTTTTGAGTAATGAACCATGTCCTTTAGGTAGATATTGCTTGATGTGTTCTTGAATGTGCTAGACCTGTGAAAATCTTTTGAACATACACATGATGATAGTTATACAACTTTCTTTTAAGACCTCACATATGCTTGTATCATGCAAGGTTGCTTTATCCCTTGCTTGATTGTTTGAAGACTACTCCATGTGTCACTATCTTGCTTGAAAAGAAATTGCTTTTGAACATAAAACTTGCTATGCTATCAACTATTGTCAAACTTTGTCAACCAAGTCAAAACATCAAATGCAAACATTTTCTTGTGTTGCTTGCTAAGAGGAGTCTCATCATTTGACTTTTCTTTTATATGTCTCTAGTGCTTGAACATGCTTAAAGTGAATCTTTGGTCTTAGTGCTCATGGTCTTCCTATCTTCATGGTCTATGTTTGCTTGATAGTTATCCTTTTGCTAAAATGGTTACCTTGATTTCTTGACTACACTCTTGGGTTGGGAAAGTTGTTCACTTGTCACCCTGCTTGCTCTATTTATTTGGCTATTTGGGCATCTTGCCTAGCTATTGACTTGAGTCATTCATGTCATAAGTTTCTTGGACATATTGTTTGAAAAGTTGCTTTTATCTCTCTCTACTATCTTGGCAAGTGAACACTCTACCTCCTATAGTTTCAACATCAAGTTATCTTCTAGACTATTTTATGCTTGGATTTGCATCTAAAACTATGGGATCTAAACCTTGTGCTACCAAACTTCAACCGAATCTAGATGATCATGATATCCTCCATGTTACTAAAAAGTTTCAAGATCTATATGCACAATACAAAGAACTAGAAGAGACAAATGATATTTCTTACCTTCATCTCTCTAAGTGCATGACAGAAATGAAGTCTAAACTTGAGAAAAGGTTAGAGGAGAACATTGCATTATTACATGAATCTTCCTTAAGGTCTTTACATGCATGTGAGTCACCTTCTTTGAGGTCATCCTCTTCTTCTAGGTCTACATGCTCTACTTCAAGACATCAATTGTCTTTGCCTACTAGATCTGAAGGCCTTTTTAGAGAGCTAGAAAATGATACATCCTTGGAGCATACGTCAAAATTTCATGATAAACCTATCTTTGACCAAGACAATGATGAAGACATGTATGCATCCTATTCACTTGGGAAGAAACCAAATGACTCTAGACATACTTTTGAAAGAAATTTTACTCCCTTGGGGAATTCTTATGATGACATTTTGAGAACACTTCTTGGCATCAAGCTCATCATGTTGCCTAAGTCTAGCTCCTATGGAAATCCGTTCTTGGATACCTATTGTGCCTATCATCGATCTAATGACCATGCTACTTATGATTGTATAGAGCTGAAACATAAAATCCAAGATCTCATTGATGATGAGATTATTGATCTTGGAACCTCTAGTGACTCATGTGTTGAGGATACTTTTCTTGAGCAAGATCATATTAATGAACCTATGTCTAGTGATGGTTTCCTTGATACCTCCACTTCTTCCAACACTCATGCATCTCCCAACACTTCAAAGCTTTCCAACATGCCTCCATCAAATAAAGAACCTAATGCTTTCCACATTGACTATGTGTATCCTCAAGGGCTACCTCTCAAAGAAACTCAAGCTAACCTTCATTTGGCTGCAAACCTTTTCCATGCTACTAATCCTAAACATCCTCAACCTTCATGCACTACAATGCCTAATCTAAGCACTACTCCATTCACTCTTCATTCTCCCTTGTCCTTAGAAGTGGCTCCATGAAAGAGGACTCTCAAAAAGAAAAAGCTATAAATGTCAAGAAAGATAAAGATCAAGCACCCTTTCATCTCTTTCAATATTTTTCTCCTCCATATCCTATATCTTGTCCACCTCCTAAGTATGATGAAGATAACACTTCCATTATCTCCCTTGAGCTTACTGAAAATTATGAGAAATGTTCTCTTCATATGCTATCCAAAACTACTTGTCAAGATCAAAGCATCCCCTCATGTTCTACTTCTCCACATCCACTTCAAAATTGTGCTCAAGCTTCAAGTGCTTCTATTAAAAATGTTGTTCCTATGAAAGGTACTCTTGAGTCTATTGATGGCTTTGACCATGTTGCTCACTCTAAAGATGTTGATATCCCTTCCCACTATCCTTTTGCATCTTCTAAATCTATCCTTGGTCCTTATCCATCTAAGTTAAAGCATTCAAACCTTCCATCCATATTGGGGCCTTATGTTCCTCCATCTCCTACATTCACTCATAGCTCATTCCCTAGCTCTCCTATAATATCTCAAGATCAACAAAGACACTCATCCTTGATGACTTTTCACCCATCTGTACATCTAAACCAGTCATATCATCCTTATTCATCCACAAATCCCAAGTCCTTTGGAAGTGAGAATAAACATAAGAATCCATTGAAAAAGAAAGATCACTATGTCCCATCTAATCAACATGTGAATGCTAAGAAGGAGAATGCACAAAAGAGACCGCAAAGGTCCACTATTAAAAAAGCTAAATCAAAGAAAATATGGGTTCCTAAACCCATTATTGAAGAAATGTGTTTTGAAGTATCCAAAGGAATATCTAAAGCTATATGGTTTCCCAAGTCTCTTTTAGAAGACTTGAATATTGAAAATACTTCAAAGTTGACATTCAAGCTTCCAAAGGCTTCTATTCCATCTTCTTCCAAAAATCTTCCTAAAAATATTCCAAAGCCTTCCACTCCACTTTTTCCCAAATCTTTTTTACCACCTCATACATCTAAATCTCAAGCTATTTCATTGATGATTCCTCCATTGTTCCAATACCCTTCAAGGTGTGTGTCAATGTTGATCTTCTCCAATATTTTAGCTACCCACATGAAATCCTCTAAAGCTTACACCTCCTTTCTATACATGAACTCTTATCCTCCATATACTCTTCCTACTACCATTTCTCTTTCATCACCCTATCAACATCTTTGAGCATACCTTTCTATGGTCTCGGCTTATCATGACTTATCTTTTCTATAGGAGCACTATCTACAAACAGCTTGAGCTCTTTCTGAAAATTCAAAAAAAATAAATAAATAAATAAATGAAAAAAAATGAAAATGTGCCTTGGTGAAAACCACTTCTTTTGGCACCTTGGTAGCAAAAGTAAAGAGAAATAAATTTATCCTATGGTGAAAACTACTTCTTGTGGCACCTTGGATAAGTACCATGATGAAAACCTGGCAAACAGGCATCATGTGTAATTCTTCCATCATCCATCTATCCCTTCTTCTCTCTTTGATCTTGACAATGTTGAGCTATCTTTGCATATTGGCTATCTTATCCACCAGATTTTCTATTGTGCTCTCCCATTCACTCATAGCCTCTATCTTGAGCTTTATTCTTATTTTTCTATCCCATTGCTATACTATCTAGTTGACCCCTTGGTCTTGATCATGATAAATAAAAATGGTTCTTAGGTCTCTTGACATGGCTACTCTTTTGGACTACACACTTCATGCTATCTCACTTGTTGGCTTCATTGCTTATCTTACATGCTATCTTACTCATTAGCTTCCATTGCTTATCTTATATGCTATCGCACTTGTTGGCTTCATTGCTTATCCTACATGCTATCTTTCTCATTACTTCCATTGCTTATCCAAAATATGCTTCATATGACTATTTCACCTCTTTCCCTAGCTTGGGTACTCTTGAGGAGTCAGTCCTTGAGGATCACTTTTACTTGCTTCACATTCCTTTCTTATGCATCTTTGCTTATCCATCGGCTTGTTTCTCCATCGTGTCCTATACCTTGCTGACATTGGGAGAAAATAATGTGATCTTGCTTGAGAACTAGTAATCTCTAAATTATTCTAAAAAATTCCAAAAAAAATCATATATGATGCTGAAAAAATCCTAAAAACTAGAAAATGTCTTGAAACAAAGATCTTCTTAGTGAAAACCTAGCAATAGGCACTTTGATGTATCACCAAAAAAATCAAAAATACAAAAATACAAAAAATTGAAAAAAGCCCTAAAAAAATCTATCAAGTGGTGAAAACCTGGAAACAGGCGCTACTTGAAACCCTTGCACTTATGTCTATCAATCTCAATCATCCACTTCGCTACACATTTCCTAGCTTGGAATTGTTTCTTGTCCTCATCTTGGGGGCATAGCTACTTAGCCTATTGAGGTATTCTTGTGCATTAGGGTTCCTTTGACAACTCACAAAATAGTGTTTCTCAACACTACCCCCACCCACTTTGACATCAAGTGTTTTTCAAACACTTTACAGATAGTTTACCTATGGTCTCCGATGTCACAATATTTCTCACTATCAGAATCAAGTCTGGAAGAAATGGCCAAGTAACTTACACACACGCACTTTAACACTTAAATGACTGAGCTATGCTGATCTTTATCTACTTTGTGTGCTATCTATGATGATTTCTTTGCCATGTGTTCCCTCCCTAATAGTCTTTCGAGGATGTCATTGACTAGAAGACTGGGGGCATAGGACATATTTTCTTGATTTCTGCTTGTGGATATACTTTTGTTTGTCTGTAGTGTTGTAAGCATTTATGCTGGTCCTATTCAACACGTTGACTTACAAATGTATCATCCTTGACTATTTTACAAGACCGCACTCAGGGTTTATCCTGGCACTTATGCCTTGATATAGGTGTAATCCTGCTAAATTAAACTTAGGGAATCTAATCATGTAGTTATCTTGACTTACATGTCTCTGATGCTTAGATTAGATTTCCACATACCTATCTAATATCGATCATATTCATATCCTCATAGTTATACTAGTGATGGTTGTATGATCTCATAATGTCCCTAATAAATGCTCAATGATAAAATTAAGAGTCTAAATGTTATGCACTTCTTGCTAGTAAACCACTTTTCATATTAGCTTTCATTTTAGGTTCATTTTCTAGCTCAGTCTTGCATTCTTGCATATGGGGAGAGCTCTCTCTTCATCTTTTCATAGATATATTGGCTAACTCCTTTCATATATTTCTTTACTTTCTTCTTGTTCATGTCTTTTCACCTTCTTAATCTTTCACTTCATCTCTTTTCTATCTTATCATCACATTATATAAAGTTTTGACCTCTTAAATAATATCAATGTCCTAGATTCATTTTCGAGATCGAAATCCAAATTCGAGTTCATCTTGATGGTCAAAATTGTCTTTTAAAATTCTACTTTCTTCTGAGCAGTTAGCTGACCTTTTGAGGTCTAATCTTTGAATTATTGTTGGGGCATCTTCATTTCTTCATGTCTTCATCATTTCCATACTTCATATCTACTTCAATTCACTATTTCATGTCTAAATCATCTTTCTACTAGATTTGACCTATCCTTCAAGGTCAACTCTAGTCAAACTGGGGCATTTTATCAATTTCTTATAGTCATTCTTGGGTTCTAATCATTTATCTATAATATCAGACATTGCTATATCTCAATTTTCTCATGTCTAGCTACTTTCTACTTCCTCTTACCTCATTTCAATTTTAATCCCGAGGGGGCAAAAATACTCTATTGCTGATTGTTACAGCTATCTATTTCTTAGGAGCATTTGTTTGACCTTATCACTTGCTCTCGATCTATTCTCTTTGCTAGGTGTTAAAATTATTTTCGGATCCTAACATCATCTTCCTAATTTTCAATACTACCGCTATCAGGCTGTGCATTCAGGACTTGCTATCTATTTCTGCATTTCATTCTTCGGAATCAGACATTTATTTCTATTGCTGCCTACTTGGCTTCTGTTTTCTTTGACATAATGTGTTCCTAGATCGATCACGCATTAGTCAAAGAGGGGCAAATGTAATCACCTAAAAATGGTCACCTAGACTATTAGCCCCCTTCTCAGCATTTTGGCTAAATTAATTTAATCATTTACCTGGACCAAATTGCTAATAATCAATTTATTTGATTATAACCTATAGTTTGACTATGCTATCCTAAGTTCATTATTTGATTAAAAGAACATGTCCCCTTTTAATTAAATAAAAGACCCCATTCTTCTAACCCACTTAAAGTGCACACATAAAGTCTTTTTTCTATTTTGCAATTAAAACAAAAGGCTTTGTGACTTGTGTCTTATATGACAAGTCAACTTATATTCTATTGGTTGACTTGTGTGTGCACATGGATCACTCCTCTTTTCAAATTCCACCATTGATCATCCACCATCTTCATCTTGATCTCTACCGTCCATACAACTTTAAAAGGGAGAGAGCTTTCCCCCTCAGATCAATCCTCATTTTGAATATTGTTATGCTGTAGGTTTTCTAACAGGTTTCTTTGGAGCTTTGTGGAGAACTTCTATTTCTTGTCTACATTCTCTCATCCATGGCATTCTAGCTTAGCTTAGCTTTCATTTTTACATGTAGCTTAATCTCACATAGCTTAATAATGGTATTGTAACACTCTCATACATGGTTTAGCATAGCTCCACTTTGCATCTCATTCTAGCTTAATTTTCATTTGCATTGCATCCTTGAGGAACTCCTTGGGACATTTGCATTCTTGCATCTTGTCTTTGGAACCTCCCATTGCATGGTTTACTAGCAAGAAGAGTATCTCTAAAGCTCATCTGAGAGCCTTCTTATTCTTGAAATATACTCTCTTGCACTCCATGGATAGGGAGCTCTAAGCCGGCATCCAAGCATTCCAAACTCATGGAATCGTTTGGATAGAAGGGTTTAGAGTGGACACTTTCGAGTGTACACTAGAGACACTATGGAAAATATTGGATGGAAGGCATGAGAAAGAAAAATTAATCAAAATTTGCAATGACATTGATGAATCCAATCATGCATTGAAATTTTTCATTGAATCAAATAGCAACGAAAACTGAATTAATACAAGCATCATTCCTTGGTTATTAACATAGCAAAAAACTAATGTCACATATGAAGCCATAAAATTTTTTTTTTTTAAAAAACTAAATTTCTCACAAGATTGCTACAAACATAAGTAGACTCATATCAAAGAAAGGTGATTTTGGGTTAGTGTTGAAAATGCATGATTGGCATACCTTTGTCAAGGTAAGTCATGTTCTTCTCTATTTACAATAAATTTTTAAAACATCATGTACTTTTGATTATTTTATTTTATAATATATTGAAAAGATTATTTTATTATTACTACAGTACATTCTACCTCTATCTCTCCCACACAACTTTGACAACATGATTTTCAAATATGTTATGTATAATCTTGGGAAATACATGAGATTACAAGTGTTATTTGTTAGGTTTTTTATATAGAAGTGTTATTAGTCTTGTTAATATGTTTTTTCATGATGAATATCTTCTAGGTGGTTGTCATCTAAAGAAATTTATAAAAAAGACATAAAGAAATGGAAGCGAAAAATTCCACAGCTTTTGTGTGAGATTCAAAAGAGTTTATCTTCAACTTTTTTAATGCACAAGAACACTATCTCATACATTTAGTTGAGGAGATCAAATTGTGTGAACCTATACCAACTAGATCAATGTGGATGGTTGAGAGGCACTTGAAATTTTTGAAGAGCTTCATTTCTTAAAGAGCACATCCTAAGGGTTCCATGGTTGAGGGATATATGGTCTACCAAATCATTATTTACATTAATGAATATCTTCCCAAGTTTACATCAAAGATCCATGTAGATCACATTTGGGATCCCAACTCCATGAATAGATTCAAAGGGGAGTACTTTATGTGGAAAGGTATATTGATGAAAGTGGGAGGTAATTAAAAGTTGTTATTGTACTTAATTAATTGTTACCCATCATCAATATAAGTTGTTTCTAACTAGTCTATTTATTTTATATACTTGCTTGTGAGTGGGATGCAATTTATTTTTATATTGAAAACAATCTTGATTGAATGATGGTATGGATTGAATGATCTCAATAAAATGGTCTCTCATCAACATGGGAAGGTGCTACTTCATTGGTTAAAGAAGCTCATCATAATGAAGATCCCAATATTACACCAATGATAGTTGATCTAGCAAATGGTTTAAGTGGTGTAAAGGTATGTATAATTTAATCTATCATGACCCATTTGTTTAGTATCAACTCAAGGATGGATGCATAATTTTGACATGTTTGAAAAATAATAGGTCAAGCACCACAGAGCTATGTACTACAATGGCCATAATTTTTGCATTAAAAAGGTGGATGAGACTTAGAGAACTTGTGATCTTGGGATAATTGTAGTGTTTGAGGTCACCAATATTTCATCTAGAAATGACATTAATCCTCAATAATCTAAAAATAGATACTATGGAATTTTGGATGATATAATTGAGTCCACCTTTAATTCCTTCAAACAAATTCTATTCGACATCAAATGGTATAGGCTATGACTAAATCAAAATGATTCTGATAGAACTATTATTCAACATGATAATGGATTTACAATTATTAATACAAGGTCATTTGAGCCACTTGGAAATGAGCCATATTTTCTTCCAAGCCAATGTGAGAAAATGCTTTACTTTGGCATTCCATATAAACTAGGTTGGTCATTTGTTGTTAGACACAATCCAAGAGGAAGACTGGTGAAGTATAATGTGATTGAAGAAGAAGATACCAAAGAAGTGGAAGACAAAGTTAGTGATGATTATGGCAAAGATGAAGGAGCAGGCAATGATGCTGACAATGGCAAAGATGTTCATGAAGATGGTGATGAAATTCATGGTGGTGGTGGCGGTGGTTGTGTTGAATGTGATGATGGTGGTGATGGTGATGGTGATGATAATGATGACAATGATGGTCATAGTGATGATCATGATGTTGACAATGGTCATTTTGACAATTTGGATGATGATGGTGATAATGTGATGTTCATGATGATGAGATGGCTAAGGAATATGATCAATGACATGATCAATGGAAATTTATTAGGTGTTGATTACTTATAATATGGTTTTTGTAGAGGTAACCAATTAAAAAATATACAATTTTATGTTTTTTTAAATGTATGCATATTGTTCATGTTATGTTCTATGCATATTTTGTAGAATAAGTATCATGTTGTCATGTCCCCTTTTCAAATAATTAAAAATAATAATCTTTGCTAAGGCAAGCAGGCCCAAAAAGGTGAAGTTTCAGCAAAAGGGGATAATCTTTGGAAGCGAATGGACTAATAAATAAAAATTATTATTAAAATATGTTTTATTAACCCCTGTTGAAAGTTAGTTAGGGTTATGCCATCTTTTAAGGGGTTTGGAGGCATTCTGGGCTCATTCCAGAACTTGATTTTTGCTCATTTCTTTGTTATTCTTCAGAGGCTGCCAAACCTGTGGAGAAGGAGACCCAAGAACGAGAGTTTGTAGGTTTCTAGGGAGACCCAAGAATGGGATTTTGCAGGTTTCTATGAAGGCTAAGGATGGGATTTTGAAGCCATTCCATGTGCATGCTCATACAGAGTTTGCCTTTGTGCTAAACAGTGCAGATTTATGGGTTTTCGAGTGTGTTTTTGGTATCAGTTTGGTGTTTTCAGTTGAGTATTTGATATCAGTTTGGGTTGCTACTGTATTTTAGAATTTAAGATGTTAAAATAGATCTGAATATATGTATTGGGACATGATTAAACTTCTGAGATAGATTATTAGTGTTTTTGTGGTATTTTCGAGTATTTTTGTGTTAATTTCGAGAGCCCGATGAGCATAGTTTTTGTCCTACATTTGTGAGCTGTTGTGTAAAGGCTATATAGATCTGGAAATTTAATTTTGTAGGCCATTATGCTGCTGAAATTCCTATAAAAATTTCCACTTTCAAATTTATTAATAATAGGTGAAGCTGTGAAGCTTTTGGCACTATTTCTGGCATACCCGATTTGGGGTTTCTTGAGAAATTTGGTGGATCTTTGTGATATTAGTTGTTTGATTTTGAAAATCTGATTAGAGGCATGAAATATCATTTAAAATAAGTAAAGGGACATTTTAGTGGTATTAGAGCCATGATCTTACCAGCCTGAGGGTTTGTAGAAGTTTGCATGTAAGTTTTGACAACTACCCAGATCTTGCATGTCAGTTTTGACAACTACCCAAATCTTGCATGTCAATTTTGACAACTACCCAGATCTTGCATGTCATAATTTATGGTTGCATGTTGCTTCTAATTAGTTGCATGTCAAAATCTATGGTTTCATGCTACTTCTAATCATTTGCATGTTTGTTCTTGGTGAATTTGGTGGTTGCATGTTGCTTCTAATCAGCTGCACGTCAAAATATATGGTTGCATGCTACTTCTGATCAATTGTATGTTAGTTCTTGGTGTTTGAAGAAGTTATAATCTATTGAGGTTACACTCTACTTTATCTAGAATGGACAAGTATAATATAGAGTCTCAGAAGACACAATCTTGGACAATTGATATCCAGAGTCAAAACAGTAGAAAGGATGGTTATTTAGACATTCGAGATAAACTTAGGAAAATAAGCCATGACATATCTGAACAGTTGGTTGAGCACCACCGTATAATGAATGACATGTTGTCTGACCCAGCTAAGGTGGATAAGTTGACTGGATTTCTATTTGGCAAATTTTCTCACAGGGCAGATAACACAATTACTGAGAACTTGCATGAGGAGTTTGAGAAACTAGCTTATAGCCAGGCAGAGGTCTCTGATTCTACTCCACCACAGGAGGTAGTGAGAAAGGATATTACATAGATTGATAGTAATGGTCAACTTGATATTCAAATTGAGACAATTGTATATAGGTCATCAAAGGGTGATGTCACAGGTATTTAGGATGGTATAGTTACAACAGGCAGTGACTACAACGTAGTGGGTTCAGATGATGATTATGAGGATGTTGTTGTGCATAATGGTGAGCTACTTGGTAGAGATGAGCAGACATTAAGCATTCATGACTTTGCTAAGAAAGAGTACCAAGCGTAGTTAGATGCTTCATCACATGAGGTTGAGGATGGTAGTACTTCACATGATTTGTCCAGCCAGCTGTAAGTGAACAAAGATAGTATTGTGACTTCATTATCTCATCATGACAGGTATGTGGAGTTAGTTGGTATTGGTCATATTACTCAGGTGAGGAGTTTTCTTGAGTTACCAGTTGATTCTAGTTTACGGATATGGACTTGAGATTGTTATATTGGCATTTGGGATTCAATTGACTGGAGATCTTTAACACTTTTTTGTAGCAGTGTTTGTTTGGGCGCTATCATGGATTTGATTACCAGATTGCACGGTGTTGTCTTTTCTTGTGCGAGCAGCTTGTCTGATGTTGGTACTAGTTTTTATACACTGGTGTTGGGCTTTGTTCATATATCTAGTCGACCATACTTGCTTGAATGTGTTGATGGTCTTTCATATTTGGCAGTGTGTACAGATGAGTCCCAGGATCATATTGGCATTGATGACATCCAGGAGGATGTAGTGGGAAGTTTTGAAGACTTAATGTCCTTGGGTACAAAGGATTTGGACAATAGTGCTATAGTTTTTGATACTCTATTTGTTGATATGAGCTTTAGAGTTGATTCATAGGATATGGATGGTAATAATATAGAGACTAGTAACTTTGAGGATACTCCTTTAGACAGTGCATCAGAGGAGGTTTGTAGTAGACAGTCAAGCGAGAGCCATCATGTGTCTAATCAATTGAGAGTTAGTGAGCGAGACATTGCTATCGCTTGCCAACATTTTGATGTTGCTCATCAATTGTTAGCAGCTTATGGATGGGGTTCTCCTACTATTGATGAGCATAGAGTTCCACTCTTTATGGGAGGCTATCCAAATTTTGAAAAAGGATTATATGCAGTTGATAGCCGATAGAGATTATCTTATGGAGTGGGGTAGTATAGCATACGATGCATTGTTGGCCAAGGAAGATGAGGTGAGTGAGCTTACTCGGTAGCTTCAGGTGACTTCTGAGATTCTTGAGAGTACACAGTTGGCTTTCAAGGAGTCACAATTTCATTTGGCTAAGGTGACCATGGAGTTAGAGCAACTATAGTCTTTACCAAATTCTGTACAGTCACAAGCTGTGGTGTCTAGTGATTTGAGGATGTCCATGGTCAAGATTGTCAAAGATAGTGGAGATGGGGATGCATCCATCCTTGATACTAACATTGGCATATCAAGTTCATCCCCACTAGAGTCAGGTTCAATTAAGTTGGGTGCTGTAGCAGATTGTTGTGGTATGCCTGACATGGTGGTGATCTCTAGTAATAATGGCACGAAGACTAGAGAGGTTGTATCAAAGATCATGTGTGATATTGGTGAGCCGATAGTTGGCATGGTTCCTGCTAGTAATACTACTCCCTTAGCGATGTCTTCAGAGGTAGTAGTCAGTTCCAACTTGGTTAGTAGTCACAAGCTGTGGTGTTTGGTGATTCAAGGATGTCCATGGCCAAGATTGTCAGAGACAGTGGAGATGGAGATGCATCCATCGTTGATACTAACATTGGCATATCAAGTTCGTTCCCACTAGAGTCAGGTTTAGTTGAGTTGGGTGTTGTAGCAGATTGTTGTATGCCTAACATGGTGGTGGCCTCTAGTACTGATGGCACGGAGACTAGAGATGTATCAAAGATCATGTGTGATGTTGGTGAGTCGGCAGTTGGCATGGTTCCTGCTAGTAATACTACTCCCTTGGTGATATCTTCGGAGGTAGTAGTCAGTTCCAACATGGTTAATGATCAATTGTAGTTAGTTTCATCTGGATTACAGTCTGAGCCACTGACTAAGATTGGTGCATTCTATCAGCATTACACTGTGAGGTACGCTCATCAATTTACCTTTGATGACCATTTTGATGAGATGATGATACAGAGATGTACTTTGGTTCCTAGTGCTTATCATTAGTTATGGGACAGTTTGATGCCTTAAGATGAGAGTTGTGATGGGCATGACATGGTGATAGGTTCTACAATTGACTAGCTTGATAATATGTGACTTAGAGCAGGAGTTTGGGAGTGATGCTTCAATGGGTGTTGTTAGTGATTCTACTCCTTTGGCTATGACATCTCCTGATTTAGCTAGTGATCAGTCACAGTGGGTTGTATCACTTGTTCATGGTGAGCTGTTGACTGAGGTTTGTTTTTTTAATCAACATTATATTGCAGGGTATGTACATCAGTTAGCATTTGATCCTTTTTTTGGGGAGTTGATGGTAGGAAAATTTGGTTTGGGTTCCATTTCTTACTCTTTATCTTGTAATGTCTTTTCACCATCAGCAGTGCATGGGAGTTATGGATATGAGATAGTGGCTGGTGATTTGCAAAGTTGTGTTGACTACAGGAGTTTTATAGTGTGTGGATTCTCCATACTTGGTATAGTTTCATTCGAGAGCATTCACCATTGTTGCAGAGTTGGATTGTACATTCTATATAGGCCAGTGGGATGCGTTGATGGTATTTACTGTGTTGGTAGTTTGATTTATCCACTTTACTTGGATTCTGATGTTCTAAGAGTTTGTGTCTCATGGGTTTCTGATTGTGGTAGTGGTGATTTTGGAGTTTGGTTGAGCTGTAATTGTCAATTTGATTATGGATTCCTCTTGGTCATATTGCAGAGGGTATTGCAGTAGCCTCTGTTATTTGGCAGAAGTATAGTTCATGACTACACTTGGGATCCAAGTGGATTGATTTGTTTATTGTTCAGCCATTGCTTGAGGAAAAGCAATATTTGGGAGGGGAGGACTTTTCATGTCCCCTTTTCAAATAATTAAAAATAATAATCTTTGCTAAGGCAGGCAGGCCCAAAAAGGCGAAGTTTCAGCAAAAGGGGATAATCTTTGGAAGCGAATTGACTAATAAATAAAAATTATTATTAAAATATGTTTTATTAACCCCTCTTGGATGTGAGTTAGGGTTATGCCCTCTTTTAAGGGGTTTGGAGGCATTCTGGGCTCATTCCAGAACTTGATTTTTGCTCATTTCTTTGTTATTCTTCAGAGGTTGCCAAACCTATGGAGAAGGAGACCCAAGAACGGGAGTTTGCAGGTTTCCAGGGAGACCCAAGAATAGGATTTTTCAGGTTTATAGGAAGGCTAAGGATGGGATTTTGAAGCCATTCCATGTGCATGCTCATACAGAGTTTGCCTTTGTGCTGAACAGTGCAGATTTGTGGGTTTTCGGGTGTGTTTTTGGTATGAGTTTGGTGTTTTCAGTTGAGTATTTCATATCAGTTTGGGTTGCTGCTATATTTAATAATTTAAGATGTTAAAATAGAGCTGAATATATTTATTTGGATTTGATTAAACTTCTAAGATAGATTATTAGTGTTTTTGTGGTGTTTTCGGGCATTTTTGTGTTAATTTCGGGAGCCCGATGAGCATAGTTTTTGTCCTACATTTGTGAGTTGTTGTGTAAAGGCTATACAGATCTATAAATGTCATTTTTTAGGTTTTTATGCTGCTGAAATTTCTGTAAAAAGTCCACTTTCAAATTTATTAATAATAGGTGAAGCTGTGAAGCTTTTGGCACTATTTCTGGCATACCCGATTTGGGGTTTCTTGAGAAATTTGGTGGATCTTTGTGATATTAGTTGTTTGATTTTGAAAATCTGATTAGAGGAATGAAATATCATTTAAAATCAGTAAAGGGACATTTCAGTACTTTGTAACTATCTTAAGACAAATGATTTACATATGCAAGAAACTATACCTTTTTAACAAGGATCATACAAAGTGAAATGGATTGGGAGGTATAAGTTTATTACATGCTTGCTTTCTCTTAACCTTCAACATTAAATTTAGGAAAACTTCATCAATATTAGCCTCATTTTATAGAAAAATATTTTTCTCCTTCAACTATATCTCTCATTTGATGGGCTCCAAGTACCACCAAATAGGTATCTATCAAATTTGTCTTCCTCAAGTGAGAGAAATGTAGGAATAGAAGAGGATAGTGAGACATGTAGTAGGTCTACAAAAGAGAGACAAACTAGAGGGAAAAAGATTAGAAGAAAATTAAATAAATGGATGCAATTTTTCCTTGCTCAAGGGGGGTCATGTTCTTATGATGATGAGACAAAGGGTGACATCAAGGTTCCCTTGAGGTACACACATCTTGAGAAATAATTGGTACCCAAGGAATTACCTCCAATAAACACTAATTTTTGTGTTAACAAGAGGATATATCGGATAGCTCAATCATCATTACATGGTTTGGGCCTATTTTCCATGATGACAAAGTTTAGTTATAAAAAAGTTGTTGAATTGATGAAGTATGTAGGACCTTGTTACAATTACAAAAACTAGATGTGGATAGTTCAACATAAAAAAAGTATGCATATGTATGCACTATCAGAAAATTATCTACAATGGAAAGAAAATAATCAAAGTAAAAGAATTGATGTGTACATTGATGGAAGGAAAAAAGAAATAGTGAACATTGTAGGTTTTATAAATGGTATGCATCCTAGGTCGACTAATAAGCAACCTAATTGCATTTTTGAGCTTTGTGAGGGAAATCATGTTTTTATATGTACGATAAAATCAATAAGTTTAGGGGAAGAGTTGCTAATAGATTACAATTTGAAACACATAGATACAAAGAAAGTTACTATCATGGGACTTGTAAGTACTATGTATTTAAAATTTAAACTAATTACTCCCAATTAGAACTCTAATATACAATATACCATTTTAATAATAATTTTTTTTTTGCTAAGTGGACTATTCCTTTGATTATGCTAATGTTTTTATATATATTCTTTGTCATAGGGCGACATGGATGATCCATCAAATGAAAGAGGCAAGGATGTTTCTCCCACCCCTTCTCCAGCATAGGTAAACCTTATGTATAAATATTAATGCAATTGTAATTTTTCAAAATGTCAAATTATTATGTTACTTTCATAAAGTTTTTTGACTTGTTTTGATTGTTTTACTAATTTTTTTGTCACAATTTGATTCATAGGGAAATGGAAAGGAACATACTACACAACAACAATTACTTAATGATATGGCACCCATAGTATTATGTGATGATGACATCACATATAGCAATGACCCTGTCAACCTATGTAAAAAAACCCTCAAGACCATCAATATACAAATTCGTGGGCTTGTGATTGATCCACATCCAACAAAAGAGAAAGAAGCCACAAGAAATGAATTGTGTCATAGAGCACATTGTTTGGAAGTAAGCAACAATGAGTCTTTTGCTAGGACAATAGTTCAATAAAACTCTATGTTTTATACTAATTTATGGATCATGAACCACAATATGTATGTTTTGTTACAGAATTTTTTAAGACCACATTGAGTTCTTCCAAATGACGATGGTACCAGTGTATGTGCTACAGGTATGTGATTTCAATTCTTAATCATTAAAAGGGACATTATTTTCTTCATAATTATTATTGATAGTTTAATACTATTGTTGTCATGTTCACTCTTCTCCTTTACCTGACCACTTGTACTCATTCTTTGATACTTAAGATCAATACAATCCACTATCCATACTCTATAATTGATAGTCATTCCCAATATGTTATATTAGCTGTATGTGGAAAATGCATATATCTTTTATAATTATAATTGCTGAACCTTTACGATGATATAGTCTTAAATGTATTGTTACCTCTAATATTATTCCATTTTCATTGTCATAAAATCTTACAAATCCATATAAATTCATTTACAGATGTCTTTTTCATTAGAAGCTCCTCATTGATAATGTCCTTGATGTAATGTCTCATTTTATTAAGACGGGGGAATTAGGTACAAATAACTTGCAAAACTCAATTGCAAGAGACTTCTTTCCTTAAAGCCTCAAATAATGCTTAAAACTTATAATGATTGATATAAGAAAAATAGTCTATAGTACCACTTTTAAATGATTGTTCTTATGTTATATAATTGATATGATATGTGAGAACAATTCCTCTACTGTCTATAATACAACAATTAGGTATATGTAAGATGATTTCGGTCTATATATCTACACTTAGTGCAATGCAACAATGTTAAGATTATCTCTGTTGTTTATGATATTACTGATAACAATTATGCAAGGATAATATTTAATTTGAACTATGCAACTAATGAGATTGGTAGTTGAATCTAATATGACACTATAAGTAAGCTACAATCTATTCCTACTCTTTCTATAATTACCATTTCTCATAGTGATGCATTTTCTATTCTTCATCTATTGATGAAAACTTGCAAGTGTTCTCAATGATGCTATTGTTGTGTCTAATTTTGATCCTTAAACATATGCAATTATCTTTTAAATGTTTCTTATTATAATATGATTATCTGGTACTCCTAATATATTGCTATAGGACTAGTTCCACTTATAGTAGTATAATTCTTACCCTTGACTTGATAATATTTATTTGGAATGACTCATGAGTGGAGAGTTTCTCCCAATAGCGATTGTTCGAATTATAACTAAAAAAGTAAACTTCTGAAAGAGGGGGGTGGGCGGTGGTGAATCAGTGCTTTAATCTTTGACCCATAAAATATTCACCACATATCTATCTCACATATTCAATAAGTAAATTATAATACAATGTAATGCATATATATCTAAAGCATGTAAGTAAGCATTCACACATTCATGACACAAGATATGTTTACCTAGAAACCCTCCAATGAGAAGGTAAAACTAGGGTGGGGATGACACCCACAAATCTTCACTATTGTGGTAATAAAGTGTATCTAATGAAGGTTACAATGTTTGATCATGAAACATGATCTACCCTATGAAAGTTCTTCCCTATTAAAGACTTACAAAGACTATTAGGTCTCACCCTATTAAAGGATTTCAACACCCTATTAGAGGCATTCCTAGGAAAAGGACTTCAACTCACAATTAAGTAAGCACCTTGTTAGAGGATTTCAATATAGCCTGTTAGGACTAATCTATTAAGAGATTTATTTATTCCCCTATTAAACTGTCTCAACAATGATCTTGCAGTTAGCACTCTGATGCTTGATAACAAATCACCTCTATTCTATTGTGTACATGATCCTTCTCGATCATATGTATCTCTATAGTCCACTATTTCCTTCCTCTATTCTCCTCTTAACCAATTCTACAATTCAAATCATAATGCCTTGATCACCATGAGTGTCCTAGTTTGCACATGCAAAACTCTCCTTAATCATTCATTCATTCCCTTTCACAGTCATATGAAGTTTAGGGTTTTTCCTCCTTAAGAATACCTAGGTGACTTAGTGTTAGGTATGAATCAATGGTTGTGATTCATCCATATTGTTGCTTAAACCTTCCCTTTACCTGATTGGGTACATGTAATACATAGGAATTCCAACTTAAGATTCATCCTTATAACCAAAATATCATAATTCAATCTTTAAGTTAGCTCAAAAAAAAATTGCATAATAGTTTGTGCCAATACAAACAACTATGTCAAAAATATGTTACTCGGCATCTAAAGTCCCTAGTGCTTAGCACATATTGTGACTTCAATGTTGTCACTTGGCATTTGAATGACTTAGCATATACTATCTTCTCAGCTCTTAAATGACTCGGCATGTATTTTTTGCTTAACTCCTAAATGACTTGACATATGAGTGGCTCGACACTCACTATTTACTCGACATGCTCTAAGTTTACATGTTGTGCTTGGCATATGTTACTTGTTTGACATGAACTAAATAAATGACTTTAAGTGTATAGACACTCACTAATCAAAACCAATCTAAGATTAACAATCTTTCCTTTTGACATGAGTGTCAAAAACACCTTGTCATATATTAATACTCTTGTTCTTATGAGCATAACATGAACTCTTATTTGGCTTCTGTACAAAATTTCAAAATATCAAAATTTTGCAACATGACTCATATCTCAAATTCTAATAACTCCCACTGAGTTGTTTAATCTTCTTTCTCCAACTAATTAGATGTGCCTCAACTGATACTTTAACTCTATTTTATTCTTGCTTTCTCTTACTCCCCATTTTCTTACTCTAGTCTTTTGTTTCCCTCTTTTTGCTCCCTCTTAGCTCTTACTCCCCCTTTTTAACACTAATGTCAATGGGTTATACACTAATAGTGTATTTTTCCAAAAAGGATTTATAGACCTTAAGAATAATCTTAAGAGTTTCATCCCAATTATCACATGCTACCTCTAAAGACTTAATTTGGATGGCTAGCACAACAGCAAGGTGTACTAAGCCATCTAATATAGAAACATTGGGGTCTTTCTTCATAATTTTTTTGCATATCCTAGCTACTTGTGTAGAATCTCCATGTGAGGAATCAATGTAGACAAGATGCTAATCAGTTTAGTGTTTATGTTGGCTTCATTGGCTTGTAGTGTTGCTAACTAACTTTGGGTTTGCAAGAGGGTCCTAAAATGTTTCTCACTTTGAGCTGGAGTCATGGGCAATTTAGCTTTGGATGAATGCATTTGATTTTCCAAGCTCAAAATGGGATTCCTTATCCCCTGTGTGAAGAGTGTAGGATTACACAATTTGGTGTACAACAAGAAAATGTTCTCTAGTGCCTTCTTCACACTTTCTATCTTAGTTCCCAATGTAACTTATGTTAGTGCAATTTCACTAGATATCTTCTCATTTACTTTAGTTTTAAACTTCTTCTCAGACCATTCTAAAAATTTGACATTAGTATCTATGTCTGTAGTACTTACTTTTTCCACTATGTTGGTCAATTCTTCAATGATTGGCTTAGTTTCATCTAGAGTAGGTAGAATGAATGCATCTAAGAAAATTTATTTGATCTTAATCAAAGCTTGCTTCTACCTTTTCTCCCTTCTGATTAGTTCTTAATGTTTCTTTCTTGCTAGGGCCTCTTGCAGTGTGCCCATCTGCTTAATTGTTATTTCAGTATAATCAAATTTAGGCAATAGAATTCCTTCATCTAGGTTAATATATCTAGAATTAATTACCTTCTCTACCTTAGATGGGCTAACCTTTTTGACTCAGTGTCTTGTCATTGATTGGTGTTTCCACCTTATCTTCTCCAACTATCTCAACCTTTTCTTTTTCAGGTTCTTGAACATTTTGTGAGACTGGAGTCCTTTCCATGGGTGTATTGATAGTGTATCTTGTTGTCTTCTTCCTTTTATATACAACTAAATGTGGTGAATTTTGTACACTTTGACTTGAGGAGTGATTGTAGGTGTGTCTTGTTTTTTACTTCCTTCCCTATAGTCATAGACTCTGACTTTTGAATTTCATCAACACTTAGCAATATAGGGTTGTCACATAATTTGGCTTGTAATGTGGATTGATCAAGTATTATTTTAAAGTCTTCCTCTATTAGGGGATCGATTTTCTAATTAGTAGGATTAGAAACATCCTTTACTATGATAGTTTTAGTACTTTTACTTATTGCCTATGGAGGGCTGACACTTGGCGTTTGTGTATCTTGTACACTTTGATCTAGTTGTTGCTCTTCCTCAAGTATTTCCTGATCATCAATATTCATATCAGTGTTGTTCTCAATTGTACCTTCTTCATTGTCATCATCTTTTACCTCAATAGGCTCTTGTTCACCTTCTTTTACCATGGCTAGTCCATATGTAATCTTCTACATTTGTTTGGACTTCTTTACAACGTCCTCTATGTTGTTTTGTAGTATGCTAAATGCCCTATAATTAAGTACAAATCTTACAGCATATTTCTTTATGGCTTTATACATTTGTGCCTTGCTAAGTTCTAGCATAACTTGAATGAGGGTTGTTTCCCTAATCTACTTATCTATGTCTAGACAATAATGTTATTTTTCCTCAACTCTATCATATAAACTCTTAGGTCTGGAGTTGGAAATTTCTAGAGGAGCCTTCTTGAAAGTAGCTATCATGGCATATATTGCCTCCTCTACTTGTTTTTTCTCAATCTTTCCAAGGTTATCAAATTTAATGTGAGAAAAAAATGACAAATTAGCATTGTTTCTAATGTTCTCACATAGATTATATAGGTCTAAGCAGGGACTATGACTCACCACTTGGAATTGGTTTTTGTCATCAAATTCAGTCTTCTCCTCATTAGATTCATCCTGAGCAACATACTTTCTTCTTGGTATTTTATGTGGTCCACCTTCTTGCTCTTTAGGCTTAGCTATCTCTTTAGCCTTCTATATAGTGACTCTTGTACTAGCCCTTGTGGTAGGTGTTGTTGGTTTAGGCTAACTAGGTTTTGAAACTTTCTTTGGTCTTATCACTACAGGTGTCTTTTCCTTCCTTTTCTTCTTATTGGTAGGAGTAGGTTCTTCCTTGGCTTCTTTTTCCTTGGCATCTTCAACAATTTTTTTTATCCTCTTCATACTAATCCTCTCATTGACCTTGTGTTAGAGCCAGTGGTGCTTGAGCCTATACGTCTTCTTCTTCTTCTTCTTCTTCTTCTTCTTCCTCTTCCTTCACTACTTCACCAAATTTTTCTTTTAGTTTCTTCACCAATTTTTTCTTCTTCTTGATTACAAAGGAAACCTTCAACTCTATAGTGATTTTAGATTTTTCTAGTTACCAAATGCTTTGGCTTCTTTGTCTACTTCTTCTACAAGTAATGTTGTGATTGTTGTAGAGGCCTCATCTACATTTATCTCATAACCTAATGGCCTTAGCCATCTCACTCTAAGAATTTTTTCTTGTACATATGTGTGATTAGTGTCAAGTAGGAAGAAAACATCATCATAATGTTCCTCCACTAGTGAGATTGGTATTCTTAATCTCTTCTTCATGGATTGTTTGAAATCTTCAAAATAACTAGTCATTACTAACTTAGAGTTATTGCCTAGTTGTTCAATGAATTCTCCTATATATATTGCAATTGATCTATTTGTCTTCCAAGAAACCTTGCCAAAAGCAGGAAATGTGTTTTACACATAGAAGAAAATACATACCAAAATAGATCCAAATTTGCATTGAGCACTCTTTGTTTTCCTTATTGCTCCTAGGTTTTCAATCAATTGTTACAACTGCAACTTCGCAAGATCATAAGAATGATCTTTCTTCACAATTTTGTAGCCCATGTCCACTACAATGCAAGGTACACTCTTTAATCTACTTGACTAATAAAACTTATTTGCTATTACCCTCACTATAAAAGCTATCATGGGATTTGTGATTGTATCAATTATCATTCCCCTTTTGTTCCACACAGCCCCTGTGTTCTTCTCAATGAATTTCTTTGACTCACTTCTCATAGTTTTTTGCTAATCTAGGGTTGGATATACCCTATTACCCTATGAGCAATTTTATTTTTAATTTTAACTATCCCATTCTCCAACCATACTAAGCTATAACGAATTCTTCTTAAGACAATTTTTATCTAGTCAGTTTTGAAGACATTTAGAAAATCTAGGGCATGAGTTAACACTTTCTTCTCGAAAATACTGAATTCTTCCCTCAATGCTTCATTTTCACATAGTCTTCCATATGCTTCTCTAATTTCCATGTCACCTATGCTTCCAATCTTGCAATTATAACAATTCCTGACATCTTGTATCATTAAGACTTGTGGTGGTATCATAGACAATGCACTAGAGGGATCCTTCTTATATGTTATGTATGGAATAGCCTTGAAAATAGGTTGCATTATTAATAAACTAAAAATTTAAAACTTGTTTTCCCTCTACATCTTTTTGTTTCGAAGAACTAGATGCCATCACATAAATTTAGGATTTGTGAAATTTGAAACTATGTAACTCAGCACATGGTAAACACCTTACAAATCCTAATGAAATAGTGTCAAAAGTCATTCAAATCTCCTACAAATGCTTTAGATGGTACTCTCCATATCTCCTTTATCTCTTCATCTTCTTTCTTGATTTCAAATGATGTTAAATGAGTAGAAATCGATCAAAATAGCCCTTAAGACATTGTAATTAATGCTAAGTGCTTACATAGTTGTAAGCTTAGCATCAACTAAGTTCTGGCTCACTCAGCATTTACATTTCTTTCCATTCACATGGAAATCATTAAAGACTTGGCCTCAAATAACCAATTCCATTAGCTTGGCATCCACTAACATTTTACTCAACAATCATAAGAAACTTTTCATGTTTAGCAATAACATGAAAAAGTTGACAAAACTTTAAAGATTTTTCCTTGATTTTTAATAACACTTTGCATCTCTATTCATGCATATGTAATCTTTTCAAAACTAAATCCTTCAAACTAATGTATGGTATAACCTTTTGAATATCATTCTTGGATATCCCTCTTGATTGCTTAGTTTGATGAGGTGTGATCAACTAACCCATTGGGTGAAGTGATCCCATTTGCACTTGATGTGTTGCAATCCTCCTTTCTCTTCCATGTCTTGTTCATCTCATTTCTAACATTTTCAATATATGCCTTGCCTTTGTCTTTTTTGAACTCACAACTTGTTGCCTTTGACCTTTTTGGACAATATCAACTAATGTAACCAGTCTTCAAATAGCTAAAACATGTGTTTTGACTCAACCACCTTTTGTAGTCACTCCTAAAGTTTGTCCTAATACAATTTTCAAGAACATGTCCATACTTTTGATAGTACTGACAACTATACCTTGTATTATAATCCCAATTGTAAAGGTTTCCATTTTTCTTTACCTTTGTTTGCTTGTTTGATGACCACATAGGTTTGGATATGCACTCAAAAGCTCTATGACCATACTTCTGACATTTATAACAATATCCTACAAACCTTTGAGTGTGCATAGTCTTAGTTCTGTATTCATGTGCTGGATGACCTTGTTTGTTGCATTTATGGTAGTGACCCATGCTTTTCTACTTAACACTCTGATTTACAGTCTTGCTCCTGCACACATTAGCAGTATGTCCTTTCTTACCACAATTATGACAAGTACATTCTGAGTTCTTACCTTTGTTACCTCTTTCTTCAACACTTTTGGATGATTCTCCTTCTTTAGTACTTGTGTATCCTAGTCTAGATGTATCATTGTTAGATCTAAGAGGCCTCATTAACTATTTAAATTATTTGATAGCTTTATTTGGTTTATTGAAACTTTCAAAAAAGTCCTTTTCTCTTTTCAAATCATTGCTCAACTATTCATTCTACAACTTTGGCATCTAGTTCATGGTTTACATTCATCATTTGACCCAAAGTTTCCAATTGCATGTTAGTAATCCTAGTTACCTCTAATGATTTCTCCTCCAGTCTTCTAGTCAAAATTCTTTTGTCATCTTCAATCATGGCTTTTTCTTCTATAGCTCTCTTTTTTTGTTCGGCCACCTCACATAGTGGTATGGCTTGTGATTCTTGCTCTATCTTAAGATTTTTGATCTCTTTAGCTAGAGTTCTATTCTTTTTCATTAGACCTACAATTGTTACATCAAATTCATTGGAGTCTCCATTTGCAAATAGCTTAGTAGTGTCCATTTCTCTATATTGTGTATCATTCTCCTCAATAGCAATTTCCTTCCTTCTCTTTAATGATTTCTTTAAATCATCTCTTGCTTCATTCAACTGATGTAGAATGAGTTGTATTTCAATTACCCAATTCTCAATGATCTTTCCCAACTTGTAGTCTACCATTTCTAAGATCTTTCCTCAAAGTTGTTAGGCTTCACTTTTAGAGAACTAGGCTCTGATACCAATTGGTGGAATTACAATAAAAAAGTAAACTTCTAGTGGGGTTGAATCAGTGCTTTAATCCCTGACCCATAAAATATTCACCACATATCCATCTCACGTATTCAATAAATAAACTAAAATACCATGTAAAGCATATATATCTAAATCATCTAAGTAAGCATTCACACATTCATGACATAAGACATGATTACCCAGAAACCCTCCCATGAGAAGGTAAAACTAGGGTGGGGATGACACCCAAAAATCTTCACTGTTGCAGTAATAAAGTGTATCCAATGAAGGCTATAAGGTTTGATCATGAAACATAATCTACCCTATGAAAGGTCTTCCCTATTAAAGACTTAAAAAGACTATTAGGTCTCATTGTATTAAAGGATTTCAACACCCTATTAGAAGTGTGCCTAGTAAAAGAACTTCAACTCACAATGAAGTAAGAACTTTGTTAGAGGATTTCAATATAGCCAATTAGGACTACTCTATTAAGAGATTTAACTAATTCACATGTTAAAATGTCTCAACAATGATCCAATGATTAGCACTCTAATGCTTGATAACATATCACCTCTATTATATTGTGTACTTGATCCTTCTTGATCAGATGTCTCTCTGTTGTCTATTGTTTCCTTCCTCTATTCTCCTTTAATTGATTCTACAATTTAGATCATAATGCCTTGATCACAATTAATGTCCTAGTTTGTGCATGCAAAACTCTCCTTAATCATTCATTCATTCCCTTTCATGCTCATATGAAGTTTAGGATTCATTCTCCTTAAGAAGACCTAGGTGACTTACGGTTAGGTATGAATTAATGGTTGTAATTCATCCATATTGATATTTGAACCTTCCCTTTACCTGATTGGGTGCATGTAATACATAAGAATTTCAACTTAAGATTCATCCTTATCACTAAAATATCATAATTCAATCTTAAAGTTGGCTCAAAAATGGTTTACATAGTAGTTTTTGCCAATACAAACAACTATGTCAAAATTGTGTTACTCGGCATATGAAGTCCTTGGTGCTCGGCACATACTATGACTTCAATGTAGTCACTTGGCATTTGAATGACTCAGCATATACTATCTACTCAGCTCCTAAATGACTCGACATATACTATCTACTTGTCTCCTAAATGACTCGACACTCACTGTTTACTTGACATGCTCTAAATTTATATGTTGTGCTCGACATATGTTACTTTTTCAGCATGAACTAAGTAAATGACTTTAAGTGTATAGACACTCACTAGTCAAAACCAATCTAAGATTAACAGTGATGCCATTGTTATTTGTTATTTATTATTAAATTATATTAGAGGAAAATAGGGGACACGAAATATATTGTGTGTGTGTGTGTGTGTGTGTGATTATTTTTTAGGTATTGATGATTTCCATATGCCTACTTCCACGAGGCTGGCCAGTACTTCAATATTGTCGACTACAAGATCAACAAAAAGGAGCATGCAAACATCCACACCTGTTGCAACTAGAGCTAGTAAATCCTTGTTTTGCTACATATTGTTATGTGTTATATATGATAATATTTGTACTTTCTTGTTCATTTAAGTATATTATGACATTGATTAACTTTATGTAGGGACAAGTACACCTTCTCATAGTGATAGAACTGATACTAGTACTATTGATAATTTACTAGTCTTTCCTAGAGCAGCCTATGTTACTTCTACTTGATCATTGGAGGCATCATTGTTGATGGCCGAGAAAGATATGATTCCCTTAAAATTGCCGAAGCTTCCAGGTACTTTAAAATTCTAATTATTTAGAGTGTAATTCTAGTTTACTTATTCATAACTCATTTTTTACTAATGATGTCGTGATGATTTTGCAAGATATGATCTTTTTATGAAACTTTTTATGATTTAACATTAAAGATTTTTTTGGCCCACATTATGTAAAAGGTACATAGATTGATATAATTGGTTGCTACATTTTTTTGTTCATCCATTTTTTGTAATATATTCAACATACATAGCTTGAACTAATTTTTTTTATCTAATGATTTTGTTTTTTGTTAAAAGCTAAACAAAGCAAGCCCCTAAATTAAAAGATCATCTCATTAAAATTAGGGAGGAGTTCTTTGGTCCCAATATTTTGAATAGAGTCCAACTTATAAAAAAGCTTGCAAACATCTAAAGACTATGAGAGACTAGTATAGAAGGGCTCTAAAACTCAACCCAAAGTATGAGGGTCCTCCTATGGTGCCACAATTGAAGTGGAATGAAATCATTGAAGATGCAAAAGAGAAGAGACTAAGGGATAAAGGAATTAACTCACCACCTGACAAAAATAGATATGTGACTCATAAACTTTAGTCTCTCATCTATTCCATTCTTCCAAGAGAATCTTCAACATCTCATGAATGCATACCAACCTTCAAACATACATGCACACTATAACTAGGCCTCTGTCACATTTTTTTTCAAGAATGTTGATGCACTATTTTTTCTTGCAACAATAGTTAACATGTTGATTTGTGGTCAACTCTTCACAATGAGAAATGATTATGATTCAAACCCATAAGATAACTATCAAGACAACCAAGAAACAAGTAATACCTTCCCTAATCCCCATACAATGAGAATCATACAATCAATGTATTCTTTATTCTAAATTTGTACAAATATTTACTATCTAACAGTAAGTAGTGAGGCCTTTTGCCATAACCCAAAGATGTTATGAACACATATAATATCAACAATAGCTCTAGATATTCATTGCCACATATAATAAACTTAATAATCACCATAACTTCAAAACAAAGGAGGAGATAATAAGACTGCAATCAAAATACCAGTATATTAGCAATATTTCACAAAAAATGACTAATTTATTATACAAACTCTTATACCTTGCTCTTCATCTTTCTAACTCCATATCTCCTCTCCTCTCTTCTATATGAGATTACATTTCTTTATACAAAAAAATGACCTTTCACCTCCTCTAAGAGCTCATCCAAGATGGATGACTTTTCATCTCCCAAAACTTGTCATTTTTGCAAAAAAAATATTGACAACAACATTTTTTTTACAATTTACATGTTTAATTCATTTGTGGATTTATATAATCTAACATATTTTGAGAATTGTGATTGCGGATTTATATAATCTAACATATTTCTAAAAATTGTGATTGTGGATTTATATAATCTAACATATTTCAAATTTTACATATACAGGTTGTAAGACACATTGAAGGTGACACAAGCTAGGAAATAGAAGGTTGGTCAACACCATCTTGGCTCTAGTGGATATATGAAAATTCACTCACACCTTGTAAGTAATAGTAAATGAAATTTCATATCAAATTTTTTACTTATAATTACAAATAAGCAATACATTAATTATTGACAATTTTATCAATGTACCCCAAACCCCTTTCAAAATAATACTCAGAAAATAATAACACAATACAGATTTCCAAAATACCAAATTCTTCACTCAACTTCTCTAAATCTATTATAGCTTACAATGAAAGAAAATGACTACATATTATAATTTTGAAAATTACCATATTTGGCAGATTTTTCAGAAAAACCAAAATTTTTCATTTTTGGTAATTTCCAAATTCCATCCTACAAATCCTGATTTTCCCAAAAAAAGGCCCCAACTAAGGCAAGATGAATTTCCATCTAATCTAAAAAATCAAGGGTATGATTTCAAATTTATTAAAAAAATAACTTTCTAAAAAACTCAAAAAAAATACAAAAACTCCATTTTGGAGGTCAAGATAAAATTTCAAGCTCCCAGAAAAATGTTGAAATGACCACCTATCAAGCTAAGCTCAATCAACAATCCAAATAACTCCTCATGTGACTGCCTATAAAATTTTAGTCAAAACCCATATCTGAGTCAAAAGTTATGACTCCTAGAAGTTGATGCATCATTCTCCCCTTCTTGAAAGAAACACAACTCGTGCAAGTGACTATCTATGAATTGCTACAATTTTATTGGATCCGACTACACTACTACCCACTCAAATAACCATGAACTCTTTGTTTCAGGTAACTCATCCCACTATATGAGGTATTTTTTATGATGACCATGCATTGTGGAGGTAGTCTGCTTGTCAAGAATTTTGGCAATATTTTCCTTCTTATTAGGGAGGTGATGTTACCAATCCACTCCCTGGCCCTTATCTACATTAGGAACATCTCCATAGAATGTGTATAAATTAGAAACAATAAAAATAGGAGAAATTTCAAGATTTTCTAGTAAGTTGGCCTCATAAGCACTATCATTAATCTTTTTGATGATTTTGCAATGCTCGATCTTTTTATACTTCAATTTATGATAGGTTCCTATAGGGAACTATTCATGCCTCAAGTAAACCATCACCAAGTCACCAACATTAAATATTTATTGTCTCTAAGTAGCATCTACAACAATCTCGTAATTTGCATTACTATCCTGTAACTTTTTTCTAACATCTTATTAAAGCTAGTGAAGGTGTTTAGCAAAGGCAACTCCATCATCAGTAATTCTATCTCCCAAGGGAAGTGACACAAGATCTAGAACAGCTTGAGGGTTTTGACCATAGACAACTTAAAATAGATTTTTTTTATGGATTTTTTAATAGAACTATTATAGAAAATTCTACATGGGGTAATGCCAAGTCTCACTATTTAGGCTTCTGCCCCAAAAAGTAGCGTAACAAATTTCTCAAACTCTGATTGACTACCTATGTTTGTCCATCCATTTGAGGATGACAAGCACTACTAAACTATAACTATGTTCCTAATTTCCTCTAGAGAGTCCTCCAAAAATGGCTTAAGAACTTAGTGTCTCTATCAAAGGTAATGGTCTTTGGAAGGCCATGTAAATGAACTTCTTCTAAGAAGAATAGTTATGCTACTCTAGTTGCATCATTGATCTTTTTACAAGCAATAAGGTGGACCATTTTTTAAAATTGATTAACAACCACAAAAATAGAATCATTACCTCAATGAGTGTGTGGAGACCCAATACAAAATCCATACTCACATCAGTCCATGGTTCAAGAGGTATTGGTAAAGGCATGTATAATCCTATATTATGTTAATTTCCTTTAGCCACTTGACAAATTCTACACCTTGTGTCAGCCTCCCAATTAGATCAATAACTTGGTTTACAAACACAACTCACATATTAGACATCCAAAATGAGCAGTTATATTTCTAATAGAGAAGGTTTATTTAAATTGTCAACCTGAGGACATATACTGGAAACAAGTCTGCAAAGTATATGCACCATAAAACTCTCTAAGTTATTCTATCATTCCAAAATAACAATGCTGGAAACAAACTAAATACACAGTAATGGCTGCATGAAACTGCATAATAGTTGTTGCAGGAAATGTATATTATCTAAACTATTTACATCTCTACCTCTACCTCTACCTCTCTACATCTACCTCTAACAATCCTCTAACCACTTAACAAGTTTCTCCCATCATCCTTTTAAATAAGGAAGAATCTTTTTACAAAAGTAATGACAAAGTGCTGAATTTCAGTTCCACATTTTTAGCAGTCCACTTCAAAAGCATGGTTCTCATTCATTATTATGAATTAGTTCAAACCCCTCTACCATGTTATGCTCCTCCATTTCATCTTTCTATATCATTTTGAAAATATGAATTTCATTAAGTAATGTGGAAGTTATGGTCGTTTTGCTGAAAGTGGTTTTATGCTGCCTGAAAATGTGCCACTTTTTTCTCAACCAACTTTTGATCCATGGTGCTCATTAAATGCTTCGAACCATTCAAATGCTCAAAAGGGTTTATGCGCCTTTTTCTTATCTTTCCAAAACCATAAGCCATTATTAATTTCATTAAGAATTGAGCAAGATATGCCTATTTTTATGGAACTATCTTTTAACTTTTTCTTTATTTCCTGCACTTGCTAAATATTGACAAGTGTCAACTTGCTTCTCCTTCTTTCCAGCTGCATGAATGACTCAAATAACTCACAAAAAACATGTTAACCACCTCAAGAATATTATTATTCAATTTTAACCATTTATGACAATAAATCATCATAATCTAGTATCAACTAGCTACACATGCAATTGTTAATCAATACATCATTTATCATAGTAAATGCTTCATAAACCAAGTTAATATGTGGAAATGGCTTGGATATATATTGAAACCATGGGTTAAAGTGTTATAATAAATGGATATAGATATGACATTTTATAGGCTTATCACCTTGCCACATATTTAGTGATGTCCCTCTTTATCTTGGGCCAATAATACTTATCTTCAACCAAGTTTATTGTTTTTTCCTTTCCAAATTGTCTAACTAGTCCACATTATGAAATTCCATGATAATGTTTCACTGCATGGAATTGCCTAGTATACAAAGTTGTTTACCCTTAAAGAGGTAATCGTCCTACATAAAATAGTCACCTTTCACATGATCCAACTTACCAGAAGATGAAGCCTTTATATGTTCTACAATTTCCCAAAAACCATCATCAGTTTTGTACAAGGTCTTAATATCATCAAAACCAGTGACCTTAGTTTCCTTTATGATTAATAGTATAGCCTGTCTACTCAAGGCATCAACAACCTAATATTTTTTTTCCAAATTTGTGCTTTGAGATAAAAGTATATCCCTATAATAAAGATACCCACTTGGCATGTCGACTATTCAACTTCTTTTATGTTTTGAGATATTTCAAAGCAATCTGATTAGTAAACAACACAAACTCATGTGGGACCAAATAGTGCCTCTAATTTCTTAATGCTTAAACAATTGCATAAAACTCCAAATCATAGGTAGAATAATTCTTTCTTACTTCATTCAATTTCTTGCTACAGAAGGCCATGGGCTTACTTGTTTGGCTAAGAACAACACCTATCCCAACATGTGAAGCATCACACTCGACTTTGAAAACTTTGTCAAATTTTAGAAGGGTCAATATAGGAGCTTCAATTACCTTTTTTTCAAGAATTTAAATCTCTCTTTAGCACCCAATGTCCATGTGAACTCCCTTCCTTTGGTACAGTCTATTATGGGTGCTACAATACTACTAAAATTTTGGATAAAATTTTGGTAGAAAGTTGCCAATCCATGAAAACTTCATACTCCTATTATACTAGAAGGACTGGGCCATTGTAGAATTTCTCTTACCTTTTTTTGATCCATTTGAACACCATCTTGAGAAATGACAAAGCCCAAAAAGGTCAAACTAGTTTGCATGAACCTACACTTCTTCAAGTTCACAAAGAGCTTCTAATTCCTTAAGACACTCAAGATGATCCTTAGATGTTGTAAGTGTTCTTCCTTGCTTCTAATATAGATCAAAATCTCATCAAAGTAAACTACAAAAAACTTACCAATGTAAGGTCATAGCACTGTATTCATCAACCACATAAATGTGCTAGGTGTGTTCGAAAGCCCAAAATGCATAACCATCCATTCACACAAACCATCTCTTGTCTTAAATGTTCTTTGCCATTCATCTCCCTCTCAAATGTGGATCTAGTGGTAGCCGCTTTAGAGACCAATTGTGCTAAAGTACTTAGCCCCCACTAATTCATCCATCATGTCATCTATCTAAGGAATAGAAAACTGGCACTTAATGGTAATCCTATTGATTGCTCTACTATTAGTGCATATCTTCTATGTGTCATCCTTCTTTGGAGTCAACAATTTCTTTGGAGTAAAAAATTTAGGTACTACACATGGACTCATGCTTTCCTTAACTAGACCCTTTTGCATCAGTTCTATCACTTGTTTATTCAACTTTGCATGTTGTATTGGATTCAACTGATAGGTTGCTTGATTAGGCTAAGTTTCTCAAGGAATAAGATCAAGATGATGTTGAATATCTCTTTTGGGTGGGAGACCATTAGGTAGTTCCTCCATAGCAACATCAACAAACTCCTTTAACACCTTCATTGACTCAGGTGGCACCACATTTTCTTTTTATTCTTCTATTTTTAGTTCTAGTGCATAATAACAACCTATTACTTTCATTTCTTTGATAACTTCTCTTGCAGACAACATGGTTTCGTTCTTCTTTTCATACTTAAGAGGCAACAGAACCACTTCAGAACCATCCTTCTAAAATGTGTAAATAATTTTCTCCCCATCATGCATGACCTTCCTTTCATACTTCCACAATCTTCCCAACAACATATGGCAAGAATTCATATGGATTACATCACACCATATCTCATCCTTATAAAATTCTCCTATGGTAAATCTGACTAAACATCTTTTATCAACTGTCACTTTATTTTCTTTCTTAAACCATGCAATATGATAAGGGTGAGGGTTCTTATCACATTATAAATTTAATTTCTCTACCATTTCTCTAGATACTATATTCTCACAACTACCCCCATCAACAATAACTTGACATAACTTTCCACCAGAAGTGCATCTAGTTCTAAAAATGTTGGTCCAGAGCCATGAATTCTCAAAGTTCTTTGCAATAACTTCATATTTTTATGGGATGATCACTAACCTCCTCATCATGACGGTTTCTCCCACATCTGGTAAGACTCTTTGATCCTCCTCTTCTAGCTAAGCCAAGTTTACTCTAGGTTGTCTTCCTGATTTATTTCAAGCATGTTATAATTTGAGCATTCAAAGGCTTTATTCCTTCTCCACATTTGAAATAGGTAAAGGGCCTCTATTGTGTTTCCCATTCTCTTCTACTAACGTAACCTTGTCCTCACTAAAATCCCCTTAATAATATAGAGGAAGCCTACTAATTAGCTCTAAAGGTTGAAAAAAAGTATAATCAACAGTACAATCAAAGGAATAGAGGAGGAAGAATGTTGATGGATTTTTATGAATGTTGCTTATTAATGAATTTTTATGATGATGAATGTTGCTTATTGATGATGAATGTTGATGGATTTTTATGAATTTTGATGAATTTTATGTCATGTTATTGAATATTGTTATGTGATTATAATGATTTATGTGTTCACAAATTATTGATGAATATTTATAGGTATTAATGAATTATATGTTGTGTTAATGAATGTTATGTGAATATAATGATTGATGTGTTCACAAATTATTGATGAATGTTTATATATATTAATTAATTGTATTTCGTGTTAATGTATGTTATGTGATTATAATGATTCAATGATATACTTCTAAAATGAATGAATGAAATATTTACTAAGTTGTTAATGGAGAATTTAGAGTGATTATTGGTGGGGAGAGGCCAAATGAGCTTCCACCTTCACATGGTTGGCCTTGTTAAGTAGAGAATATGAAAGGATTCTTGAAACCAAGTGAAGCTCAAACTAAACTCGTCAAAAGCATTTTAGTTACAACTTATTTTTGTATCATGTCATTATTGTCTCTCACATGCATTATTATCATTATTGTAGATGGGGATGCTCAAACTTTGAAGTCTCCAACATGGTACTTACCTTTAGTGGGTGAACATAGCAGGTTCTAGGTGAATGCCTTAAAATGGCCTTAACATAAGTACTATGAGTTACAACATGCTTCTTTTTCTATAAGTCATATGCATCTTATGATTTATTGTTGATTACCAATTACTTCTCTAGTAGAAATGGACAACATGTTGCTTTCTCTATGTGTTGTATGCAAACATGGAGCTACTCTCACAAGAAATTGTGTATCAAGATCACTTGTCCACCAAGGATGAGAGAGTATTTGATTGTCAATATACACATATCATGAGTAGTTGTATTCTTTTTGGTATTTGATAATGAGTCGATTATGTCATGGGTTTATAATTTAAAAGGCTTAGGAAGAGGTGGGTATAATCAAGCATATTCAGTCTTATTCTTGCATTATCTTTTTGAAATTGTAAAATTGCTTTGATTGACTTTATTACTTTTTGGCTATGTACAACAAGACTTGTGCAATCATATGTTGAAGTTATATACAAGATTTTGGATTGTACATGTTGAGAGGTAAGCCATATTCTATTTTATCCTATTTTTTGTAGTATTTTATCTCACCGCTTGGAGTTGCTTACTCCTTATTTCCAAGTACAAAATATTTAATCTATGCTTTTGATGACTTGGATCAATACAACCTAGTCCACAATTCAATATATCCTGAAGTATGAAACCATCCCTTTTTTCTCTTTAACTTCAATTAGTGTCAATCCATTCACATTGAATTTATTATAAGCAAAAGAATCCACTTTCAATTGCTCTTGCACCATTACAAAATGTTCATCTTCCCTAGATATTTCCTAGTGCAATGAAGTTCTCCCAAGTTTGTTTGATAATTTAACTAATTTTGGTAGGTCTTGTAGAAGCTAAGCTACTACATCTGCAAGGAATGAAAGTAATATAAATCATGAAGGAGATCAAACTTGAAATTTATATTAAGAGTCATAGAATTAACAAGCATGGAAAATGTTGAGAACTCCGATTGATTTGATATAGAGTTATTGTGCATAAAAGAGTCCATATTTTGTAGAATATTTGCTAAAAAGGTATATTAATCTTCTAAGTTTATTGGCTTTTGGTTTCTTATACTATCTTTTCTACTATCAATATCTTATGAGACTCTCTACAAGTACGAGCTATAAATCTATACAATTCAAATGAAGGCGGATGAATGTAGATTGTAGGATGAAAGATGACTTTAAGATTGGAGGGGTATGAGAGTATTAGGCACCAGAGACCATAGAGTTTATTTAGTTGATAAATTTTTCATTTATTATCATCCTTATTTTGCCAAAAATAAAAAAGAAACCCCAAGATCCCTTTTCTCTCCAAGCTCCTTAAAGTTTGTCATAGAAAAAGGAGAAAAAGGTCAAGAATTATATAGGTTGTGAAGAAAACAACATGTCTTTGTTAGTATGAAAAAAAATTGCATCATTCCTTTATTGTAGTTATTGTTATAACCAATGGAAATGATATATAATGATGTTTATTTTCTATTTTCCACAATGTTTTGTATGTCATGAAAACATTTGATTATTTTCCATGGAATGACCCTATGAAGTAACTTGCCACTATCATTTTTTTAAAGTGCTCTCATAGTCAAAGCCCTCCTTGATATGCTTTGACATAAATGGACTTCTGCTTTCATAGTTCTCTAAGTCAATCTTGTTTATTTCCAACATGTCCATTATTCACATATATTAATGATTGACATTCTACATTGACAATGTGTTCAAAACTCACCACTATTAGACTTGGAAAATTCAGTCATAAAATTGGCCCTTGAGCACAAAACTACGACTCTAGTTTCTCATTCAAAGATATGATCAGGACAATGTTATAAACCCCATGTAAAACTTGTTATTGTTGTACCAATTTATGAAACCTAATTCCAATATATGAAAGTCTTCAAACAATATTGAAGTCGAGATATATCACCATTTACAAATAAATTCTTAGCATATATGACTCCTTAATTACTTGAGAGCTACCATAACTTTTTAGTATCAGTTGGAGTGCCCATACACATATAAGAAATAGTTAAAGATCAAGGGTAGCAGCTTCTATAGGAAAAGTCTCAAGCCCCAATGGCCTGTCAATGACAATCAATTTGATTAGTGTCAAAGAGTAAGATGTTTTTTTTTTAAACTCTGAGTAGTGTCAATATTTTGATGCTTATTGTCATCGACAGTATAAGTAACCTGTCAAATCATCTCTACAAATCATCACTATTTCAACACATTCTTTCATCGAGAGTATGATAGAAGTGTCGAATCATCTCTACAAGTTGTCACTATTTTGACACATACATCGTTGAGAGTATGGCGGACCTATCAAATCATCTCTCGTGATCATCTATATTTTGACACATCTTGCCATCAATGGTGTGCAATACTCATCAAATCATCTCTCACGATCATTGATATTTTGACATTTTGAACTAGTTGTCTGATGTTGCCATGTGACAATGATGACAATAATTTTCAATGAATATTGTTGTTGATACATCGACAACCTTCTTGTGCATTGAAATTGTGAGTCCCATTTACCGACAATCATTTTTTGACATTTTTTGAGTTGCAATTTCAATGGATGCACATCAAAAAAGTCCAAATTTACTAGTGACTCATTCAAAAATAATTATTTAGTTTGATTTTCCAAAGATTCAAACATGCAAAATTTTATTTTTAATAAAAATTATTGAATTTTATAGATTGTTTGGTTAGGACCTTAAAATGGATTACCTTTATCAAGATCTCATTAGTTTACTATAAATATTTTGCCTCTCCTTTTATGGTAATTTCTTTTGAAAATCATTTTCTCTATAAGTAACATGTTAAACATGGATAACCTAAAGTTACACTCATAGACATTATTGTGATGGTATTGCTTTCACTTTTATGGGGGCCAAGGTTTTTAAATGGGTAGAATTTTGTTTTGATAACTAATATAATTTTGTTGATGATTTGGATAAGAAAGAAAAAAATAATTTTTATTTCTTATGTCACTATAGAGGAATTTTAAAAAATTATTTCCCTAACCTCCTTAATAGAATCTCCATGTTCATTAAGGAGGCTCTTGTAGCCCCTTTAATAGTTCTAAACCTTGTATATACTTCCTCCACCCATAACCCAACCACTTTGTAGCCCTCTTATCCTCTTTCAATTAAGAAAATTTTCTCTACATCACCTCATGATGTGGCCTCTTGCTCAACTCATATTGAGGTTGATCCTCCTCCTATCTATTGTCCTCAACTACTTCTCCCACCACCTAGATTATTGATCCTCCTCTAAAACCTAAAAGGGATAGACCCTAAAGAAGAATGCTCAAAATATAGTTCTAGACAATATAAAAAAGAGCAATATCAAAGAAAAAATATAATGCTCCTAAAATACATTGTACTCAAATCCACTACTTCCATTTCAGTTAACACTAAGTTTTAAAATAACAACCAAATAAAATTACCATTTGTATCATATCTATTGTCAAGGAACTATAAAAATTTATTAAATGGCTTAAGAACTATCAAGAACTTTCTATTTAACCCCTCATGAACTCTCCCTCATGGCTATAGTAAGGATACTAGTCCACACAACCAATTTGGTATACTTACATGAATTGGGCATGATAATCCTAGCAATCTCCAAGTTTAGTGTGAATCTCATTCTGATGTTTATATAATCCCTATGAATATGGTCTTGAATGGAGCATCCTTACACATCATGAAGGATAAATATATGGAATCTAGCACATAATCCAATAGTGACCCTAATCTTGATTTTGATGTTCTACCTAGATTAAGATCAATATTAAATGGCTAGAGTTTCTCCATAACCATTATTCTTTCCAAGACTACTAATATTCCTCATAAGACATTGGATTCCTTGGAAGAGGTTTTAAAAAATTGCTAAGGGATACTAATGATAGAGAGAAACCTTTTAGGATTTACCTTTTCTTAAGAGATAGAATATTGTACTATAAAATCCAAAACCTTGTATGTCATAAAGGAAATACTAAATAGTGGATTCATAATTCTAAAATAAATTAAAAAAATATCAATTTGTCCAAATTATTTGATAGCTTTAGCTAACCATAAACACTACTAAATAATATCCTCAATGGATATACAAGGCATCTCTTGGAATGTTAGGGAGCTTGGACTATCAAATATGAAATATTTTGTTAAAACAGTTATCAAATTAATAAAAAATAAAGATATTATCTTCTCTCAAAAGTTAAAAGAAACAAAATTTTTACTAGAAATTAGCCTTAATTATATTTAGATGTAGATCATATATTTGACCAAAACACATTTCAAAAATAAAGGTGGCATTGTATCCTTCATCACCAATAAGTGGGAAGAAAAGGACAATGAAATAGGAATCTCCCCATGAAATCACATAGTATGGATAGTAATGGAACTAATATTGGTTTTTGTTTAATCTATGCACCAAATATCTAGTCAATGTTGATTGTACTTACTTTTTTCTAAAAACTACAAATAAAATAAGGTTTCTCCAAGATGTAGGAAGGTATAATATCAATGATGAAAATGATGTATAAAAATTCCACAAAAGCATCCTTGTATAATTGCATGATTATACTAATCTCATCTCTGATTTTCACTTCATTCTTGTAAAGGACATATATGTATCATTTTTTATTTAATATTTTGTGTTTTTCATTGTCTTTGCAGTGTTATAATGATAACATCAAAGTTGCTTCTTTCAAATCTAGAAATATTCATAGGACCCAACCATGTATCATGAGAGATAAAGATGTGCCCTATGCTCCACTTACAATAGCTATGAGTGATAATTGTCAAAGATTACTTTAGCGATGAATCTTCACCATTTGGCTATCCCATCTCATGGGTCGATCGCCATTTGGTGAATAGTGCATGTAACATAGGTCAACTGAGTCGCTAGATATTTATTAGATTTGGGTCCAACACCCATGGTAGTCACCCAATAGTTATCATATGATTGGTCAAAAATATCAGTCCAATTGCCAATCTAATATACATTTTGGATACATTTATTTTAAACATTTTCCATCCTTTTCATGTTCTTTCTTATTGGCCCATGTTTTTTCACCATTACTACAACCAAATAATTTTTCCTTGGGTTGGGCATCGCCTACCATTTTCCTAACATGTGTCAACCATCATCCTCATTTAGCCAACTATTTCCTATTGTGGGCTTGCATAGGAAGGTGCATTTCTCCTACATTTGACATTCCTTCTTGTTAATCCTGTGTAATTTACCAACTTAGATTGGACTATAAGATATTATTATTCTAGACAATTCACTCTTTTCTAGCCTAGAGACTGGCATTTCTTATTGTTGCCAAAGTTTTAGAGTGCTGAGTGCATTTCCTATTGACTCATGGACCATGGTTCTCATAAAAGACAAGTGATTTTGAATTTATTTTTTATGTTGACAGTCGTATCGGTACAGTAGTACTAGTTATTTTTTTAGTTTTATTGTCCAATGTCCATTAGTGATTGGACATCTCACATGCTAAGATAGCCTATATAGGTTTGTGAATTATATTGGGTAGTACTATAGACTATAGTAACATAGTAGTAGTACCCTTTTTTTAGAATGAATCATATTATTGTTATTATATGTAGTCTAAGTAGTCTAATGTCACTATTCACAATCTTTGACTTGTCACTATTTGAGTCTTTTATTCAACAACTAAGTTGATTTATTTTTTGCAACCTTTATCAGTTTGCAATGTCAAACAAGAGGGTAAAAGGGGTTCTAGTAGGATCCTTGAAAGCCAAGAGAGGCCACCATTACCAAAATTTGGAACAATATCATCATATTTTGGTGGTGAAAATGTTGGCAACCTAGAAGATTCACAAGTTAGATCTCCAATGCTTATTTAAAAAGGAGATTCATCACAAGTTGGAGACTCAGGCCATATTGATGAAGTTCAAGTTGGTGAACCTAATATCTCAGTCAAGGATGAACTTGAACATGATTTGGAGGCACTCCCCTAAGTAGGGAGTCATAAACTAATATTATAGAGTTGGAGTTAGTTCCAAACTAGTCAGGTGAGAAAACCAAAAGTGATTCCATAAATCATGTTCATGCACAAAAGGGGAAAAGAAAATTGGAATTAAAGAAAGATTGATCTCACTGAAATCTTTTCAAAAGGAATTTTCAACTAGAATGGGTGCAAAAGTACTATTTCATTGAACCAGTGGCCAATCTAATTGATGGTCAGCCTCCTGTAGAATATAGATGTAAGATTTGCATAGAGATAACAAAGAAGGAGAAGAGGTTGTAGCTTAAACTTGATACCATAGAAAAGCATGTCGATAAAGTTTACAAAAAGGAAAATATAGATGGAGTTGAAAAATCCATGCTAACTTGGAAAAAAAAGGACAATTGTTTGCATAGTAGGAATGCCAAAATATATGAGTTACACTAGCAGTTACGGGAGAAGTATTTTATAGTAAAAGGTTCCATTGAAGATTTTATTAGGAAAGCACTAGAAGTGAAAAATATGAAAAAATTAGTTCAATTAAGTGTGGTCTTTTATATTTTGAGTAGAGGACATTCTATGATAGACTACCCTTCAATTATTGCCTTATTGCACTTTTTCAAAGTTTGAAACTATCCAAACAATCACTGGTTAGTAAACAATGGGTGGGAATGGGTTAGATGACTTGCACAAGTTGAAAAAGAAGATGTGAAGAAAAAAATAAAACACTCAAATTTCATTGCATTGTCTCTAGATGAAGTTACAGCAATTGATAGTACTTCCTGGGTGTGCATGCATGTTTATATTGTAAACGATCTTTGTTGTTAGCCCTTTCTACTATCTGTTGCTAGATTGAATTGTAGTGTGACAGCTAAAAAATTATATGATTTACTAAAGAGTACTCTAATTGAATGTAGAGGTTTGGATAACATGAAGATTGCCAAAAAGTTGGTGTATGTTGGAGCAGATGGAGCTTTGGTTATGCAAGGTCATAAAGGCAATTTTTGCAAAAAGATCAAGAATGATCTGGCATCCTATGCTATCCTCATTCATTGCATGGCCCATCGAATGAATCTAGCTATTATAATTGTCAACAATTTTGGTTGTGTAAGTAAAGTGTAATCTCTAATAAAAGAGATTTACCAATACTTTTGTTGAAGTCCAAAACAAATCCAAGAATTTCAACACTTTCCTCAAGGACTTACTAATGGGAGGAAGTTTCTTAAAAACAATAATACCAAATGGATCTCTTTGGATGGATAAGTGCATTGAGTAATCTCTGTATATCTTTCATTGCTTGGACTAATCCACTCTATGTGAGACAAATTCCCTCAGCTATATTCAAGTCTAACTGATGTTAAGATACTCTTAATTTTGGCAGTTATTCTCCCCATGCTACAAAATATGAGAAATATTATAAAAAAAGGTTCAAAAAAAAGCTATATACATTGTAGAATATAATAAGCTACATAATATGACATGTAATAGCTTGGAAGCTCTATATTGATTACTACCATTAGATGAATCAAAGTTTGCAAAGTGGTTGAAATCACAAATTTTAACAATCCTAGGAACTTTTTACATATTGGTGCAAACGATGAGCTATGTGCTAGGGTACATGGAGTTGACATACTAATGTAGTACTATGCCCACGTCAACTCCAACTCCAACCCCAACAAAGTAGGAAGTGAAGTAGAATCAAAAAAATAGAAGGTACTTTCATGTGTTACAAGTGAAGACTTCAAGAAGATCAAAGACTCTATGCTTGACTCTATCAAGCAAGTTTGCTACAATCTTTCATCAAAAATTAAATTCAAATTCCCTCCAAAAGAATTGCTCAAAGAAATTTTAATTTTTTTCCTCAATATTGGTCTCTAAACTATCTAATTGATTTTCAAAGAAGGATGACGACTTTGATTCAGAAATTTTGCAAACCTAAATTAATCAATAAAGTGATTATAAATGAAATTTTAGATGAATCTCAACTAAGAGATCAATCATATTCTTTTGCAAATATAATGAGGGAACAATATGATCTTATGGAGAATCCAAATGAACAAGGAGTGGTAACAAAGCTTTGAAAAAACTTTGGTGAGAGCAATCAATTGAGAAAGTCAATACTAGAATATTTCAAGCTTATTGATTTATGTTTGATAATGATATTGGGTTCAATGGAGGATAAGAGAATTTTTAGTACTTTGGGCTTCTTGAAGTCAAAGGTTAGAAACATATTAGACAAAAATTTGGATTATTTTTTGAGGCTCTATAATTCTATGTATGAGGTAGATAGTTTCCCTTATGACAAGGCTCTCAGAATTTGGAGAAACAAATTTTAAAGAAGAGTGATGGCCAACATTTCAAAGCCAAGTGGTAGTGGTAGTGGTGGTGGTAGTGGAAATAGCAGTGGTATTGGCAGTGGTGGTGGCAATGGTTCATGTCCTAATATTGGAAGCAATGAAGATGATGTTGACTTTAGCATGCATACTAAGACTAATAGTGAATCTAAAGAAAACACAATGAACAATGAAATTTTATATGCAATAAATGAGAAGGATTCTAATAATAATGATGATGAGCCAGTCCAGGTGGAGTGGCAACTATAGCAGCTTCTCAACTTCAAGTTCTAACTTCTGCATGAGTCAAGTAGTAGGCTAGTAGCTCTGATGTAAGACTTTATCTACTAATTAATTATGTTTGTAGAAGTTAATTTATAGCCTTCATTCACTATTCTTTTATAGATGCTTAAATTATTTTTTGAACATGTTGATGTTACAAACTTACATGTTGAGATTTTTGTTGATTGTATTTTTTAAATATGTTGAGATTTTCATTTATTCTAGTTTTAATACAATAGTACATGTTGAACTTGAGATTTTCATTCATTCTAGTTTTTAGACATTTTTACTTTTAGATTTTCATTGATTCTAGTTTCTTTAACAAATTGTAACATAATGAATTTAACAGAATAAGCTTTATTTTTTAAAAAAAAATTATAATTTATAATTATAAATCAGCTTGTAATATAATGCATTTAACAATTACAAAAAATTGCACAACCCTTTGCAAATGAGTCAATGTCAAATTGAAATGACCCTGAATTCCCTTTTTTAGATACAAGGGAGCAGCAATAGTTGTAGGTTGGTTTGTAATTGTATATATAATTAGATTATTACTAAATAATACATTATATGTTTATAATAACATTTCCAATTAAACAAAATTTTCAAGTAGGAGTAGGGAAATTTTTTCTATTTGCTCTATGTAGTAATAGTATGCCAGTGCCTGGCTGTCCAACTATCCTGATATGCTGGCTCTTGATTCCTGTAACAATTAACATTAAACAAAATTGAAATTAAATTCAAAACTTGAAATTAAAGAGCAACAAGTAACAAAATAATTATAGTACTATCACTTACTAAGTTGTTACTTCTTAGTGCTATCAACTATGACTACCACTGACAACAACAGTAACAATTTATGAAGATGACCTAGCTTGAATGAAGTTCTTTAGGGTGCTCCATTATACATCATTTGGAAGCTCTATTTGTTTTCGGTTGTAGCTAAATAGTTGTAACCTCACAACAATGAATACTTCAAAGAGAGTTTTTCATGAATTGAGGACTTTATTTATAACTGCACTCATTCTTGATAGTGGTTTGATGCAACTTGAAATTCTCTCTGGAGTGGTTTCCTTAGGAAAGTTTCCTAAATCAAAATTCATGGTGTTCTGCAACCTTTTCATGTAATCTTCTTTTCCAATGAATTTTTCATCTAAGTAAGCTGGATTTGGTAATCCAACATTTAGCAAGTTCAGTATGATCTGATTCATCTTTATCAAGTCTTTGGAAGCAGATTTGAGAGCTTCATCTATTTCCATTACTTGTTCATAATTATGACACATAGCAAAGGTCATTACAAATGCATCCAAGTGGTTGTTTATTCCATGGTTTGTCAAATCCCTATCACTGGATTTTTGTGCTTTATTCAAAATTTGTTTAACAATATTTTTAAGGAATTGGTAAAGATTCATCTTTTACCCTCAACATCTTTTTTTAAATTTTCAAAGACAAGTGTGAGATTGCTATTTAAATCAAGCCATTCAAACAAACTATCACCATTCTTCATTATTTTTTTTCCCAATTTTCTCATTTGATAAGCTTAACTATGTTTATTATATTATCCTTTACATGATGATCTTTGGAAGATGTCATTCTATTTTGTGCAATTACATTCTCCATCTTTTTCTTCATTTCAAACATCTCTATTTCACTCTTTTTTTGTATTTCCTCTAGTTTCCCTTGCCAATTATATGCTTTCTTTCTCTCATCCTCCAATTTCTTCTTCAAATCTTGTATTGTCTTTGTAGTAGTTACCTCTTTTTTCTTCTCATCCTCAAGTTCCCTTTTCAAATCATGGATTGTCTTTGCAATGGACTCCTCCTTTTTCTTCACATTGTTCAATTCCTTCTTCAAATCATGAAGTGTTTGAGTAGACTCCTCTTTCTTTGTGTTCTCCAATTCCTTCTTCAAATCTAGGATTTTATTTGCAATTGACTTCTCTTTTTTTCTTGCATTCTCCAATTCATTCTTCATATAGTGGATTGTGTTACTATTTGCAGTAGCACTAGACTTTTTTTTCTTTGCATTCTCCAATTTCTTTTTCAAATCAAGGATTGTTTTTATAGTTGACTCCTCTTTTTTCTTCATATTCTCCAATTACTTCTTCAAATTGTGGATTGTGTTCACACTAACTCCTCTTTTTTCTTCTCATTCCCCAATTCCTTCTGCAAATTATCAATTATCCTTGCCTTAGACTCCTCTTTTTTCTTTTCATTCTCCAATTCAATCTTCAAATTATTATTTTCCTTGATAGCAGACTCCAAGTCAATTTTCAATTTATTGTTGAACTGTGCACTACTCTCTATAGACTTGAACAACTATGTAGTAGAGGCTTTTTCATGCTAAATTCTTTTTTTGCGCTCATCCAATCTTTTAGTCAAATTTTTCACTTGTTCTTTCATGTTTTCTTTCTAGACAATTTCTTTTGTAGGAGAATAATTCTTTATCCTGTTCTGCAAGTCTTTGAACCTATTGTCTGCTGCTATTTCCTTGGCTTTCACATTATCAAGCTTTGCCTGTAACTTTTCTATTTGCTTTGTAAGCCTTTTATTTTCCCTCTTTGGTGTCAGAAGTGTAGAGTAGACTATTTTGTTGTTCTCTTTTGATATATTGATTTTGTCAATATTTTTCACTTTTGACAAATCTATTTGAAAACTTGTAACTTGTACATCATTACAATTTATTACATTTTTTAGTGGATTAATATCTCTAGCTAGGGGCATAATAGCTATGAAGTTCATCATTTCATTGTTTGGATCATATGTTGGAAATATTCTGTTAGTAGATCCTTGACATTCAACAACTACATCACTTTTCAACATCTTCATAATTTGCCTATTTCTTTTTCTTGTATAATCAAACTTTGATGCAAACTTGTTCAAACTAAAATATGAGTTTGCTAACACAATTGAGTTTTTGAAAGGTGAATTATCAGTTGTATTGTTGTATGCTCCTCCAACTCCAGTTAAACTTACTCCACCTACAATTGCATTTTGAGGATTGCCAACATACTGAAGATGGCCCATTCCAAATCTTGGCATTTTAGGACTATTTTTGGATTTTGTGCAAAAGCTACTAGTGCATACATTGGTGAAGTAACCATTGATATTTTTTGCAGTGTAATTGTCGTAACTTTTTTCTTTTTTGCACAAGGTTTATCCATGCTAATGCAACTACCACTGCTAGTGGGATCAACTACATTTGAATTTGAAGATTTAACAAATAATGTGTTGAAATGACCTTCAGAAGTAGAAGTATAATGTTTTTTTCCCTTTCTATATGAATCATCTTCAATCTAATTAGAGAGTCCAATCATTGGTTTACTTTCTCTTTTGGGTGGGTCTAGTACTGGAACTGGATTCCAAATCCCTTCACCACTTACACCAATGGGCCCTATACCTACATAACCCATTTTTGTATCATAGTTGCCCCTTTACTATATGTTTGTTTAATAGAATCACTCATTTGAAGATTAACAATTTGTTTACCCCTAGTTGACCTAGAATCCTAAATACCTCGAATGCTACCATCAAACTCAAGGTCCTTCTATCCTTGAATATCACTGTCACTACAACTGCCAAAATCATATAGTATAGTTGGATGCTCTTTATTCTAATAATCGCTAAAAATTTCATCCTCCTCAATTTTTTCAAAACCTATTGATGTCTTTGTTTCACCCAAATTTTGTCTCATTTCTCAAAAATCAGTCATCTTGGTTTGACACCACAATTCATATGTGCATGCCTATTTAGTTGCTTTCAGCATAGACCTCTTAGAAGGTTGAGATGCTTTCTTATAGAAATTTAAGTATGTTAGAGGCTTTGATTTGTGTGACTCTGATATATGCAATTTCATAATTTGGGATGACAATTCTTGCATTGAAATATTATTCTCTATTGCATGTTTCTCCATCTCTTTCTTAATCTCACCCCACAAATTCTTGTCTTTTAAATTTTCTATCAATGGCATCTTCTGATGTTGATATTTGCTCACAGAGTTCCCATTGGAAATAAGCCTTGTTTTTATTATGTTTAGTGGATCATAATTCTAGTGACTGACAAAATCACAACCAAAAAAAGTTACCAATTCATTTGCCAATCTGAAAGTCTTCGCTCAAATGTGAGGCCTCCAATTGTGAAAGGCAGGGAAGGAAATATCATTTTCTTTTGTTGTCCAGTGAAAAGTTTATCTGCATTCTCTATCTGTCATACATATTCTAATGTAAAAAACTTTTCTATAACATGCATTGGAAGTTTGCATGGTTCAATCACTAGACCATAAAACCTTAAGATAGTGTACTCTTCCATGAAGAACCAGTCAACCAATTGAATTTGACTTCTCAATTGAATGCAATCTTTACAAGACATAGGCAATCTAAGCATTAAAATCCTTGTATTTTTTGGTAAATAGGTGCCAAAAAGAAGTCTACAAAATGGTTGCAATTATTATTGTTAGCAGTCATCCTCATCTTATGTGTCCACTCATATACTGGACTTGGAGTCTTTGATTTCTTTTGAGTTTTCTCATAAAACTTATAGAACCCAATATCAAGCTTGTTGTTCTCTATCTCAAATATTGGGCAATGTTTTGCTAAAAGAAGGTATCACAAGTAACTTATGAACCTAAATGTTTTTGTATTGCCTATAGTTGTACTTTGTTTAATCATTAGTAATCGTTGTTACATAGATTTAACAATGTGTTAAACAAAATTATATCTTACATTTACCTTCTCAACTAACTAACCTTGACAATAGAAATTATAAATCATTTAAATAACACTGACCTCCACTTCTTTGTTACTATCCAATCCCAGAAAAAATTATAACGAAGAAATAGTATTCTAAACCCATGGTACAAAAATATCATATTGATAAGGAGGCTTATAGCTATGTCCAATGTAACACTAGTAGATGACTCTGAGTTTATTAAACTTTTAATATATGAATCTTGAAAAACTCTTTTCAGTTTCTCATAAGCCTGTGCTAGTTTATCCAAGTCAATGTGCTTATTAAAGCTTTCTAGTTTAAACCCTAGCCCTAAGTCTAATAGATCAAAAATTTCACTCTCAGTTATGGATAAAATTTCTTTCCGAGTGGTTTGGTTTACAATTGCCTTTCTATTTTTATCATAATTCTAAGCACATAGCATTACAATTTTAGGGCAAGGGAATACTTCGGGTATAGTAAAGTTTGCTAATCCAATAACCAAAGCAGCTAGTTTATTTTTATGTGCACGAATATTGTTGTTATATTTGTAATAATTTCTCCCCTTTTGTGGATCTTTTCACTTATTAAACAATGAATGTCTAACTCCCATGATTCCAAAATCTCCATAGATAATAGGATCAAAAATATCATGACATTCATTGGTGAAACCTAGGATTTGTATCACTTGCTCGAGTTTTATAATGTCTTTCTTTTCCTTTATGCTTGCACTCATACTGAAGGTTTTTGACTTTGTCTTGCCCATGCCTACTACTGGCTATTACACAAAATTCTTCTTCAAACCCTATTTTAGAAAATTGTAAAGTGTAAACCTAAGTTAATACAAATCAAGATTTCTACTACTACAAATTGCAATAAAAAATAATTTAAATACCTAGAATAGAGATTCGATAAGTGGTGTTTTCCTATAATACTCAAGTTTCACATTGATAGTCTTTAGAACACAAAATGGAATTTAGCTAGTCTTTGAAAAGTTGAAATTTGAAAACCTTATCGAAAAGGTAAATAGTTAAAAGTTAAAATGAAAGTATTAAGTAATTAATGGTTTTAGGTACTTCACTAATAGTATGTACAGTGTACATGTAAACAACATAAAGAATCAATAATGTAGTAATGTACATAACTATTATAATAAAAAGTAAAAATTTATTACATTAATATACATTTGAATTTTTGAAATGTGTTCATTTTTAATAAATTAATAAATAAAAATTGAACTTAATTGTTGATATGATTTTCGAGTCAATTTGAGGAATGTTATCATTGTTGTCAAGAGTCATTCAAAATTGTGACACTTATCAAGGACACGTGTCACAATTCTAAATGTTTCTTGACAACAACAATAGCAAATCCAAAATTCATCTTGGGTCATTGCCATTGGTGTTGATCTGCCTTTTACTTAACAATCACAACATTGCCAAGTCAGAATCAAGTAATAATTTTTTTAAAAACTAAACATAATTATTATTAATATTAACTAAGTCCTAACACTTAATTGAGCTTTGTAATGACCAAACACGTGTCACAATTCCAGATGAATTTAGGCACATGAAAAATATTCCTTAAATTGGTCTAAAATTCATCTCAGGCCATCAATCTTTCTTGTAGTCAACGGTCAAGATTTTGAGTAGAATCTTCAAGTACACATGTCCCAATTTTGGGTAGAAGTAGAATTTAACTTTAATCTTTTAAAATTTAGCCTGAAATAGAGTCACACTCACTGATCTATCATTCATTGTATGGTCCAAATCAAATCATGAATCATTAAAACTTAAACCTTTCGAATAACTGATATTAATTATTTAAACAAGGTTCCATAGCAACTAAGTTTGTGGCAAAAAAATTGATTTTAAAAAATATTAGCATGAAAATAATTTAAATAGCATATTAATTAATATAGAGAAAAATATAGAAATAAATATTGTTAAAGAAATTGTTATTAATTATTTTTATTTTATTTTTAAATTTGAGCATGTCAAAATCATGATATTAATTTAATTATTTATATAAAATAATATATATAATATATAATTTATAATAATTATTATAATAGTTATAATATTATATAAATAAAGGATTTTCTTTTCTATTATAGAAATGATTTTCTTTTCTATCATAAACTTTTTATTGTAAAGATGGTATGAAAAATTCAATGAAGATATATTAAATTTTATTAAAAAAATTGTTCGAAGATATGAAATAATAATGATAATAGTTTAATCTAAATAAAATAATTAAAATTTAAAAATTTAATTACAAATGCTATATTTTTACTCATATTTATTATTTAGTTTCAAAATTAAAATGTAATATAGATTAATTATCTATAAATTATTAACATATATTGAAAATTGTGATAATTAATTATAAATTATTCTTCATCATTTAAAATATTTCATAATGAAAAAAACTTAGGTGACAAGATAGGTATGAAATAAAAAATTGACACATAAATTATCAAAATTTTATTTAACTTTGTTAAGGTTATAATCTATAGTTTTCCTTGAAATCTACTCTTATTGCTCTATTTGTTTTAACCAATCAGATTAAAGGAAAATAGTTTTAGAAATTAAAAAACTTTTAAATTATACATTTTACTTTATCAATATTAAAATTTGATATGTAGAAGAAAAATTATGAAAATTGATTGGTTGATGTTCAATAGCTTAATCAATAGTTTGAAAAAGTTGATGCCTATAGTTCTGTAGCCTACGACACGAACTAATTATGATCACCCTATAGAGAATATAGAGTCGAATCTTCGAACACATTTTTACTATTATACTATATATTGTAATTAATTGAACTATTTGTAAATATAAAAAATTCCAAACATTGATAATAAAAATATACCAATACTTGAACACATGAAAACTTATAAATGTTATAGAAAAGATAAATAACTTTTTGTCTCAAATAAAAATTAAAATATCATAGCTATATCATTTATGTGTGTCACTCAAAACATAATATGCTCAATTAAATAAACATTGATATCTTAGTAATAGTGTACAAATACTACTCTTATGTGTACTACTCTTATGTGTACAACTATTGGGGTAGCAATGTATATGCATAGAGTAAATCATATCAATAATATGTCTCACAAATATAAAAGGTGAATACTAATAAATGTTTTGTATTTTCTTATGAAATGTGTGAGATTTTCAAAAACTTTTAGTGTTAAACTAATGGTCACTTAAACCTTTGTTTTGGTTATAGGTTGTATTTTATATAATAATGTGTTATTTTTATAACAACAAATATTTTTTTGTTGTTGAAGTATTTGTCATTTTGTGTTATATATAGAAGTGATAAGTGATAACTGAATTTAAATTTAAATAACCATGGCATTTTTTATTTAATTCAAAATATGATAAAAAGTTAAAAATATTATGGTGATCATGATATTTAAATAAATTTACATTTCAAAATAGGAAGAAATAAATTATCTAATTAATATTCAATATTTTATATGAACATTTATATATAAGTTATAATTTGAACTTTTCATTTTCAAATCAAATTTCAATATTATCTATATAATTTAAATTACATAATCATTGATCAGGTTTCAGGATTTATGATTCATGATACATGATGTTACATGTATCATAAGGTTAACTTTAACAAACTATTTTTTTAATTTATTTAATATTTTTAAATAAATTAATAATAGTTAAAACTATTATAACTATTAACTATTAACTTGCATGGCCCTGGCCCTTGCGTTCATATATTATCGAATTTTACAAGTTTTGAATTTAAAGGACATACATGTAACAAATTTACAAATTTTCATTGGATAATTTTCAATTGAACAAATTTTTTTACTATAAATCATTAATCAAATATGAAACCATTAAAAGGATTATTGACACCCTTTTTTTGTTTCTAACTTTATAACTATTAACAAATTTTTTTTTATAACAAAGTCGTAGGCTAACATATCAATAGTGCATTAAGATGTCGAAAACAAAGTCGTAGACTAATAGGAACAACAATTTGAGAAGCCAAAAACTATTGTTTTCATTGATAATATTTTAGAGTGTACAATGTACATAATACTGAGTCATAGCATAGATATTCAAAATAGTTGATTAAATTAGCCTAGTTTTACTATTTCATAATTTATATTAAAGGCCAAGGCCCAATCCAAAGAAAAAATAGACATCTTAAAAACATTTTTTTTCCCAAAGGGTAAGGGTCAAGGAAATAGGATTCAAGAAATAGGGACCGAGGGCTTGAAGCCTTCAATCAAAAAGGTCTTCAAGTTCCTCCGTGAGGAATCTATTGGAGAAGATGATGTCACTAAACTTGTCTAGCCATGTGAAGTCAGTCTCATTGACATCATCCAACAACAACCACTTATGTCGCAAATCTCTTCCAAGCCATGCCCACTTTTGATGGTGAGTCAATTATCATTCATTTGTGACGAGCAAGAAGGGATGCTTTTGTACAATGCTCCCTATGCCTTGCTCCTAGCACTTGTATGCTACGTCTACAAAAGGGATACCAATGCCTGACCCCAGTACCTACTCGACCAATACAAAAAAATTTACATCATCTTCTAAAGTTTCCTTAACAATGTTATGTAGAAGCATCAGAATGTCTACTTGATTACCTCCAAGGTTAAGAAGAGACGCGAGAAAGTAGGGGGTAATATCTCTCGACACACAGTACCTCTTATCATTTCTTAAGAATTCATGGCCGAGGACCATGAATAAAGCATGGTAGATAAAAGGACTTTAGGCATCTAGTTTGCAAACCATGGGAAGCACATTGTCGGGAATCCTACCCAAAAAGGGCTTTTGCAAAGCCATTGTAGTGAATTTTAAGCAAATTGGCATATCCATGACTAAGATTCAGGAAACTCTAGAAACCAAATTCAGATTGAAGAATTTGAGAAATGATAATGAAAGGGGAAATTAAGAGGCTATTTAATGGCAGTTGCATTAAATTGTTTGGTGTTCACGATCTTTCATATCTTTTTTTTGTATTCCTATTAATTTTGAAGTGTGTGAAATGTACTCGCATTAATGTCAAGCAGTCGAAAGTGCCTAACATTGAGTACATTCTAGTTAATGGTTTGCCAAAACTTTTCACATGTCTCCATTTTGAAGAATTTCATGTAACTCTAGTTATTTTCAAGCGAGTGGCCCCAAAATGCATCTTTTGTCATTAATCTCTAATTAATCAATGATCTATGAAACTATTGTATTAAAAATATGAAACTTGAAAGTGATGGTAGCCGACTTGGTAATAGTAACACTATCATAACAATGTTATGACATTATTAATAATAGACCTAAGATAGTACACAAGTTGAAACTTGAAGTGACTACTCAATAGTCGGTATAGTCACTAGCCAATACATGTGCAAATTCACTTTCAGATTAAACAATTTTTCAGTTTACCACTAAAGATTAGCCAAGACCATTATTATTCATTTTCCTTCAAGACAAGTAATTTTCCTTTGACATTACTAATTTATTTTTGGCAAGAAAAAAAATGGCCATCATTTATTTATCTGTCAGCAAGAAAAAACATTAATTTGCCACATTTAAAATGATTTTTGCTAGGGCAAGAAAAAAGTCGCCAACATATGATATTTTATTTCCATATATAGAACAAACAAATTACCCTCGACATTAAAATTTTCCTACCCAAAAAATGTTAGATTCGTTAGCATTTTAGGCATTTTTTCGGGAGGGGTTTCTTAAAGTTATCACTGATAATTATTGTTACAATACAACATCTACTAAAATTAAATAGGTGGATAAAGTATGACAAGGTCGATGCAAAATCCTTGATTTTAATCACACTCAGCATTTCTAATCAATTCCAAAAACATATTTGGGTGTGACAACATCAAAGGAATCTTAGGATAGTCTATTTGCCATATATATAAAGTCCCAAAACATATAACTATCCTCCGTATTTAGTCAATTCTTAGACACTTAATATGAAATATGAAGAGAAAGTAGAGGATTTCATACAATTGGTGTCAAAACTATGACTACAACTTATAATGCTTAAAGAGGTAGAATATGCAATATCACTTGATCATATTGAGAACACTTCCTTCGTAACTAATTTATTTTTCATAATATTGATTATCATAAGTTGAATAAAGAATGAATTTTTTTCTAGAAAGGAATCCTCAAATCAATACAATGTCAGTCTAAGGATAGAGAAATGATCTTGTAACAACATTATAGAAGTTATTATAGAGAATGTTACAAAAGTAGCCATAGAATCAACAATAACAATAACATAATCCTTAGAAGGCCAACTCATTTTTCATATATATAGTACCAACATACGTGATACTTAAATTTTCTTGTATAATGTTTGAACTCAAATATATTCTAGAAAAAAAGTCACATTTTGTTACAATATTTCTCAAGAATGAAAATGACAACAATACTTGATTTCACCTCTTTATAGAAATAAAGAAATCAAAACTAATATTCCTTTAATCAATTCCAAGCCCTAAATTATTCCACTCAAATGACTTACATTCTCAAACCAAGTTATATATTAATCTTGACCAACTTTCTATTGTTTAAGTCAAAGGACTTTATCCACTCTTATTAATTTTTTCTTGAAATAATGTCTACATGTGGATATGGAATGATAAAGGATTTTTACCTTTTAATACATATAAAAAATGTAATAAATCCTACAAACCTAATAGAAATGAATGGATACAATGACATGTTTTTTAGAACAAAAATATATCATTCAATTGCTAACATTACAGAACAAATAAAATAAAATAAAAACCTAAACAAAATAGTATTGTGGGTGTGTCTCCTCTTGTGTAATTCAAAGAAATATATGGTACTTGTAAGTGCTACAAACTAACCTAACTGCCAAAAAAATGAATTTTATCTTTTGGCTATCTATTTGATCAATTCATTAAATGTTGAAAATAAAATGATTAATATTTGATCAATGAGTGATCATGTAGAAAACCAACAAATAGTTATGAGTAGCATTGTATAGATGTGAGTTATTCTTCTTAATTGATGGTAAATTCACTCTTTATTGTCTTGCATTTATATCTCTAGTACTGGAACCAAAATAGTTTCTTATTGTTAAAATCAAAAGAGACAATCTATCTAAAAAATACAAACCTTGCAAATTTCCAAATCATTGGTTTTAATAATTCACACTTCAAAAAAAGATAGAGATGTGTAAATTGGGTTAATATAAAAGGGGCACAAAAAAAAAATTATTCAAATGGGAAATATAAGGATGAAAATCGTCTGGGGGTTATTTTATGGACACTCATTCATAGGATATTTGACATTTCTTAAGGATGAGTAATTTTAAAAAGGAAAAAATCGTATGGGGCTAGGAAAAATTTAATAGGAAAGTTTTATCCTTTCATATTGTGATCCTTATACCCACAAAAGATATGTGATGTATTAAAAAATTAAAACCAAATTTAGAGGCCAACCTATAAACCAAACAATTACTAGGGACATGTAAACATCCAATCGTAGGCATGGTGTCGAAATGGCTTTTATATACCCATCATGTCTCTTCTCCTAATTCATTTGTACTCTATGAATATAATATACCTATGTGTATTGTATATTTCTTTCACGTTCCCATTGTAAGATCTCAACCCAAGACCTATTACTAATGAAATATTTATTTGTTAAGATGTAGGTATAACACTAATTTATTTCAAATCTCAAGAAAATTAGGAAGAGGACATCATAAACGGTATTAGAATATGATCATGTCATCCTATGCAAAAAACCTACTTTGATTACCATACAATCAACATTATTTATCCAACTTTTTTTCCTTTTTTTAGTCATAAATATAATTAAGTGTACTAATATTGCATTTTTATATGTGTATGTGTATTGAACTAATATCATATGCTACAACATTCAGATTAGATCTTGTGACTATGGCCTCCATGCTAGCCAATAGAAAACATCCCATCAAAGATGCAAAAACCTTATGAGCCGCAAACTCATTTTTAATAGATGCAGGTGAAAACAATTTAAACATAACATGATGGTAAAGCTTGATTCCTACGCTAAAAGTGTTAAATAGTCAAAGTTGACTTTTTTTTTTCAAGCTTCATTTTTTCCTTACTATGTGAAGAGTGACTGTGTACATGAGATAATCCAAGGGCTACTTCAGAGCCTAGGTTGGTCTATGATTTGCACCCTCAAGACTATGTCAAATATTTGTGTGGTCAAAAATCATAGAAACATTGATAAATCTAATAAAATAGGGGAGAGAGGGAAAAAAAAATAGAACACGATATGCAAATAAAGTAACACACACAAATCTACTACAACATATATCAAATTTTCATTTTTTCTTCATTGACATGAATTTGATTTTAATTTCACACATTTAATTGTTGTTTGACTCTCTATTAAGAGATCAATGAAATATCACAATTCAAGACAAAAAAATTTAAATGTTTGTAAACTATTCATTATTATCAGTGATGATTTATTTCTTTTGATTAAATAACTACAGATCTAGATTGAGGTTTTAACCAATCAATCTGTATTCTTTAGTTCTAACTACTTCAATCAATTTAGTTTTAACTAAGAAATATGTAGATTAGTTTTTTCTTGATTTCTTTCATAAAGGAAAAAATATGTTTGCATGATTCTTCATAAAGACATAATAGGGAGAAATTATCTCGTTCCAACAATAAAATATACATCAAAAATAAAATAGCACTCCTAGCCCAAAAATGCCCCCCTTGCCCCAAATTGAAATCAATAGAGGATCTTAATTACCCATCTTTCTCTATCATATTGAATTATGGTGAGTTTTTTTAGGCAAAGAGGAGGATGGCGACAAACATGCGAGATAAAAATGCTATGTACAAAGATGTGGGTGGAAAGAAGTCAAAATATAAAGGTAGGCATGGAGCCAAGAGAATTGATGTTCAAGAAATGCAGTGAATTGAAAAGCTATAATATGGCATTTGAAAACAAGATAGATGGGAGAGAAGAGAGTGAATATGGTCACTTAACCTAAAAATGCATCCAACATGGAATGCATGTTGTTCGTATCCTAATTGCGGTTCTCTAGATATCAGTTTAAAGTGGAGAAGGTTTCTATATGTAGACAGGGAATAACTACACTAGCTATAAGAACCATGTCTAACTAAGAAATTGCCACATCATCAAATTTTTAGAAATGTGGAAAGAAACTAGGTGAAACCCTAGTTCAAAAGTCAACCATTCATTTCATTAACCATAATTCAAGATTAGCAAAATAATTATTCATCAAGAATGTAATTACATAACATTATCCAAGGATGTCAAGACCTACACATCATCCATCCATCAAAATGTATGATTTAATACTATATTCAATGAGAATTATAGATATATTATCCATTGTACATAATTACATCCAAATGATGATCATAAGATGATTAAAATATATTCCATCGTATTAAAATATAACCCAATTGCCTTGAACATGTGTCCATCAACAAGTCCTAGTCTCCTCATCCATTGGACATCATCCATCCTCTATCTAAGTGGGAGTGTGGCCCATGTGTTTTTACCATGCCAACGAAATGTTTTTTAGTTCTGTTGGGATCCTTCCTAACATGAAGAATGCCCCTACCCTAGCAAAAGAAGCATAGTAACTCAAAACAAGAGGATCAAATAGATCCAGTCTAGCTGTGAAACATACTAATTTCTACATATGTCTAAGTGTGTCCTAATCATATAACATGGGAGGGAGAATACTAACAATATATCTACACATATGCATAAAAGAGATGAGTTTGGTCAAAGCACTTTAAGAGCCAGATTTAACTAATAGAAGAAACAAAACATACTATGTCTATTCTAATCAAGATTCACATAAAGAAAGAAAAATTTATATTGTATCCATTTCTATCCTTCCCATTTTAAAAATCTACATTAAACCCAATCATAAGGAGGTCTGAAAAAAACATTCATTCAAGTAACCAAAATTTGATGATCAATAATGATCTTGAAATGAACATATTTTCAATGTGCATTCTCAACTCACATACATGATAACAATAGGTCATCCATTCTGAACAAATAATTTGTGATAATTTAAATCATCGTCATTTATCAATATCAATTAGAAGGATTGATTGAATTCAATATACAAGACACACTGATTGTGGAGAATTCAAAAGTACAATAAAAGTTTTTTGATAAGGAACATCACTATTTAACTGATGTCTACCTTTCCTTAATTAAATTCTAAAATGACAAGGTCCCTTTTTTTTATCCAAGAGGTGTTTTCAACTTAACATGATTACTACAGATGTTGTCACAAGTAAAATTTATGCAACATGATATTTCATATAAATAAGATGGAACATCCTCAAATTCAAAATATATTTCATATTTCATATATATATATGTATTTCAAAATAATTATAAAACCCTTATTCAACCAAAATGGTAATAGGAAGAAGAATTATCGATTTTCTTAAATAATCCAAATTAATTAGAGAATGGAACTTTCTAAAAACAAAAGATCATAATCTAAGTGCTTTCCATGGACAACACAAAAAATAGTAATATTGGTTCAAAAATTTAAATGGAAAAAGGTAATAGAAGATGGAAAAGGTGCAGAATGTTCTCATTTAACAACTCAATCTTCCACACAACTCCCAAAAATATAATTTACCCACATGAGATTGAGTAATCAATAGATGGGCACATGATATCATAGGTCTTAATGTGTGTGTGTGTGTGTGTGTGTGTGTGTGTGTGTGTGTGTGTGTGTGTGTGTGTGTGTGTGTGTGTGTGTGTGTGTGTGTGTGTGTGTGTGTGTGTGTGTGTGTGTGCGCACGCGCGTGCATGCGTGTGTGCGTGCGTGCGTGCGTGCGTGTGTGTGTTTAGAATGCACATTTAGATAACTAGCAACTTCTTTTATCTAGCAAGAAAAAACAAACATACAGTTTTGCGAAAATGAATTTTTATAGTCTCAAAGTCTTCAGTTTCTAGTTGATCACTAAGCTTGTATGTAATGATGCTAGAAATGTACGAGGATAAGTTCTTCTAGGTAATCAATCCCAGTAGTATTCCAAAAAACTTAACTCAGCCCACATTAATGATAAGGGTCATTGAATAGGAGTTTTACAGCATATTCCATAAAAGTGGTTGCATAGTTTACCAAGCAGGACCAACCCAAGTTTTGTTTAATCAAATATATAAATAGATGCGACCATTTATTTTTTGGTTTGGGAATAATAAAGAATTTTGTAAAGGATTTTTAGTGTATAGATCCATTTATTACTACACAACTCAAGGAGTGCCATATAAAGAAAATGGTAACATTATTTTAAGGCACGGCCTTAACACTTAAGCCTAACACATAATACAAATGCAACCACTTCAGGAAGGTTTGTGCTTAGTAACCTATGCAACTTCTTTCAATTGGTTTAGAATAGAAAAGAATCTCATAGTGATATGTTATAAGGGTAACCTCTAGCAAGATGATGGATTATGCAAGTGTTGGTGGTTAAAACATAGCTTTTGGTATGTGCATTTACTACTAATCTCACAAACATGGTATAAAAATTGGAAGAGAAAGGAAGTAGAGTGGCATTCAATTGGCTCCTTTGATGAAATCAATTTGTGGAAAAGCATGCTCAACCTCACAATTCATTTTGGAAAAACTACTACAACAAACTGGTAGACTCGTATGTAATCATCACAAGGATGATTTTAAACTCTTTTGTATTGGTTGAAAGCCACACAAAAAATACCACAATACAACTATAGACAACCAAAAATTGGCAAAGACTTAAACTACACAATTTTGATCAATCAACACAAATTAAGGATCAAATCAAAGGAACACAAAAGACAATCAAGGATCACATTAGGTCATTAATCATCTATTAAATCAACAAGCCCTAAATCAACCTCAAAAAAAGGAGAAAAATAATTCAAAATCATAAAATGAAATTCAAAAAGGGAGAAAGGAAAAGAAAAACTTTTGAAAGTAAATAGAACAATAAAGCCTTTTATCCTCACAAAAGTGAAAATCCCCCTTTTACATTTAAAAGAATTGGAAAAATCCTCATTTATCCTCAAAACTAAGTCTATTGGACTTTCCCCCTAGTCTCTTATGAGATATTTTCAATTTCATGTCCATTCATCAATCAAAGGTAAAAATCTAAATTCTTACCGTAACCCCTTCTGAAATCCTATAAAGAGGAGGGAAATTCAAGAGCTAAGGGACCCAAGTTTTAGGCATCCACACTATAGGCACATTCTGAGATATCATCTCTTTAGCATTGTCATTATATAGCAAGTTCATATCATTCTGATAGCATTTTATCTTTTTTTTCATGTTATTTAGTATCATTTTTGCACATGTTTAGCTCATTTCATGTCCATTTTGATAGCATTCAAAGAATTGTTACCCACATATAATATGCATCGTAGTCATAGATCTTGCATGCATTCTTGTAGATTTGCATTTTAAGCATACTCGCATTCTAGAGCTATCACTGAGATGCTAGTCTGAGAGCTTTCTTAGTAGTTGTAGTTAGGGAAACATGGGATGTTCATAGAGCTTACATTCTAACAATGATTTATTGGGTTTAGTTTAGTTTGTTGTCATTTTATATGAACTCTGCATTAAAGTCTCATGAATACACGAATATACCATGTATAAATTGGTGCCCACCGTGGGGCTTGAACTCAAAGCCTCTCTATTTTTCAATCTTTCTATATAATCTTTTATTTTTTGTATAGATTTGTGTTCCTTGTTGGTTTCTTGTGTAGATCTGATTAGTTGTAAGTTCCACAATACTCAAGATGCTTCATAACAGTGACAGCAAACTCACAAAGGCTTCTTCGAATGCACAAAGGCTAGATCTACAATCTTCTAATGCTACAGCACTTCTGAACTCTATTTTAGTGCTTTTCAATAATATTTTAATACATTTAAACATTTATGTAGCACATATAAAGCTTTTTGTAGTCCATATAAACATTTTTGTAGTGCATATAAAGTTTCTTACAGCACATTTGTTATTTACTATAGCACATTTACTAGATTAAATAGTACATATAATACATTCTATAATGCAAATTCTTATTCACGTAGTACATATGATAAAAGTTATAATTTGTTGAATTTAACATTCAGATCCAAATATTGGTTGCTTACCGATCTCTTCTAAGCTAACAAAAACTCCTAGACTACAGACAACACACGACAAGAATGAAGACCCTCTTAAATGCACCTAGCCTTTGCTAGCACCGAATCAGGTAAGTGGACCTTGGCCCTTTTTAATTCAAAGTGCAACATTTCTAAGTTCAAAAACTTAGTTTAATAGAAGTGTTTGATCTTTCTAACCTAAATAGGAGTAGGCCTATGGTCTCAACTCTTTTGAGTTGATCAAAATGCCTGACATTCTGTGAAAATTAGTTACAATCGAATGAGAAAAAAACCCACACATAGTTTAACTAGGAGCCCCTTTGTCTTTGATAGTATAAGGGTTCATGATTAAACATTTGTGTCTATTGTGTTTGAGAGATTAGGATAGTAGTCTAGAGTGATCAAATTCCCAAACCTATTTGTGATTTCCAATTTCCTACTTTCTACTAGGTAGGATTACTTAGTCATAGAAAGGCTACCTGTCGAGTTGCCTTAGTAGGCTCGGTGAGAGGGAACACCTCCCAATTGAATGTAAGCCACCCATATTTAGAATATGGCCTTACTCTAGTAGTCCCATAAGGGATTGTGCCAAACCTCGTTAGCATTGGTGGGAAGCTCTCTATTGCGAGAGAGGTAAATCCGAACATCATTGGTTAAAAACCAAAATCCACTACTCACTGGCTCTAGATAACCTTATTAGGAAGCATTTTTCTTCCTTTTTCTAGGTGCATGCAGTTTTATATTTTATTCTAGTTTCTACTACTATTGTGCTTGAATGTGTTTTAAAACTTAATAACAAACACTAGTGTGGATCACAGTCCTTCCAAATGATGCAATTATAAGTTGATATGAGAAACCAAGTTCAAAATAAGAATGCTACTAAAAGATCCTAAAATAGCATATCTACTACTTAAAAGATGCATTTGGTTTATTTTGTGATGCATTTAAACTCTGTTATAGTGCATACAACTACAAAACAACACATCTAAATCTTTAAATAGTGCATTTGTCCTACATAACAACACATTTAAAGCCTGAAACACTGCATATGACAAATAAAATGGCACATTTGAACATTTAAATAGTGCATATAATTAATGAAATAGTGCATTTGATCAATCCTATGACGCATCTGATAAAAAACCTAAAACAGAGGCTATCTAATGTACAACACTTGCAAACAAATAAAGGATTTGGATACCCTTTTTCTCATTGATATTTTACAAGACTAAGAGATCCTGCAATTGACCAAGACTATTTTTTGAAACAAGAAAAGCTACAAAAATCATTATTAATCAAATAGTCATTATTGCTTCATCTCATATATCAAGCTAGAAACATCCAAAGACACACATTCATTTCCTACTTGACTTCATGAAAGTGAACCCACCCTATCAACATTGCCAAACACCTTGTCCAACCTAGCTTGTTACTCCAAATGAATCATGATCAATGGAAACCCTCATATTGAAAAAAATGAATAAGAACTAAAGAAATCCTATTCACATTTCATGCCACCACGTAAAACTGGTATAGCCAGGAAGCCAAAATGATCACCTATACAGTTGAGTGTCAAAATATCCAGTAGAACCATCAAACATGTGAAACCTCTAAATCTTATCAAACCTGTCACACCAATGGATTGTTCACCAAACATAGTTACTCACGAGTCACCCCTATTCAATCAAAGTTTAGAACCCTTTGCCAAAATGGGTTCATTCAACATATGGGATGAAAAGAGAATTGAAACTAAAATTGAAGATTTTCAACAAAATCTTGAACTTGTCAATATCATGGACAAGATACTTGAGAAACAAAAAGAACATTACATACTAGCATTAGCACAAAAATGTGTGAAATTGCCATCTGATTTTGATGTGACCAATCTGAAACAAGATTAAAAAGAGTCACCCCTAGATATTGTCACAAAAAAATTGCAAGACCTATAATTGCAAATGGAAAGGATGAAGCGCAAAAAATACAACCTATAGAATTTAGCCTCGAAAAGGTGTGTCCTCTTCCATTTGATAAAAGCATTACCTTCACACCTTTTTATCAAAATGTTTAGCTACCAAAATATAATAAATATTTTGGTACATCAGATCCACAAGATCACCTTAGATAATTGTATACCTTGAGTATGGAGTTTTTCCAAGACACGACTTACCTAATGCAACTATTTCCTAGGAGCCTTAGAGGGCAAGCCATGGAGTGGTTCTCCAAGTTACCCTCCAACATCAAAACCTTTGACCAATTGGCTTTTGTTTTCATCACCCAATATTCCTATAATATCAAAAGGGAAGTTGCAATGATCAATTTGTGCAACACAAAACAACTTCTCAGTGAGGCATTCAAGATCTTTGTACAACAATGGAGACACATGTTTGCTAAGTATCATAGAGACATACTAGACAAAGAGAAGATAGACATCTTCATCGATAGTCTCTCAAAACCCATGAATTACTAGCTCCAACTCCAAGAGCCTAAAGACTTCAAGACTACCTTGAAGAATGTTGCTAAGGTAGAAGAGACCCTGATAAATAATGACATTATTAAACTATCAAAAGATGATAACTATTTTTCAAATAATTCCACACAGACTCATAATTCCTCTGATCAGACCACTGATAAACAAAAGTTGTGGTGGAGAAACAACAACAAAAACATTTTCAATGATAGGGCGATCAAAGCTAACCATGTTAAACCACAAACCCAACCCCATCCAAAATTATTGTATCATATCGTCAACAACACTGGTCCAAACACACCTTGACAAGACAATGCCCATTCATTTTATTGATGTAATGTGATAACTCCCTCGACATCTAATCAACAAGTTGCTTATAATCAAGCTCCTCCTCCACACAAATATTAATCTTTCAATATACCCAAGGAGTATACACCTATTGGGGTGTCTTATGAGAGCGCTTTACAAACCCTCTTGGTTGATGAACTCATTTTACTCTCCAAAACCAAACCCTATGAATCTCAAGTCAAGCCGAAGTGGTGGAATGACAAGGAAATTTGTGCCTACCACTGAAATAAGGGGCACTTAACAAACAATTATTTTTCCCTTAAGGGGGCCATACAAAAGTTAATCAATGATGAAACTATTGAAGTGAATAACCTTAGCATTAATTAAGATCATAAGGCCTTCAAAAACCCTTTCGTAAGTCATGAAAAGAGTGAATCTTCTAGAGCTAATCAAAATGCACCTCCTCACACTAAGGTTAATTATGTGCATCATTACAACAACACCATAAAATGATCTCTCGATTGGATGGTGCTTTAAATTTCATCATAACTAAAGACAAAAATAAGAAACAATCATCAAACATTGTTACCTGAGGCTAGGCCTCTAAAGTCATTTTACCAAGACTTGTGACAAATTTTGATCATGCAACTACAGTTCCTTCTTACCCAAATGCAACTTGGTCAACTAGTTACTTAAGACTCTTGCCCATATCTCCATTTTTGAATTGTTACAAATTTCCCTAGAGCATAAAGAAATCCTCACCAAATCCCTAGTGCCAAATGACTTGAATGTGAGTAGGTTTCAAAACATTGTCAATGATCTAGTTGCCCCTCACTATGTATCCTTTTTAGCCCAAGATGACATGTTCATCATCCAGCCACAAAATTCTCCTTTGCATATTGAAGTCTTTATCCATAGAAACAAAGTTAAGAGAGCTTTGGTTGACAGTGGGGGAAAGTCTCGACATTTGCACACTAAACTTAGTGAAAGCCTTAGGATATATAGAGGATGTTGTTGATCCAAGGAAGAAAATCATCATCAAAGCTTATGATGACAAGGAGAGATCCTTCAAAGGCATGGTTATTTTGTCAATCAGGGTAGGACCATTTGTGAAAGAAACCATTTGTCAAGTCTTAGACTTGCAATTAACTTATAATATCCTATTAGGAAGACTATAGATTCATGACATGCAAGCTATTCCCCCTACTTACCACCAATGTCTCAAATTCCTATACATGGGTCAAGCGGTGACCATACCTGGGGATCAACAGTTTGTCCAATATTGTAACTCCCTTGTTCCTCATAACAGGGAAGAAATTGGCACCCTAACAGGTGACATCAGCTAGTCCACATCCATAAATGCTTCATGCTATCCTAACCAAAATGACAACCACTTATCTACATTGACTAAGAGTAAAGAGAAAGTTGGTTGTTTGAATTCTTCTCTTCATTTACCATCATCATCCAAAGACCCTAAAGGGTCACACTATGAGGAAATGGATAGATTAATGAAAGAATTTGATAGGAAGTGTAAACTATAATACAAAGATGTAGGTGAGTGCTTGGTCTCTTTATTTGATCCCCCACTTTCTCCAAGATCTCATGGCAAACCATCATCTACCACTAGACCTTATCATGCACATTTTGTCAAAGAAAGTGGAGTACCTCCAAGATCGGTAGAAAAAAATAGTCAGCAACACACTGACATCTCCCCTCACCTCCATGGAAAAGGTTTTGATTTAATGAAAAAGATGGGATATACAGGAGATGGTCCCCTAGGGAAAGGGATAGGCACCGTCAAACCTCTAATAGCATAGTTCAGGTCCAACAAATCCAAAATAGGGGTGAGCTACAACAAACAAGACCAATCATAAATCTCTTCTAAGTCTCATCCCAAGAACAATGATTCCTCCTCTTCCACCTTGGTGTGGATGCCTAAAAAAAGGGATGGTAGTAGCCAAAAAATAGTTGACTTATAAATTTAAATTTATCCCTCCCAGGTTCACATTACACAAGAGAACCACCTATAGATACTTTTAATAACAAAAATAATGACAATTCCACTAAATGGGAATTTGAATTATTATCCAAAGAGTCCCTTCATGAAAAAGAATGTGATTTTCTTCACATTCCCTTTCATGTGAGTTTTGCTTCACTAAGAGTTAGAGTACAATAGAACATCTTAGAGGCTACTATAGAATAGACATGTCACGTCACACCATGTGAGGATGATGAACATATTGAAGGGTTTTAGTTTCAAACCCTATTTTCTGACTTCTTTCCAACAGAAGTCAAAGATGACTACCATAAGCCCCTCGCAAGCTCTACATTTCTTGACACTTTAGAGGAAGCACATTTCATAAACCTAACCAATATAGAATATGAGCCATCTAACAAGATCATTTCTTTAAACCCTACCGAACCCTTTCCATATTATGAATCACTCTCCCTAGTCCATCCCAAACTCATTAGCTAGGATACAACTAAGCCTCACCATATTCCCCATTTTGACACTGACCACAATGTCTTCATCTACCTTAATGTAGTTGAACCATTTCATCCATGAAGAACAAAATAAATGCACACAGCTAGGTCTGATATCAATCATCACAATCACACTAGAATAGGTCAAGCATTTCATAGCCTTGATGATCACTACCAAGTTATAGCTAATCTTGAGAAAAATATAGAAAAAAATAGAAGTGACACATCCCATGTTGAAAACCCAATTGTGGCACCCACAGATGAGGTGATTGATACCTTACCTGAGCACTCTAAGTAAAGATCATCTATCTTGATTGAACCAACAGAACAAGTCAACATTGGTATAGAGTAGGAACTCAGGATCATCTATTTGGCATATTCCTTAAGCATAGAAGAAAGAAGCACATTCATTCACTTCTTCAAAGAGAGGAAAATAAACTTTGCATGGTCTTATATAGACATGCCAACATTAAACCCAACTTTAATCCTCCATCACCTCAACATTTCTCCAAAGGTCAAGCTGGTTAAGAAAAAGCTTAGAAAAATGTATCCCCACATAGCTCTACTAGTCATAGCAGAATTAGAGAAATTGATCAACACCAACTTCATCCAACCCTCAGTGTATGTGTCATGGATACCAAACATTGTGCCCATATCAAAGAAAAATGGTAGCATACACATCTGCATTGATTTTTGGGATGTAAACAAAGCATGTTCTAAAGATGGTTTTCCTCTTCGCAACATTGACACCATTGTAGATCTAATAGAGATCCATTCCATATTTTCACTTATGGACAGGTTTTCAAGGTATAATCAGATTAGGATATCACCAAAGGACCAAGAGAAAATAACCTTTACTTTTGCATGGGGCACATTTTTTGGAATGTGATGCCCTTTAGGCTAAAGAACATAGGGGCCACCTATCAGCAGGTTATGACCACTATCTTTCATGACATAATGCATATCTTTATGAAAGATTATGTGGATGATATGCTTGCCAAATCTCATACTCAAGAAGAACATCTCCCCATGTTGAACAAGATATTTATATGCCTAGAAGCATTCAAAGTTAGGCTAAATTCAAAGAAGTGTGCTCTTGGCATCAAATCTAGCAAGCTTCTAGGATACATTGTCTCGGCCAAAGGGATAGAAGTTTATCCTAAAAAGGTGCAGGCCATAGTCAGCATGCAATCCCAAATAACTTGTGTCATTTTTGCTCTCTTCAAGGTAGACTTCAATAAGCCTGTCATTTCATTTCCTAGTTAGTATAAAAGTGTGTGTCTTTCACCCACTTATTACACAAAGACATATTTTAAATGGGATGATCAATATCAGAAAAATTTCAATTTACTCAAAACCTACTTGATGAATCCACCCATGTTGGTACCTCTAGTATCACACAAGCCATTATTTTTATACATTTCCCTAATAGATAAATTAATTGGAGCCCCCTTAGCACAAGAAAATGACTAAGGAAAAGAAAGGGCCATTTATTACATATGTCACACCCTAGTCAACTATGAGCTTAATTAATCCTTTATTGAAAAGGCATGTTTATTTGTAGTTTTTGCTTCCCAAAAGCTATGTCATTATCTTCTGACACATAAGGTCAAGCTCATCTTCAAGATCAATCCCCTCAAATATATTCTTAGCAAAATAACATTAACAGGCAGATTGGCCAAGTGGGTAATGATCCTAAGTGAGTTTGATATTGAATATGTTGATAAGAAAGAAATAAAATGATAGGCCATTACTGATCAATTGGTAGATGCACCTATAGAGAGCTCAAATCCTATCTTGGCTGATTTTTGAGATATGGACATTCTTCAAATAGAGTCAATAACTTGGAAGTTCTATTTTGATGGTTCAGGTGTCAATATTTTGTTCATCACACCATTAGGTGTTACCATCCCCAAATCTTACAAACTACTTTTCCCCTACACAAACAAAATGGTAGAATATGAATCTTTGGTCTAGGGCCTCAAACTAGCTTTAGAACAAAAACTAACAGTGCTAGAATTTTATGGAGATTCTCAATTGATCACCAATCAAGTCACCGACACATATCAGACCAAGGATGAAAATTTGTTTCCTCAAAAACATATGGTTGATACACTTAAGGCATGTTCTATTCATATTACTTTTGAACAAATTCCTAGAGTAAGAACAAAGTAGCAAAAGTTATGGCCACCTTGGCCTTCTTACTTTCGTTACCAGAGCAACACGAATAGTATGAGTTCTTAGTAGAAGAGGTGGTTCAACCTACATGTACTCAACTTGATTCCCTTATCATTTTTCATTTAAATGCTACTGATTCCCTCTGGTATAACCCTATCATCACTTACCTCCACAATAACACCATCCCCTCTAACCTCTCACACAACCAAAGATGTAATTTCATTCGACAAACCTAACGCTACACTTTGGTGGCTGATACATTGTATACGAAGGGTCTTGATGGTACTTTGTTTAAATGTCTTAAAATGGATGAGTCGAGAGTCACTCTATAAGAAGTCCATGTAAGGATTTGTGGGTCACACTCTAGTGGGTTTATACTAGCAAAGAAGATTCTTAGGATGGGTTATTTTTTGCCAACCATGGAAAAGCATTCTATTGACTATGTTAAGACTTGAAAAAAAAAGTCAAATCCATGGTAACCTTCTTCATGTGCCAACCCAAGAGCATAACCCTTTGGCCACACCATGGCCTTTTTATTAGTAGGTCTTCAATTTAATTGGAGCCATCCACCCACCTTCCTCTAGTGGACATAAATGGATTATCACTTCCATAGAATACTTCACCAAGTGGGTTGAAGTAGTGCCACTTGCTGACTCTACAAGAAAAAAAATCTCTTCCTTCATTCTAAACCATATCATTTGCCAATTTAGAATACCTCATGCCATTCTCACTTACAACACTTGTACTTTTAAAATCAAATCATTAACAAATTATGTGAAAAAATTTACATTATACACCACTCCTCATCAATTTATTATCCCCAAGGCAATGGCCAAGCAGAGGCCACTAACAAGACCATTATCAACATTCTCAAAAGAATCGTCAATGATATTGGTAGAGATTGGAATTTATAGTTGAATCCCACCCTCTAGGCCTACAGGATGAGTGTTAGGACACCTACATGTGCAACACCCTTCTCCTTGGTTTATGGTTGTGAAGCTATTCTTCCTTTAGAGGTTGAGATCCCATCCTTGAGAGTTACTCTTTGTGATGTCCTATCAGATGAGGACTATAAAGAGGCCCATCTAGAGTGGCTAGAATTGTTAGAAGAACATCAACATGGAACACATGAACACCTCAAGGTGTATCAAAAAAGGTTATCAAGACATTACAATAAAAAGGTCAAACCCCATGTTTTTCATATTGATGACCTAGTGCTCTGAGAAAACCTTAAGAACCAAGCTGCTAGGGAAAAGAAAGGAAAGTGGGAGGCCAATTGGATTGGTCCTTACATTATCACAGAGTGTTTTGGGACTAGTACTTACAAACTTTTAGATTCTGATGGAGAGGACTTAGCAGAGCCCATCAATAGAATCCATCTCAAAAGGTTTTACGTCTAGAGATTTGAGAAACACCTCGTCACCAAATATACCCAAAAAACTAAAAATAGTAAAAAACATTATAAAAAAAAACCTAGTACAAAAGAAGTGAGAAATACCACCTTTGGACTTCCCTAAACAAAACAAGTCCTTCAATGCTAAAAGACAATCAAGACAATGCTCAAGCAACTTCCTTAAAGACAATTTTTTCTTGTTTGAGGCTTACCTAGCATGGTTGAGTTAATTTCACACATGTCCAATTGAGAAACACTTGTGAGTTATAGTTCATTGGTTTAATAGCATCAGATGCAATTCATAGTAGCAAAAATTGTTAGTATAATAGCAACAAAGGGAAGAAAAATAAATTAGGAGACACATGGAGTTAGATTATGTATTGAGATACCATAGACATGAATTGTAGGAAAATCAATGCACTTTTCAGCTATTCACCATGACCAATGACCCCCAATGTCCATTTTAGCCCTCATTCAAATCTATTTGAAAATTTCCTTTTTTGCCTCCCCTATCTCAAATATAGCTATCCGAGCCCACTTATTGCCTTTTGGCCCACTTTTGGTCTCCTCGATTCTTTAGTTGCCTCCACAAGCTCCTGGTTATCCCCATATTCCAACAAATCTCACTCACATCCTCATTACACTCTTGCCAATTCAAAAATTGTCAAAATTTATCAAAAACATTCAAAATTTGTCAAAAATTATCAAAAACATTCAAAAATTGTCAAAATTTATCAAAAAAATTCAAAAATTGTCAAAAAAATTCAAAAAATTCAAAAATAGTCAAAAATTATCAAAAACATTCAAAAATTGTCAAAAATTATCAAAAACATTCAAAAATTGTCAAAAATTATCAAAAAAATTCAAAAATTATCAAAAACATTAAAAAATTGTCAAAAATTATCAAAAAATTCAAAAATTAGAAAAAATTAGAAAAAAATTCAAAATTTGTCAAAAATTATCAAAAAATTTCAAAAATTGTCAAAAATTATCAAAAAAAAATTCAAAATAATCAAAAAAATCACAAATTGTCAAAAAAAAATTAAATTAAATCAAAAAATTGTCAAAAATTCCGAAAAACATTCAAAAGGGGGTAATAATTGCCAAACATAGCCGCAAAAATCCAACAAATTAACAATATCCCAAAATTCTAGGCGAATGTGTCTCACTTCAACTCAAATGAGCTATTTAACTATGCATAAATTATTGATGTATTTTTCAAACTAATGATCCATTGATTTCATGTCGAACTATTGTCCATCTATAATTGTTGCTCCTTTGGAATAGGTTTACATACCTCAACCAGTTTTATATGAAATCAATGGTGAGGCCCACAATATTGAAAAATATTTAAATATTTTATGACATGTTTTATAGCTCCTTTGACAAAACAATATGAAGTGCCTTGACAGTATTAAGAATCTGTAGTGCCTACCCCTAGATCACATTTTTGCTATCATTGTCAAGCTCTTTTGGGGCTAGTCTCATGTTGATGGTTAGTAGCATTGTTTTGAGACTATCAGATATTGTGCTATGGATTCAGTTTATTTTGTGATGAGATTACTTGGTACTTTACATTTCATTTATGCATGATGATTATTTTCAGTGTTTGCAGTTATTAATGATGGTTAGTAAGATGATTCATTATCACATGTGTTTTCTTATGGATACTTACCCCATACTTGCATGTGTATGGTGTGCGTGTTTTCTCTTATGTATGGTGTGTCTGATGTGGTTAAGGAAGTAGTCACCTGCTAGTTGGGATCTACACGATGCACCACTTCTTGTCATTGCCTGTTTAGTTTAGTATATATTGTGCTTGTACATGCGTGGTTTTTATGCAAGTTGCAGGTACCGGGTATCGACTTCCCTGAATTGCCAGGATGAGTGTATCCTATCACATTATCTCAATGATAAGAGAGGGGAGATAAATTCTCAAGTCCAAATCCCAACCCTTTAAGCCATTTGTCCTAATTGAAAATTAGGACAAGTATCTAAGTTGAGTACCCTCCGAATACGTTGGATAACGTAATTCGTGATATTAACCCTTGGGTTGATTTTTTATGTATTTTGGCTATGATGGGTTTTCATATTTTTCCTTGTGAGTCTTTGGAGTATTTTCTATTAATTAAGCCTAATTAAAAGATTTAATTAATGGTTTAATTTAATGGAAAATTAATATGATATTTTAATATTTATTTTATTTAATTAATTGGGAAATTAATTAAATAAAATAATTAAATTTGAAGATAAAAGTTATAAGTTTAAAATTTGGACTGTGACAATATATATTTTAATAATAATATATTTGGAGTTCATTTTTAAATAAATGACTAAATAATATTATTATTAAAGCTAATAAATATTTTAGCAATTAAGTTTTGAAAATGAAATTTAAAAGTGGAAAATATATTAAAATTATTAAAAGATTCTAAATTTCATGTGATTAAAATATAAATATATTAAGATAAAATAAGTGGAATTATTAAAGTTAGTGCATAAGATTTAATAATAAATAAATAAAATTGGAAAGGGTAAAGTAAATATTATATTAATGATTGTGCATTATTTGCTCACATAGGAGTTTGCAAATTCTCGGGAGTTGTCATGTAGACAACACAGGAGTTTGCACTCTAAGAATGCACTAAGTTGTCTACACTTAGGAGTTAGCATTTTATTTGAGCACATGGTGTCTACAACCTTATGACTCATCTAGAAGGTTGGAGAAGACTCATGCTTGGTTGTCATGCTTATCTTCTAGTTGTCTCTAGACACATTCTAGATGCATCTTAGAGGCCTTTAAATAGAGGCTCTCCTAGTGTGTTTGGACAAGCTTAAATGGAAGCTTCAAGCTTTAAAGCTTATATGCATTTGAGAAGCTCATATGCTTCTACATGCTCATATGCTTCTACATGCTCATGCTCATATGTTTCTACATGTTCTTATGCTTCTTCAAGTATTTCTAGTCACTTGGAGGTTTTCGGTTGGCTTGGATCTTGGAGGAATTGCGAATGATAGAGAAGGAAAGGATTTTTTATGGACTTCTGAAGCATGGCAAATTAGCATCAGTGTCCAGGTGCACTCATGATAATCACATATTCTAGTTGCACTTTTTCTCTTCCTGTCTTCTTTGTGTCTGTTATATGTGTCTGAAACTTCTCTATGATTGAATCTATAATTTGAAATTGGAATCTAGATATTTTATTTGGTTGAGAAGAAAACAATAGCAAAACCTTAGATCCAATCAAGGAGAAATTAGATTTGAATCGGGTTTGGGTTCGAACTAGATTGAGAAATGATGATTTCAAAATTTATAGCTAAACCTATTGAATATGTTTAGAAAACAATTATTTTAAAGGAAAAATTCTTAATTTAGGAATTTGAAAACCCTTCTTATTTAAGTTATATATATATATATATATATATATATATATATATATATATATATATATATATATATATATATATATATATATATATATATATATATATATATATATATATATATATATATATATATATATATATATATATATATATATATATATATATATATATATATTTAAAATGTTGTAAAATTGATTGATAATCTCTACATATATATATATATATATATATATATATATATATATACATATCTACATATTATACATATGTATATATGTACATATATACATATGTATATATGTACATATATATGTATATACATATGTATATATGTACATATATATGTATATACATATGTATATATGTACATATATATGTATATACATATGTATATATATGTATATATGTATATATATATATATACATATATATATATATATACATATATATATATATATACATATATGTGCATATATATATAGATATATATACATTTAGTGAAATGATACTTGTAAATTGCAGTTAAAATATAATAATGCGATATGGGAAAAATATTTTCAAAAAACGTTAAAAAAAAAATTTAAAATTTGCAACCTTTTGGAGGGGTCCCCATGTATTCCCCCCCCCCCTATCGGCCGGCGGTGTACCTGCGCAGGTTGTAGAGTACCCGCGAGTACGCAGGGTACCTACGACCCGCGGGCCACACGGCTTGCACGTTTATACAACGATTAAATCGCTTAGCCTTTGATGTGCTTTTCCCCACCTTTTACTTTAATATGATTCGTTTTGAATGTTAGTTTTGTTAAAAAATTCATATGTTATAAATATGTTATGAATTCGATAGTTATATATATATGAAGTTATTAATATTATTATATGTTGTGTGTGTGTGTGTGTGTGTGTGTGTGTGTGTGTGTGTGTGTGTGTGTGTGTGTGTGTGTGTGTGTATAATATTGTAATTCAATTTTGTTAGCATAAAGAAGTATTAATTATTATATATATATATATATATATATATATATATATGTATAATATTAACGAAATTTTATTTAAGTTATTAATCAAGTCATTGAAATCTCAATAAAGCAATATAGTTAGAATTTAATAATTACTTAATTAGTCTAATGACTAATAAGAATGTTCTAAATAAATTAATGGAGATTTTAATGGGAACGATTGTAGATAGAACTGATGGAAAGAGATATTGAATTCATTAGAGAATGGATGACTTTTTATTTAATGTATACCATTTAATATATATTAAATAATTTAGAGATGGTAATTTTATATTACAAAGATGATTTTAAATTAAGAGACTCAATTTTTAATGATATTGGACAATGGGTCATTATAACATTTGACCTTGTTATAACATAGCTACGATTTGAATTATTGTTATGATTAATAGATTATGTATTATTGATATACCTTAATGGTATTAAGAGTTAACTAATGAAGCTTATGTAAAGGTTCTCTAGATCGATTATTTATAGTTGTGATGAGTTTATTATTTACTAATGTTTGTTGGGTCTAGCAAATTATTAATAAATAATAGTATAATGATTTAAATGATTATCAATAATACGGATTAATTAAGAAAATATTAGTATTCATATAAAAAGGACGTATGTGGTCATTATAGATTTCCTATAACTTGCTATTAAATAATAACAAGCCGTTATTGAACTATTAATATGAATATTAGAGATTTGAGTTATAGTTGACTTTTAACATACAAATTATAGTTAGTTATTAGCCAACTGTTATTCATTGGGTTGATGGTATGGTTGTGTAATTATTAATTAAATCAATTAACTAGGGTTAATTGGATTTAATTAATAATTATGTAATAGAGATTTAATTGATATAATTCTTTTAATGAGATTGTAAAAATATTAATATCAAAGTTGATAGGTCTTATTTTGATGACTTGAATAATGACCTTAGATGTTTTAATGGTGAGACTTAGTAATATTGAATTGAAAATTATTAAATGATAAAGGATCATGGATTGTTTACCTATGTTAATTGATTGATTTAATTGATCATTTTAATAAAGTTATGATCTTCTTAACCAAAGGTTGATAATTGGCTCTCTTATAATATAACGAATAATGATCTTTGGAAAGTTGAAGAGTTAATCAATTAGAATATGGATCCTAGTTAAATAAAGAGAACAAGTTAATTTAAGTTCAATGATGATCACTTTAAGGAGTAAAGTATTTACCCTTAAGCTATTCTTAGAATATTATTTTAAATAATGGAAGGATAAGCTATCGGGGGAAACAAACGGGATGATGTGTAGGTCAACTGATTACTCTTAGTATACTTGAAACGAAAACTGGAAACCTCTACACTTAATTCAACTATGTGATTTTAGTAAACCAAAACATGTGTTTGCATTGTGTATTCTATATGCTTCTTGTTTGGGGTTTTTGGGTTGACTAGTGTTGACCAATCCTAGGCTGTGGCTAGAGGCTCGGGGGTTATAAGATGTGATGGCATGTTGATCTTATTTGGTCTCAATCTTTATGAACCCAACCATGGTAATGTGATCATATGCTCTATGAAATTTTGGTATTTTTTTATTGTTATTGTTCATCAGTCTTCATGTGTGAAGCTAAGATGTATATGTATCTGAGACACTTGACTTAACCATATTTTTGAGTCATCGATCAGTTAGCTTTGGGATATTTTTCAGTCGCCATGTTGGGACTGAAATGTGATTTATTTCTTGATGATGTCATGTTGTGATATGTTTGACTCAACCATTTTGGAGTCTTTGATCAGTATGATTTTGAGATATTCTTGGTTGCTTGTTGAGAACCAATGGATATTGTGATTTATTTTGAGATATATTTTGGTTATTGAGAACCAATGGATACTTATGATTATCAGTGATGCCTTCAGTTGCCAATAGAGAATTGTTGTGGTCATGATTTTCTATGGATGCTTTTCAGATGCTCATGGAGATTTGATGATTCTTATTGTGAATATTTGATGCTTTTATCATGGATATTTTATGATTCTTTTTATGGATTATCTTTTGGTATTTCTTTACAGTCACTTGTACAGGACTGTGGTGATTTTATAATTCCATGAGCTTAGGGTAGGTAATCTACTTGTAGTGTCGGAAAGTGGCTTGCAATGGGGGTCGGGGCCCTAAGTGGCTACCAGGGTAACTCATTGTAAGTTTGGTTAATAAGTGATAACATTTACACACTAAATGTGGATTAAATGAACCTAAAAAGATAATTTTTTTGATGTTCTCACCCATGCCTCGAGTGCTTCTATAGACTAGGATGGGAGTAGAGAGAACGCATGGTTATGACCTTGCATTCCATAGTATGCCTCATTAATATGAGAGGATACTAGTGGCTGCATGAGATCAGTATGGACCCATGGAGTTTAGCTAACTGCCATGGTAACTTGTACGTGATAAATGTGATGACACTTTCCCACTTGCATAGTAGGTTTTCTGAATGTCATTGTGTGCCTCTGGGAATTAGACGTCGGCTTTGTGTGATGGAACCTTTGAGTTAGTATACTTTTAGGATTCCTATACTTAGAGAGTATTTTTGATATGTGATTTGATAGCCTGTATGGGACTTGAGATTATCTCTTCAGCACGGTGGGACTGGACCACTTAGGTTCCACGCGGTCGGGTGGTAGTGTTTTTCCACTCTTATCATTTGAGATCCATTTGAGACACCATGGCTGGAGTATTCTTGGTTGGTATTTATCTTCATTATGTTCTTGGATCATTATGATAGATGATATACCCTATGATGGATGTATTTATTGGTATGTTTCTTACACTGATGATTTGCATATATTAGTTGATGATATATTATGTTTTACTTTGCATGTTAGCAGGATGTTTTAGGAGTGACATTCCTACTATGATAATACTGATGATCTCTTCGGTGCTTTGGAATGTTACGCACGGAGGGATGGCTAGGATCCACGATGGTCTAATGATGCTATTTACGGTTGGGAGGAACCGTGCACTTAGTTATTTATGTTTGTGATGTATGGTTATCTCTTATGATGGGTGTGTATATCTTATGTGATGATGTATGATTTGTGGTTTCATTTACTTTAATTGCACCATGGATTAATATTGGATGATGATGTACTTAATTTACATGGATTTTTATTCTTTTAAGCCTTTCATACCTTGTAACATGTACAGTGGATGATTGAGCAATTGAAAATGTAATTTATGAATGTTGGATGTATCATTGTTATTTCATAAGGATGTGATGTTAGATGAATGGTTATGATTATATGTGATACAACATTAAGGGATCTTTAAAGAATGTAGCTTGTTATGTTATATTATGTTTACTTTCAGTTGGATGTTACTATTGCTTCCGCGAATGTTATGAAAGGTTTTACTTTCATGTGTAAAAAAAAAAAAAAATTTGTTTGGCAAACATAGTAAAATTTTAGATTAAATTCTTTGGGTCCCTTGGCGGGGCATTACAGAATCAGGGTAGTTATGTCTGAAAAATCTTACTAGGTTTTGGAAAATCTAGCATTCCGCAAATAGTGCAAGAGGCTCCAACAAAGTTCCCTCTTCTTTCCTCTTGTCAAGAACAACAATTCCCAGTGGACTATTAGTCTTATTTATGTTTAGTGGCCATGATTGATCTAGACCCCTTCAACAAATATATCAATGCTATCCTGAAAGCCCTAATATCCATCAAACTCTTTCATCATCCCCTAACAGGGGGCATAGAATAAGCAAGTGTAAGTTTTAGAGACTGCCATGACCTCCTCGCCTTTTTTTCAAGCCCCTCAAACACCTTTTCAAGCCCCTCAAGTGCCTTTTTCAAGGCCCTCAAATGCCTTTTTAGGAAAAAGTGCTTTTTTTAGGCCCCTTAAGCACCTTTTCCATGGCCTTCAAATGTATTTTTAGGCCAAAGCACCTTTTTCAAGGTCTTCAAGTGCCTTTTTAGGCTTGTAAACACAATTTTAGGCCAAAAATGCCTTTTTCAAGGCCCTATTTCATCCTTCCAGGCCCCCAAAATCCCTTTTTATGCCTAAACACCTTTTTCAAGGCCCTATTTCATCCTTCTAGGCCCCCAAAATCCCTTTTTATGCCTAAACACCTTTTTCAAGGCCTAGTTCTGTCTTTTCAGGCTCCCACAGGGACCTCTTAGGTCCTAAAAATGTCTTTTTAAACCCCAGACACCTTTTTCAAGACCCCAACATCCTTTCCAGACTCTCAAGTGCCTTTTTCAAGGTCACAATTGGCCTCTTTTGGCCATCAATGCCTCTCATTGACCTTAACACCTTTCACAAGTCTCATGAGCATCTGTCTCGACACACACCTAGAGAAAAATCCCAACTTTGGTCTTAGGCTTGTCTATAAAGGTTATTAATCTATACCAAATTGTAAGGCCCACCTTCATACTATATTATAAATGTAAGGAATGAATATGATTAGGAGTCAATTAGGTCATGATTGACATTCTCATTATTAACAATGATTTATGAGGTCCTATTAGGGACTGATGTAGATTTTGATTATTAAAAGGTGGATACCCTATCCAATAACATTAGGTCGATAAGATAAGACCACATGAAAATGAGACTCAATGTGTTCAAGTTGAGTACTTGGTCACGAGATTCAAGGTATGATTTACAAGTTAAAAAGGAAAGATAAATTAACATTTACTCTAGAGAGGACAACAATGAATGTAGGATTATTATGACAACAAGACATATGATTACATTCAAAATTTGGTTTTAAATTATGATGTCATAATTATGGAAACATTCTAACAGTATGATGAATTAACCCTAGAAACTCACACACAAACACCTCATAATGTGATAAAGGGATATTGCTAGGACAGTCGACATGTTTAACTTGATTGAAAGGATACTAGTTAACAAGTCTGCATATTAGTGATTTTCACTTAGGACATATATACCAAGGTCCATTTTATGTGTTTTAATGATTTAGTAGATATGACTTTAGTGTTTCATGATTATAAGTATGGTAATGGAGTTTAGAATGGAAATTTCATTATGTTAAGAAAGATAAATGTTAATACACATATTTTGATTTTGTAATGTTTTGAATATTTATGGAAATGATTAGATGAAAGTTAATTTTATATGTTAAGAAAATTATGTGATATTGGATTATGCTGCACTTATTTGTATGTATTTTTATACTATTTCATTGGACTGCTGATGTTTAAGTTGAGTGTGCAAGAAATTTGAACCATGGAAATTATTCAAGGAAACAAGGTTCAAACCTATGTGAACACGGTTAAGCCAAGGTGAATCTTTGGAAGATTCAAAACCTCATTGTAATGTGTTATTTTGTAATGTGATTGTGCATGGGTGTTATAAGTTTAAAGATCATGGTTATTAGCGACATGTCATTGTGATGTGTAAGTATTTAATGGGTGTGTGTGTCATTTGACACCTATGTTGTATATGTGTAAATGGCACGTCAGGTAGGATTTTGGGCATGAAGTCACTTAATATAAACTTAACCCCATTATGAAATTAAGTTAACCCACCTTGAAGAGTGTTAGGATGAGTCACCTTCATGATGAAATTAAAATTAAATTTGGTAGGAACTTTAGAGAGACAGAAAGTGGTTCTCAAGTGTTATTTTGGTGAAAATAAGTTATCCACATGGTAGTAGTATAGGTTGGGAGTCTAAATATAACCATAAGTTGGCCTAGGGGACTTAGGAGACCCTCTAAATTAGTCATTTTCAAGCTAATTCGAAAATCAGAGTAGCACATGACTTCTTGCCTCACCCCTCCACTTGCTTAATTTTTCATTGGTGGAAAGGTACAAGGGTGTAAGAGTGGTAGGTGGGGATAGAAGTGGAGGTCCTTTTAGGGAGCTTGTGCCAAACTTAGTGGTTGTTCACCCACTCTCTAATGGTAGAGACAAATAGGTTTTTGGAAGAGGAAGATTGGAAGCCAAGGAAAGAATGATCTTGATCACCATTAGATAACCATAGCTTGGAAGGAGGTTAGTGCTTCATGCCATGTTTTCTTCATCTCATGAAGTTGAAGTTAGAGATTGTAAGAGTGCTTCTTGTAGGATCTATGTGTGTGATATGGAATCATGTATTGTCATTGAAATATTTGTGTTGTGTTCTGTTGTGATTGTATATATTATTTCATGAATTTTCTTGGGGTTTCTTCTTTTGTTTCCTTGTTCTATTTGAATGTTGAAATTTTCTCATGGGTGTGAAGGCTTCACTCACCCTAGGGAGGGAAGAGAAGCCTTGGGTGAAGGGGTTAGTTGGGCTTGAAATATAGTTGAGAACCTTGTAGTATGGGCTCCATTGTATGCCATATTCATTCACATCTTGTTTTGGGGTGATAAGAAAAATGATGGTGTAGAAAGAAAGATTATGGATATGGGTTTTCAAGAATGCTATAGTTGATGGTAGTATGTTTGGAGGAAGTTTTTGAAAGCCCCGAAAGGGCATGGAATTTGTTTGTGAAAGCCTTGAAAGGGCATGAAAATTGTTGTTACAGATATGGTATGATATAGCAAGTCTCCTAATTGAAAGCCCACCTTCACCTAATGTTTATGATTCTGTTTGGGTATCATTGTGCAAACCTTGGTTAGGATTTTAAATGTGTTGCAAATTGGTGTGATCATGTTAGTTCTTATTATTGTGATGTTGTTGAATGCACCCCAATTGAGCCTTGTTTTCCCTAGCACGGGGGTGGTCTCTTTGAGGCCTAGGTTGGGAAGTGAGCCTCCATGGTTCATTATTTTTTTGCTCTCATGTGTAGATCCTTATTGGGTCATCTTGAAAACTTGGAGCTCTTATTTTCTTTCCATGTCCATAGGAGATGAAAACATTCTTTGTTTTTTTAGAGTTGAGGTTGTAAGCAAACTCCATCTTGTTGTGGCATTTAAATGTATTCCAAAAGTAGTATTATTGCTTCTCATTGACAAGGAGATTTGGTGAAACATCTGTGCTTAGGGAATAGCATTTTCATTATGTTGTTATATTATAAAGATTTCACCACCTTTTGTGCATTGTAAGAATTATTGGAGTAAGCATGTATTGTGTAGAGGAAGATAAGTTATCTTGGATCTTTAAGTTATTGTGCTCCTTGACTTCTACGTAGATTATAAGAAAGAATCCAAATATCATAGAACAATTGTAATATTAGGAGAATTAAATTCATGGAATGATATTATTATTTCAACTCTCTTGAGTAGTAATTGAACATGCATCATTGAATTGGATCCTTACGTGTAAATATAATGTTAGATCTTGAGCAAATGGTTTGCCAAATTTTCATTACTCATCGATAAGAATAATCAATTTGTGTTCATATACGAACTCTATCATGTTTACTGAATGTGCTTTTGTATTGAGTTTATTATCCAAATGAATCAATAAATTCATTAAATTAGACCTTCATAACATAATTAATAACCCTAAGGCATCAATGCACTAATCATATCATGAGTACCCTAAACTATAAAGTTGATAATTCTATAGAAGAAATAAAATGTATAAGAGCATAAGAAATGACTTGTTGTAGGTGCCCATCCAACTCTCTAGAAATTGTATGGAGAAACAAATTAAATCTCTCCTCAAATACAGAGCTTTTTTTTAAAAAAAATTTAAAAAACAATATATAGAATATATCCTATAATTCATGTGACCCTTATGTCACCCTTGGATTACTTCATAATATATATATATATATATAAGTAATAAATACATTTATAAATAAATGCTTAAACTAAGACTATGTCAGATGTAGGAATCATAGAAGTCTACACCTAATAATACAGCTAGGAAGTACTAAGTGGGGAATCCCCCTCCCAAAATATAAACTATTAAATATAAAACTTATATTCACTTGACCAACCCAATGTAAAATGCATAGGAACAAATTCTAAACCCTACTGAATTCATACATAACTCTTGGCAGCAAGTCAATGCATTTAAAATGGAAATGGGGCTATGAAATCGACCATGCCTTGGTATATGCAAAAAGGGGTTAATGATGGTACTTTATGACATGGGTGTCATTTCTCCCTAGGCACCTAGTACGATAGTATTAGTTGCAAGATAAACATCAGTAAAAAAAAAAGGAAAACTCTTGTTTCTTTTGCTCTTTACCCATGCTTGGAAAAAGCTAGGCATTGAAACTTTGATGGGCCACTGACATGAAGTTAGGGCCACCCACCTAGAAGCCTTTACCTTTGGGCAATATACTTACATTGGAAGTTGGGGAGAAAAGATGTAGTTTTTAATTGTTAACAATAAATTTTGTATGCTAGCAAGTTTAGTGTTAATATTGTAAATAGTGTGGTGTTGGGGTGTAATTACATATCATAACTACTTGGATTAAAATATGTAGATACTAGTGTAGTTAGTATAAGACATAAATATATATGCTTTATTTAAGGTGTTATGCAAGGCAACAAAAGGAATAAACATATATATATATATATATATATATATATATATATATATATATAAAGTAAAGTATGTCAATAATATATAAAGCCTAGATAGCTAATAGAACATGGTTAAATTTGTAGATGGAAGTGGTAAAAATCATGAGATATAAGTAGGCCTAGTTTAGTACTTTAGGAGGTTACTACATTCAATATTAAATATTACTTAAAAGAATCTTTTAAAAAATAATAATAATAATAATAAATAAATGAAATAAAATAAAAATAAAAAATAATAGTAATAAAAATAATATTAAATAAATAAATAATTGATAATAGATAGATTTAAGTAAATATGCATATATGTGTATATAACATGCAATTTAGTTAATAACTCATCTGAGAGGATAAGGATGGAATAAAGGTGAAATTTAGAAGATAGATGATTGATTTTTGTTACCTAGCTGAAGTTGGCAAGATTAGTGAGTTAGTAGAATGATTGTCTACGTAAAAAAAATATATATCCTCTCTAGGAATAGATTTGGAGAAAGCACATGAGACTCACCCCATTGTAATGATCATATTCAATATAAAAATCAGATTAGTCAATGATGTATCGACAAATTCCTTGCACCTAGATTGATACAAATGATGATTGTGATTCTCAGAAGGCGGTCAATCAATGACCAAAGAGTCTTTGAATTCGTTATCTGCACTCTTAGTTGAAACTGTCAGACTTATAGGAAAACTGGTGCAGAGGTACCTAAATTTCAAGAAGACAAAGATATAAAAGCTAGAGAAGCCATTTGTAATAAGTTGTCAAAGGAGGTCTTAATATGATAAATAATGTAAAAATATTTATTTAATTGGTGAATGGATCTATTGACATCAATCTAAATTCATTTGAGTCATTTTTATTATATTTGGGTCAAGTTGTAAAGGCTATGAAGCCATTTTTTTTGTCAAAAATGTAAAAGTTGCATAAAAAGTTGTAAAATGCAACTTTGAGAAAGTTGTTAATAATAGAAAAATGATGTAAAAAGGTATATGGTTGGTCTTGGGGGTAGTTAGGAAGGTTTATAACTGTCAAATGGATATAAAAACCATTGTATGGTCGAACCAAATCAATTTGGAGAAGAGGAAATACTTTGATACATTTTTGGTGCATTTTATTGTTGTGGTTTTGATTGGTTTTTTTAGTTTTAGAGTAGTTTCCAGGCCTTGTACGAAAATGTAAAGCCTAGAAACCATGCAATATAGTAATGGATATATATTATGATGAATCCTTCTTCTCATTCTTTTGGTTTGGTTCAATTTTATGAAGAAATGAATAAGTTATGGGTATTTTGGTGAAAGTGGATGTTTGCAGATTTGAGATTCACTGAATACAGTCATGTTGCAGCGTGTGATGCGGACATATTTTGGAGACTCAAGATCTCTAATGATATTAATTGGAAAGATATGTGAACTACCTTTCATTTCCAACTAGTTTGAATCATTTTTATATAGATTTGTGAAAGTTATTGGCATTTGAGTGAAAACTGGTTTTTAACAATTTTCATTGGAGTTACAGACAGTGATTTATGCTTGAAAAATTATATATGAATGGGAAAAATAAATGGTTTACAGATTTGGAAACTAGACTCACAAATGGATGATGTGGAATTATTTTGGGGTTATTTTAATTTTTTTTGTGAAAGATATCTGATGCCCTAGGCAGGGTTACCAGTTTTGTTTCTGGTTTATGACAGAAAATATGGGTCTTGGTTCAGAGTACGTAATTTATAATCTGCTTATTGGATTGGTCTCAGATTTGGATATGTTTTAGAATTACTAATTTGGAAAAATTTATATAAAATTTTTTTCAAGAAGATATTTAGAACTGGATTTATGAACAATGTAATCAGACATAGCAATCTGATTGTGTGAGTGAAGATGTTGTCTTTATCGGTGTATAATGTCAGGGTTCTTTGTTGTAATCTTTGAGATGTTCTTGGTTCCTTGAGGGTGTACCAGCCTATTTTGAATCCCTTGAGTTGAACTAAGATTCTTTGAAGATAAATACAGAGGGCTCTGCATCAAAAACCTTAACCTATTGCCAATATTAACTCTCTAATTGATTATCATTGTTATTGGCAAATCTCTATGGTACAATTTAACATTGTCAAACCAAAAAAAAAATTGTTGTAAGTTTGTGGTTTGTGGCCATGACACAAATGGTGCCTCACAATTTGTGTTTTAGCACTTCCTTCTTTTTCCTCCTTTAATGCCATAGCTCTCCAAATGTTACACAAAATTGTACTCATCTTTCATTGCAAGCCCACATAGACATTCAATTTCCTGCATACAAGTAAAGGTCTTTCTTCCTCTACAAATTGTATTGTTCCCACTTTTACACAGATTGACACCTTTCCAAATATTTTTCAAAAATCCCAAAAACATTCAAATCTCTATCAAAAATCCCATAAACATTCAAATATTTATCAAAAATCTCAAAAACATCCACATATCCCTCAAAATGCTAAAAACATCCAAATACATTCCAAAAATATCAAAAATAGACATGACAATGTTCATCTGGCACATTAACATCACCACCAATTTTCCTTTTTCTTGCCACAAAAACAAACACAACTTTTATTCTATTACGATAGCAATGACAACATTACATTCAAATAGTGTCTAGTGGGTTATTTATTTGGGCCTGCCTGGGGGAGGTGACAAGATAGGGTGTCCAATCAATGGCATTTCTTCTGACCCAACTCCAAACAAAGAAGCCCCTATCATCAATCCTCTACACACCCACACTGCATCCATGGGAATCAAAAACCTACCACTACATAATTGTGTATTTAATAGTTGTGTAAATTCCCTATCCACAAACTACATCTCCTACCAGTTCTCATTTGGGAACACCTGATGATAGTGTCCCATATAATAAGTGGCGTCCCAGTGTACCTTCCTCATTCATTGCATATCCATGAACACATTCTCCACCAGCTTGTTTATCCCTAGTACAATGATTGCTCATTAGGCCATATCCCACTTCTATTGCATTTGATCAATCACCATTCACCACTGCTCTACATCCACTTTTACCTCACCTAACCATTGTTGCAACTATCTCACCTCCAACTCACTTAATGCTAACCACTCTTGTAGCTTCAATGATAGGGAGTTTGAGTTTGCAATCACCTCCTTGAATGACTCAGACTATGGTTGCAACAACACCAGTTCATTTTGCATGCTTTCTAACCTCGCTTGCGCCATCTTTAGAGATTCCTACAACCTTTGAGCTTGTGGCCACTCTACTTGCATCCCTACATCATTTCCCTCTACTTGCAATTGCTCCACCCACAGTTCTACTTCTAATACTTGAATCAACACCTGCTCCATATTCACCACTACTTGGAGCCATCTTGCCTCTATATGTGCTCCATCTTCCTATGCCTTCTCCATCAACCCCAACAAAAATGTCACTTTTTTTCCTACATTTTCCACCCAAACTCTCTCTGCAGCCAACATTCTTGATAATTCTTCCACGTCACTTGATGCTTAATCCCTACCCCTTTCCTCTAGTCATGGCCCCTCTACATTCACACCACTTGCTTTCCCTTCCACCAACCCTTGACCTAGAATCCCAAGACTAATTAATCGATGTGCCACACTCATCACCTCACCCAAACCAATGTCTTCCACCTCCCTCAAAGCTTTCCCCATAGACTTTTCAAGGGATTTTATCTCCCCCACCTCCTCCATTGTTCTTGACATACTCTTCATTATCCCATGAGGACTATTCTCTGCCTACATCATCAACTCATTATCCAATACCACCTAGAATGTCTATTGCATTGTAGTCCCTGACAACATCATTAACATTGACAAGGGTGTTTCCCCTGCCCTATACCCCACATCTTTAGGTTGTTTTGACCCCCGTCCTACATGACTTGATTCACCCTACTCTTGAACTAATGTTTGAAGTTCAAACTAATACACCAGTTCCCTAGAGATTCATTGATTGTGCTTCATTGTTTACCCTTCCCTAATCCAACCTCCCTGGCTAGCATCACCCTCCTATTTTGAATAATCTGGTGAGCTTGACATGATTTCACTTACGCACTTCCTTCAACTTCTCAATCAACTCGATGGCCATGTTCTACTCTTCACCTTGCTTTGTTCCATCCCCATGCTATCTTCCTATTTATGGTTTTAGCTCATGCAAATCTCATTCTTTAATGGCCCTACATGTGTCTGCCCTCTGCATCCTGCCGCACCAGTACTAGGTACACTTGACCCTTAGCTCTGACACTCAAATACCCTAATTCATGCTAACACACATCGCTAGATAGAATCCACTGCTAAATCACCACTAATACATCTCACACTTTGTTATTATACCTGTAGAGTAGTTGCTTCTAGGAAGAATTAAACAAACTTGACACTATTGCACACAACTATCAGCACGCCTAGTTTGCAAATAATGGGTTTTTCTATTTCTAGTACCTTGATGATGTGTTTGACTAGAATTACTAGGATGAAGTCATGATATTTTATTTTCCCTCAATTTTTTATTTTTTCACTCTAGTGATCCTTTGATTTCATGCAATGTTGGTGTCCACTTGTAAGTGCCTCCTTTTGTTTGGAAAGCCATGTGTAAGTCGACCAATTTTGTACGATATCTTAGGTGAGGTCTTTTATTTGTTATGTGACTACTTGTGTGCCTATTTTTATTTTTCTATGGTTATAAATTTTTTCCAGTAGTTGTCATATTTTCCATGTACATTATTTGTGTTTGTTGGTACTTCTCGGCGTGACACGGTGTTCATATCACATAGTTGAGCTAGTGGTGTTTGTACTTGGTCACTTTTTATTACATGCTCTATGATGATAGATAATTTGCATCTCTTTACAAAAAAGTGACAAATAGTTGCATTCATTAAGTTTTCATTTTCATCTTGGGTCCCTTGAAAATACATTGTTGGCACATAAATCAGGATAACACACACACACAAGTCTCATCAATAGTGATCAACAAAAAGGCTAAACAAAATGAGTAGGGTTATCCAACTACAAGTCATAAACCAACATACTCGTACATGGTTTAAAACTCTACTATTGTGGACTCAATATCATCACCACACTACCACCTTGCATCACACTTTATCCTCACATATCACTTATTCCACCTATTGCATTATGTGGCTTTTGAATCTCAAACAATTATGGTCACTAATTCATTACACCATTCATCACATTTTATACATTCACTTCTTCATCTATTCTTATTACAGTTTAAAGCTTCATTTCATGGCTTTTGAATCTCAAAAGTGGAGTCCCATCCCATGTCTTTTCTACTCTAGCACATTCATTTCCTTCCATTTTTCACTTCATTTGCCTCACCCTATCTCATTATGTTCATCTCATTTTCACATCTCCTTTACAAATTTCATTACATCCCATTTTCTTACATTTCATTCCATTATATTTCTTCTCATTTCCATTTCATGTCATTTTAATTACCATTTCTTTCCATTTTATCTTTTTCATTCTAGTTTATCACACTTAAATTACATTTCATTCCATTTTGTGTTATTATTCTACATTCCATTAACTTTCATCACATTTTCATTGTGTTGTCATTTCATGTCATATTTCATCCCACAAGTTTTCTCACACTTCCATTTCATTTTCTTTCCATTTAATTTCATTACATCATAGTGCAAATTTAATTTCATTACATTTCATATTATTGTCTCACATTTCATTTCATTTATTACATTCCATTACATCAAATATCATTTCATTAAATCACATTGCAAATTTATTTTCATTACATTTCATATTATTACCTCACATTTCATTTCATTTATTACATTCAATTACATCAAATCTCATTTCATTACATCACATTGCAAATCTCATTTCACTACATTTCATATTATTACCTCACATTTCATGTATTACATTTCATTACATCAAATCTCATTTCAATTTTCATTTTCTTACAGTTTATATCATTCTATCACATTGCATTGCATCTAATTTCATTGCATTACATTTCATCTACACATATTTCATTACATTCCTACTATCACATTACATTTCTATTCATTACATTTCATTTTACTCATACATGTCATTTAATTACTTCATTCATTATCCACATATCATACTACATTTATCATTCACACATATATCAATATCTACTACTACCATATCCATCAAATCATATCATCACATGCATACATGATTCCATGATATAACAAGTATATGTTCTTGAACATCAATGAGCTTGGATATCTCATACAATAAAATATTGAACGATATCTCAAAAGGATCAAATCAACATGAATATAAGATGGACTAAATCAAAAAGGAACATCCAAATGATCACGTGACATGAACATCAAAAGATCACAACATCTATCCACATGAACATCACATGATCACCAAGTACATCAGCATGAATATCAAATGGATAACAATACATAATGGTAAGTAATGCCATAACAAATGATATACATTCATCCATGCATAGGTGGTTGACTCGAAGGTCCCTACTACCCCTGTGATTGTAAATCCTGAGGACCTATGATAGGAATCTGTACCCACAAACAATATCGCTGAATAAACTATACATCATGAAGTAACCTAGTTCTTCCCTACTTTGTCATGTCCTACCTAACAACACTATCCCACTGACCAAATCCCACACCACTACCCATCCCTCCACTCACCCTCGCACCTATGTGGCCTCGAATCCCTCCAAACCTCCCTACACCCACATCTCCTAGCCTTTGCACTGGACCTTGGTCCACCTCACAATAGGTGTATCATAGTCATGCTCTGGGCCATGCTTAGGAATAATGTATTCAATCTAAGGACTATTTTTCCCACTATGAGGTGCAATTAATCTTGTTAACCCAAAAATGTATACTTGAAATGGTTGGCACAGTATGTGCACTAGGTCTCTTAATGAGTCACTATGCTTATATTACAAGAAAGTAAAATCAAAGGAAAAGAACTTACACTATTTCTATAAAAAACTAACACACTTAACTCTATGAATACTGGAAATAAAATGAAAGGTTAACAAATATTCCAACTCAGTTCATCCACTGTAACTGTTCTCACAGATGTTGCAGGAACATTCACAAAGTGTGATGCTACAGGAAGTAACTTACAACTTCTACTTACAACACTAAAAATACTTGGAAATAAATCTATACTATCCTAATCTAATCCACCTCCCAAGTGGGCCCCCTTGGTTGGCTTCAACTAAACTACTAACACATGATAGAAGCCAAAAACTATTTCATTACATTTTAAAAATCCATTACATACAAATAACACATAGAACTATAAAATCACAACTCACTACAAAAGTTAAAGTTTGTTCTCGTAAACTTTTTCCTTCTAACTAAACTAACACACTTGGTCTGATTCCTATATATAGGAGATTGACATTTATTCTAAAACAAAAAAGTAAACAACCTAGCTATAAATTCACATAAGAGAAAGAAGGAAAATAACAACTCAAAAATGACTTAAGGTGAGAATAATAAAGTATAAACATCTCCTTACCATAAGAATAAATGTAGAGAATGTAGTACGTCTTCATAGCTCCTCCATACTCATTGTCATGTCCTTTGGTACTATTATGACTTTTCTCCACCATGGCTACACCTCAATGTTCTTTTCTCCTTGTTTGCTAATGGCTATCTTCACACTCATCTTTGAATTCTTCCAATCATCTTCAGCTTCATTGCTAACAAGTTAGTAGCAATGCAGAGATAATTGTACATAAGAATTTTCAAATTAAATTCAAATATAAAGAACACACATTTTAATAATTATATGAAATACTCCATCATATTTATGATATTGGAAAAAGATGACATACTATCTACCTATAGGTTAATCATTGGTTTTGGTAAACATAGATCCACAAATGTCTTGATGAAAATGAAACAAAGTATTAAAAAAGTGTTTAAAAACTATCATGAAATAGAGGCAATAATTAGCCTCATCATCTGCCCCTTGGTAAACTGATGCTTGCCCTCAAGAATGCCATTTCCTAGTAAGTGACTTGAATTCCCCAAATTTTGCCCTTCCTTTCTTGCTACTCCTGAAGGTGTAATCTAATCCTCATGTTCTTTCTCAAACCTCCCTTATGTTGTCCTCCTATAGCTTGTCAAGTCTATCAACATTGATGTCATATAAAGGCCACATGGGCATTAGAGATTGCATAGTGAGTGGCCACCATAATTTTGGTCTAGCTTATTTTCCTAGCTCTAGATACTTTGGAGCTCAGTGAAGGGTAGCTTCTGGGTTGATGGGACTATAGGGCTCTGACCTTTTAAGTGACTCAGGTAATCTAGCCCGTCTACTTCTAGCACCAACCATAGCTCTCTAGAAAGCATAGGGAAAGTTCTCATAATCAGCAAAGGCCTTGGCTCTTGCAGTGATGATTCTATGCCTTACTCCCTTGTTCTTATCCCTATAAGTTAACCTAAACCAGTCCCTAAGAACTTCTTCTAGTTTGTTGCTTTTAGCTCTTAAAGGCAAGGGTTTTGTCCTTTCCTCATCTCTATAGTTATTCAACTACCTGTGATAGTTTGCTTCATTAGACATCTAGGACATCAAAGCTCTTAAATGTATATCCCCTATATAAAGTAAAGGGTTCCATCGGGTTTTTGAAGGGATAACAAAATTATGCACATATAATTCATAGAGAAAATTCTACTACCAGGATGCCAGAGTCTGATATAAACCATAAAAATTTTGGGCCAATTTAAATTTTGCATTTATATTCTTAAGGGTTAGCATGAGTTGGAACAAGAGAAATCCTTCTTTTAAATAGAGAGCATAAATTTTTGGTGGCATTCTATAGGCAAGTGCTTGATCAACCAATTTGAGGGCATGATCCATCCTTTGTTTTTTATTCTCCAATTGCTCTTTCAAATCTGTAATTTCTGCATTCAGAGACACTATGTCTTTCTTCATTCTTTTCCTCTCCTCTTCCCATAAGGCCTTAGAAAATATATGTTGTCCAAACAACTAAAAAAGGAGTTTCTATAGGGTAATGGAATTGTTGTCTTCCTCATGGTTTCTTTTCCTCTGTCTTTGTTCCCTCCATAATTGTTCCATAATATCAATAAAACATGTTGATTTATAGGGAACTAGGGTAGTGTTTGGATAAACTTGTTCAGGAAATATTTCATCCCTATAGCTCAAAGTACCTAGTTGGCCTACTGGGGTATCCTTTGGATTTTCATTAACCTCAATCCTACATTTCTTGTTAGGGTTTTCAAGAATGTTTTCAGTTTTAGGGTGAGGAGGAGAGTGATCAGGAACAATCTATACAAGGGATTATTTAGTAGATAGCTTGGATGAGGGGGATTCTTTGGAAATTTGTCCTCTCATTCTAGGACTTCTTCTTATAGAGGTTTCTTCTAGTATCATAGCCTTCTGTCTACCTCTTCCTTTTGGTGTCTCTGCTGCAAGAGTAACTATTGCAAGACCCTTCTTAGTTCTCTTTTGCCTCATGACTATAGGGTTTGGCTCTTTTTTTACTAGAACAGAGATTTCTTCTTGCAATTTTTGTTTTCTCTTTGTTTGGCTAGAGGTAGGTTTCTGAGTTTCTTGAACAAGTGAAGGCATAGTCTCTTACACACTTTCTTGTACATTGCTTTGCACATTTTTGGTTTTAGCCTCTTGAGTTCTTTGTTCAGTAGGTTCATTAGTGAAAACTACATTCTCCTCACTAGGTTGTTCATGAAGGGTAGATTGGGGTTATAAGGTTTTGGCTTGGACAAATTCTACCCATGACAAGGGAGAAACATCCCTAAGTGACCTTTCTATGAGTAATTTAATTAGGGCATGATGGGTGACAAAATTTTCTTTTCCTTTTTGAGTTTCTTATATACTAATACATAGCATATTGTACAATAAATTGGGAACATTAACTGCATGATTTTGCCTTATACGACTAAGCAATTTAAAATGATGTGCATGTAAATATGAAAATCTGCCTTCACATGTGAGGTACCTGATAATGTACATGGCCAATTTATTGTATGGTGGTGGAAGAGACATTCTCTTACAACCTTTCTTGGTAATATCCATTTGAGGGTCAGTTGGTATGACAAACTGAGCTCTGGCTGATCTTGCATCATGAGTGTTGGGATAATGTTCTCCTATCACTGATAACCCAACAACTTCTGCTATACATTCCTCTGTAGCAACCACCGTTAAGCCCCATATAGAAGCTTCCCCTTCATCAAACATCCTTGTGAATTATGTGGCTACTTCTTCATTATATGTAGTCAAACTTAAAAAGTACCCTAACTAGTTGCATGCATTAAATCTCCTCACAGCTTCTACATCTGAGAGCAAAATGATATGCTCCAATAGTTCTCACCTTTGCAATTCTCCACCCATTTTTCTTTCACTATCTACATTGCTTCACTATTTCCCCCTTACAAATTCAGGCTTCTTTTGTTGTTTTACAAACCATTTTCACATTTCATTGAATAGGTAATTAACGTCATAATGATTTGTTATGAGAAATAATATGGCTTTAATGAGAGAAAATCATGGAAGTGTATGAAAATCATCTAAAAATGGGGTTTAGATCACTTAAAATTTAAACACAAGTCACATCATAGCCTGAAAATAAAATCATTCAAAATAACAGAGTATGATACAACACCTAGCCACCTGTGTACTTAAGAAAATATAAATATTTGGAAAAATATTTATGAATAAATGTAGTCATTGGGTTTTAGTAATCTTCCTTACCCCCTAAAAAATAAGGACAAGTGTCCACACTTGTCAGAATTAGTACAGGGTGGAAAACTAGCACAACACCACCATAATATAAAGAATGCAGTATTAAATATAATTAACAAAATATACGGACTATAAATGAATTATAATTTGAAAACCTTATACCTATTAATTGATTGTCGCACTTACCAAAAGGTGGCAGAAGTGATATCAGCAGTGACAACTTCAGTCAACATCTTGTGGGGTTTATTGAAAGCATTAGAAATTAATGATGTGGAAATTGGGTGGATGGAAGGTAAAGAAATGAGATGAGGTGGATGAGTGGAAGGTAAAGAAATGAGATGGAATGAGAAAGTGCATGGAGAAATTTGGAACTTTATGTGGGCATAAAGTCTTTATTATGAGCATGCACAAAGAAATTAGTGTGGAAGAGCGATAGGTGGAAGGTTGACACCTTTGACTGTAGGAAGAGTTACCTTGTTTGTATTTGAAGTTGGCCATTGGAATTGCTACAAGAAGTCCTTTTTTGTTTGGGGTCATTTATATAACTTGATTTTGTGACCATTGACTAATAATTTGAAAGGAAATGGATCAATGGAAGTTAATTGAATAGCTCCATTATCAAAGACATGACTAATTTTATATAGACCTAGCCATCTTGTCTACAGCTTGCCTGGCATATCTTTAAATCTGGAATCATATAGTAGTGTCGAGTCACCAACTTGAAATTGTTTCTTGATAATATAAGAGCCATGCCATTATTTCCTTTGTTTCTATATAATTTTAGTACATTTGAAAGTAGCTTTGTGCATTTCATCCAAAGAGTTAAGATGCAAAAGACATTCTCTTTCTGCTACAGCAAGTTCAATGTCTAGCTCTAGTGCAGTTCTCAAAGTTTTATATTCAAATTCAATGGGGAGCATTGCTACCTTTCAATACAAGAGCTCAAGTGGTGTGAATCCTATAGTAGTCATCCATGTTTTGTAAGCCCGAACAACTTATTGTAATCTACTGGTCTAGTCCCTACAATGTAGATGAACTACTTTTGTGAGGGTATTTTTCAGCTCACAGTTTGTGACCTCTGTTTTTCCATTAGCTTGAGGGTGGTAAGGACTTGATTTTTTATGCCTGATGTTATATTGTTTCATCAATTATGAGATCAGATTAGAGGTGAATTGTGCACCTTGGTCAGTGACTAGTTCTTTGGGTATACCATAGCGGGTAAAAATTTCTTCATACAAAAATTCTGTAACTTTTTCATCACAATCATACTTCATGGCTTTGACTTCAACCCATTTTGTTAGGTAATCAGTGCACACTGTAGCTTTGTGAAGTGTAGGCCAGTAATAACCAGTTGTCAAGATTTTCAAGGCTATTCTTTTTGCTACAAAGTGTCCACACGATTTATTATGACATATATGTAGAATGTCATATGTCTCATCCTCTCTCACACATCTTCTCATAACTTGATCAGGTCCAATGTAAAATAAGAGATTATCTATCCAAGAGAAATAGAAAATTTTCTCTACAAGAAGCTTCTTTTCCTTGTAAGAAAAATGTTTTGGTATTTTATTAGCTACAATGTAATTAGCAATGTCTGCATACCATAGATTTTGAACGACACTATGAAATAAGTCCTCATCTAGAAATGCATCATCTACCAAAGTAGTCTCAGTATCATCATGATGGATTCTTGATAAATAATTAGCCACAACATTGGCTCTTCTAGGCTTATCAACAATAGTTAGATCAAATTCTTGTAACAACAGTAACCATCTTGCTAACCTACCTGTTATATCAAGTTTGTTCATGAGATATTTAATTGATACATGATCAATATGGACAAATATGGGATCGCCAGTTATGTAATGCCAAAACTTGTTCAGGACATAAACTACTGCTAGCAATTCTTTTTTTATCACTGTGTAGTTTAATTCTGGTCCATGAAGGCTCTTACTAATATAATAGATTGCATTTTCAAGATTTTGAGATTACTATGCTAGAACTACACCTATAGCATAATTAGAAGTGTGTGTGTGTGTGTGTGTATATATATATATATATATATATATATATATGGAAAGGTAAATTCCAATCAAGGCCTTGTAAAATTGGGGCTATAGGAAGAAGTTTCTTAAGCTGCATGAAGGCTTCATCACATATGAATGTCCAACTAAATTCAGCTTCTTTTGTGAGTAACTTTTACAAGGAACTAGCTATTTTTTTGAAATCTCTTATAAAATGTCCATAATATCCAGCATGACCTAGAAAAGATCTTACATCTTTCAATTTTGTAGGTATGGGCACTATTTGAATTACCTCTATCTTAGTTGGATCCACTTGTATTCCTACAGTTGATATGAAATGACCAAGTACCACACCTTCCTACATGAGCATGAAACATTTTTCACTATTAAGTGCCAAATTATGTTCTAAACACCTTACCAAAACCTTGTCAAGATTCATCATTGCTTCCTCAAAAGTGACTCCAAATGTTGTGAAATCATCCATATATATTTCCATACAATCATGTGATATATTAGCAAAGATGTTAATAACAGCTCATTGGAATGTTGCATGAGCATTACATAGACCAAATGGTAAAACAAAGTATGCAAAAGTATCCCATGGTCATGTAAATGTGGTTTTTTCTCGATCTTCAGGAGCAATACTAATTTGGTTATAACCACTATACCCATCTAGAAAAGAGAAATACTTCTTTCTAGGTAGAGCGTGCAAAACTTGGTCTATAAATGGAAAAGGAAAGTGATCCTTTTTGGTGGCCTTGTTCAATTCTCTTTAATCTACATAAACTCTTCATTTTCCTCCCTTTTTGGGCACTATGACCAGGGGTGACACCCATCTACTATCAGATATAGGATAAATGAAACCAACATCAAGCAATTTTTGCAATTCAGTTTTAACTATCTCTCTAAGGCTCAAATTTATCCTTCTTTGGGGTTAATGGAGAGGTAGATAGCCTTTATTGATACATATCCTATGGATGCATAATGTAGCACTCAACCCTTTCATATCACTATAGTCTCATGCAAAGGCCTTTTCATGTCTTTGAAGCAACTCTTTTAATTGTTCCATATGAATAGGTGTTAATTTAGGATTAACATGAAGATTATGACATTTAGATAGTTCAACAGTAGTGGTAGACTCTATCATAGAAACTTCAAAGATTGGACTTACTTCCAGTTTACAAGGTAAGAGTGGATGAAGAATGTTAGGTTCTTTCAGCAAATTACAACTCTCATCACATTCATCATATGTGATTAATTCCAACACAGAACTTTCAGATACATCTGAAATGTCCATTTTCTGATTTTATATGATATTTCCAACCTCTAATCAGATCTTTAAGATCAAACAACTAATATCACAAAGATCCACCAAATTTCTCAAGAAACCCCAAATCGGGTATGCCAGAAATTGTGCCAAAAGCTTCACAGCTTCACTTATTATTAATAATTTTGAAAGTGTACATTTTTACAAAAATTTCAGTAGCACAACAGCCTACAAAATGACATTTCCAGATCCATATAGCCTTTACACAACAGTTCTCAAATGTAGGACAAAAACTATGCTCATCGGGCTCCCGAAATTAACACAAAAATGCCCAGAAACACCACAAAAACACTAATAATCTATCTCAGAAGTTTAATCACGTCCCAATACATATATTCAGCTCTATTTTAACACCTTAAAGTCTAAAATACAGCAGCAACCCAAACTGGTATGAAATACTCAACTGAAAACACCAAACTCATACAAAAAACACACCCGAAAACCCACAAATCTACATTGTTCAGCACAAAGGCAAACTCTGTATGAGCATGCACATAGAATGGCTTCAAACTCATATCCTTAGCCTTCCTTGAAACTTACAAACTCCCATTCTTGGGTCTCCCTGGAAACCTGCAAACTCTCGTTCTTGGGTCTCCTTCTCCACAGGTTTGGCAGCCTCTGAAGAATAACAAAGAATGAGCAAAATCAAGTTCTGGAATCCACCCAAAATGCCTCCAAACCCCTTAAAAGAGGGAATAACCATAACTCACGTCCAAGAGAGGTTAATGAAACATATTTTAATAATAATTTTCATTTATTAGTCCAACAGTTTCCAAAGATTAACCCCCTTTTTCCGAAACTTCACTTTCTTGGGCCTGCCTGCCTTAGCAAAGATTATTATTTTTTAATTATTTGAAAAGGGGACATGACAAGTCCTCCCCTCCCAAAAATTTCTTGTCCTCAAGCAATGGCTGAACAATAAACCAATCAATCCACCTGGATCCCAAATGTAGTCATGAACTATACTACTGCCAAATAACATAGGCTCCTGCAATATCCTCTGCAATATGACCAAGAGGAATCCATAATCAAATTGACAATTACAGCTCAACCAAACTCCAAAATCACCACTACCACAATCAAAAACCCATGAGACACAAACTCTTAGAACATTAGAACCCAAGTAAAGTGGACAAATCAAACTGCCAACACAATATATACCATCAACGCATCCCACTGGCCTATATGGAATGTACAATCCAACTCTGCAACAATGGTGAATGCTCTCAAATGAAACTATACCAAGTATGGAGAATCCACACACTGTACAACTCCTGCAGTCAACACAACTCTGTAGATCATCGGCCACTGTCTCATAACCATAACTCCCATGCACCCCTGATAGTGAAAAGCCATCACAAGATAAACAACAAGAAATGGAACCCATACCAAATTTTCTTGCCATCAACTCCTCAACACAAGGATCATTTTCTAACTGATGTACATACCCTACAATATAATGTTGATTAAAAAAACCAACCTCAGTCAACAGCTCACCATGAACAAGTGATACAACCCACTGTGACTGATCACTAGCTAAGTCAGGAGATGTCATCGCCAAAGGAGTAGAATCAGTAACAACACATGCTGAAGCATCACTCAAAAACTCCTGCTCTAAGTCATGTATTATCAAGCTATCAACTGCAGGACCTATCACCATGTCGTGCCCATCACAACTCTCATCTCGAGGCATCAAACTATTCCATAACTGATGATAAGCACTAGGAACCAAAGTACATCTCTATATCATAATTTCATCAACATGGTCATCAAAGGTAAATTGATGAGCGTACCTCACAGTGTAATGCCAATAGAATGCACCAATCTTGGTCAGTTGCTCAGACAGTAATCCAGATGAAACTAACTGCAATTGATCATTAACCATGTTGGAACTGACTACTAACTCTGAAGATATCACTAAGGGAGAAGTATTACTAGTAGGAACCATGCCAACTGTCGACTCACCAACATCACACATGATCTTTGATACATCTCTAGTCTCTATGCCATGAGTACTAGAGGCCACCACCATGTCAGGCATACAACAATCTGCTACAACACCCAACTCAACTGAACCTAACTCTAGTGGGAATGAACCTGATATGCCAATGTTAGTATCAAGGATGGATGCATCCCCATCTCCACTATCTCTGACAATCTCGGCCATGGACATCCTCGGATCACCAAACACCACAGCTTGTGACTGTATAGAATTAGGTAAAGACTGTAGCCGCTCTAACTCCATGGTCACCTTAGCCAAATGAAACTGTGACTCCTTGAAAGCCAACTGTGTACTCTCAAGAATCTCAGAAGTCACCTCAAGCTGCTCAGTAAGCTCACTCACCTCATCTTCCTTGGCCAACAATGCATCATATGTTGTACTGCCCCACTCCATAAGATAATCTCTGTCAGCTACCAACTGCATATAATTCTATCTCAAAATCTGAATAGCCTCCCATAAAGAGTGGATCTCTGACAAGGAAAGATAACTGCCTTCCTGCTCATCACTAGTAGGAGAACCCCATCCATAAACTACTAACAACTGACGAGAAACATCAAAATGTTGGCAAATGATAGCAATGTCTCGATTACTAACTCTTAACTGATTAGACACATGATGACACTGGCTTGACTGTCTCCTACAAATCTCCTCTGATGCACTGTCCAAAGGAGTATCCTCAAAGTCACTAGTCTCTAGAGTATTACAATCCATACCCTGTGAATCAAATCTAAAGCTCATATCAACATACGGAGTATTAAAAACATTAGCACTTTTGTCCAACTCCTCTGTACCCAAGGAAACTAAGTCTTCAAAACTGCCCACTACATCCTCCTGGATGTCATCAATGCCAATATGATCGTGGGACTCATCTGTACACACTACCAAATATGAAATATCATCAACACATTCCAGCAAGTATGGTCGATTGGATATATGAACAAAGCCCAACACCGGTGTATAAAAACTAATACCAACATCGGATAAGCTCCTGTCATGATGAGATAATGTAGTCACAATACTGTCTTCACTCACCTTCAGCTGGCGGGATAAATCATGTGAAGTACTACTAGCCTCAACCTCATGTGACGAAGCATCTAACTGTGCCTGGTACTCTCTCTCAGAAAAGTCATGAATGCTCAATGTTTGCTCATCTCCACCAGGTATCTCACCATCATGCACAACAACATCCTCATAATCATCATCCTTGAGGTCAAATCTATCTATCATTCTTTGACTAAAATCATCAAATGTAGTTACCTGATCATGACCTTGAGTAGTCATTCCATGATACCACCAATCATAGGCTGCATCTTCCAAGTGTAGACTTGCAATTTGAACAACATCACTCTCCTTCATGGGGTTAAGTGTGAAGAAGGTCTGTAATTTTTGTAGCCATGCTCTAGCTGAAATTTTATTTGTTCCATCAAAAGTAGGTGTTATAAACTTGCTTATTTTATTTTTGAGCTCTCTTCCACTTATGTCATGCTCTCTTCTGTACTCTTTCTTGAGCATCAAAGTGTTCATCATATCCACATATTCTCTAAAAGGAACCGAACTACAAAAGTCATCATCTAATCTATTATAAGTAGCTCTTAATGTAATCAAGTTACCTGTAACCTCTTCCATAGGATTAATGGTTGGATTTGGTACTGGTGGCTCATCTGTAGGCAAGAAAATAGTTTTGGTTGATTTAGATGGTGTGGATTTCAGATTTCTTGGCTCCTCTAAAGTGCTCCCTTTCTCATTAATAGATGCAACTCCTTGTAGTTTTTCTGTCAATATTCGCAAAGCCTCTCTAGTTTCTGCCAAACTATCCACTATTTGCTTCTGAGTATTTTGGATGTCTTGGAAGAATTTCTTTGCCATCTCATTTGGATCAGCCATACTTTTCCCTTCCTTGGATTTTGTACTTTTACTTTCAATTGGAGGTTTGATCAAAATTTCTTTATTCTTTTCTCGCTGCAAATATCTTTTTTCTCTTTCACTTAGTTGCATGCAACCATAAATTTTGACATGCAGCTGATTAGAAGCAACATGAAACCACCAAATTCACCAAGAACTAACATGAAAATGATTAGAAGTTGAATGCAACCATAAATTTTGACATGCAAGATTTGGGTAGTTATCAAAATTGACATGCAAGATCTGGGTAGTTGTCAAAACTGACATGCAAACTTCTACAACCACCAAATTCACCAAGAACTAACATGAAAATGATTAGAATTAGAATGCAACCATAAATTTTGACATGCAGCTGATTAGAAGCAACATGCAACCATAAATTATGACATGCAAGATATGGGTAGTTGTCAAAACTGACATGCAAGGTCTGGGTAGTTGTCAAAACTGACATGAAAACTTCTACAAACCCTCAGGCTGGCAAGATCATGGCTCTGATACCACTGAAATGTCCCTTTACTGGTTTTGTATGAAATTTCCAACCTCTAATCAGATCTTTAAGATCAAACAACTAATATCACAAAGATCCACCAAATTTCTCAAGAAACCCCAAATCGGGTATGCCAGAAATTGTGCCAAAAGCTTCACAGCTTCACCTATTATTAATAATTTTGAAAGTGGAAATTTTTATAGAAATTTCAGCAGCACAAAAGCCTACAAAATTAAATTTCCAGATCCATATAGCCTTTACACAACAGTTCTCAAATGTAGGACAAAAACTATGCTCATTGGGCTCCCGAAATTAACACAAAAATGCCCAGAAACACCACAAAAACACTAATAATCTATCTCAAAAGTTTAATCACATCCCAATACATATATTCAGCTCTATTTTAACACCTTAAAGTCTGAAATACAGTAGCAACCCAAACTGGTATGAAATACTCAATTGAAAACACCAAACTCATACAAAAAACACACCTGAAAACCCACAAATCTGCACTGTTCAGCACAAAGGAAAACTCTGTATGAGCATGCACATGGAATGGCTTCAAACTCTCATCCTTAGCCTTCCTATAAACCTGCAAACTCCCATTCTTGGGTCTCCCTGGAAACCTGCAAACTCCCGTTCTTGGGTCTCCTTCTCCACAGGTTTGGCAGCCTCTGAAGAATAACAAAGAATGAGCAAAATCAAGTTCTGGAATCCACCCAAAATGCCTCCAAACCCCTTAAAAGAGGGCATAACCATAACTCACGTCCAAGAGAGGTTAATGAAACATATTTTAATAATAATTTTCATTTATTAGTCCAACGATTTCCAAAGATTAACCCCCTTTTTTCGAAACTTCACTTTCTTGGGCCTGCCTGCCTTAGCAAAGATTATTATTTTTTAATTATTTGAAAAGGGTACATGACAACATATTTTTCTACCACACCACTATTAGTAAGGATACTCTAAAGTACTGAGTCTTCCTCTTGCAGCTTTAGAAAAGATTTTTTATGCAACATCATGAGCTATTTTATAGAATTTAACTCTTCTTCTTCATCCCCTAAATCTAGCCAAACAAATGTGCTCAAATTTGGTAATGGTTGTGCTGGAGGATATAAATTGAATTTATTTGTTGCTTCACCATTGGATATGGTCATTTTCCCTAATCTACAACTAATATTTGCATAAGTGGTAGCTAACCTTGGTCAACCTAGGATGACAGGGTAACGAGATAATTAGATTAACTTTGGGGGATAAAATCATGAAGTCTGTAGGATACTCTAGAGAATCTAAGGTTACAACTATGTTTTCTATCATTCCATCAGGGGTGACAGTAGAACTATCTGCAAGTTGCAAAATCGTTGGAGTAGCCCTTAGTCCTTCTATTTTCAACTTCTTCATAGTGTCTTTGGTCATGACATTTATAGCACTGCCAAGATCTATTAAAGAATTTTTAGCAAATTGACCATTTATGCTGACATTCACTACTAGACTTCCTAGATCAGAATATTTTAGTGTGAACAATTTTCCTAACATAATGTCAACCAATTGTCCCACAACATGGATTGTGGTGAGGTCTTTTTTCTTCCTTCTAGGATTCTTCAAGCAAGCATCTCTAATGGATTTTCCATAGATGGGAACATCTTTAATGGCTTGGAACAGGGTTGTTTGGACATGTATATTCTTCAACTGATCAACAATAGCAAAAGGTTGTTCCTCTACTTTTATAAGTTTTCTTTGTATAAACTTTTCTAGAAAAGGAGTTTCCACTGTTGGTTGAGCTTGGGTTGACATGGTGACATTGGTTGGGTCAATTGTTTCAGCAACTAAGGGTTATGATGTTGTAGGAGGATCTGGTATTTTAGTTATAAGAGGTAGTTTAGGCTTTGGTAATGTTGTACCAAAACTCATATGTGTATCTGCAATACTCAAAGTGTAAGCAGGATATTGTTGAGCATCAACACTATACATGGGTTGCTATGGTTGTTGGCTATTTGGATTTGGCTAAGGTTGTGTAGGTAACTGTGTCTACTTTTGAGGTCCAAGATATGCAGGTGGTGGCATTAGAGCAGGTTGTTGAATTGGAGGTACTAATTGTGGAATACTAGTATTTTGCTTAGGCCATTATTGAGATCCCTTCCATTGGTTCGTAGACTACCAATTCCCTTGGGATGGTTGCCATTGGTTCTACTAGTTTTTCCATAGTTTTTTTGGTTCTACCATTGGTTACTCTATTGGTTAGGCCAAGGTGGTTGGATATTATGAGGCCATTGGGGTTGTCATTGGGGTTGTTGCAGATTATTTTGCCTAGCATTATTTCAATTAGGTTGATATTGTGGAGGACCTTGGGGATTACAATTTTTCCATTGATTACCATATGAATTTGAATTTTGCAAAAGGTTCTAAGGCATACCTTGACGTTGGGCCCATGTCTGGCATTGAGAAAAAAAAAATTATTGCTTGTCATCTCCATCTATCTTGAAGTACTCATTTGGAAGATGTTGGTTCTCCATGCTTACCACCAGTTTACATTGGCATCCTTATTTTGCTTCTAGCAATGAGGGCAATATTTAGCTAGTTGTAACTTAGCTTCTGAATACTTTTTCTTTGTAGTCATTGTATCAAGATGTGTATCAACATCGTTGATGATGTCCTGTTTGAAATTGGATAATAGGTTAGATATCTTGAGCTTTGAAATACCTTGGTTGATTCCTTTAGTGACTGTGGAAAAAGGTCATCAGCCTTTCTTCATGGTTGACCTTGAATAGTTCTAATAGATCTTCTTGAGGTCCTCCTAGGAAGCTTGATATACATCACTACTAGCCATCAGGTCTAGTGCTTCTAGAAAATTATCATTCACACCTCTTAGAAAGACTAGCTTTTGTGAATCCTCAAACAACACATGCTGAGGGTTCTTTTGTAGTGTATATAAGAAATGTGAAACATGGTCTTCCAATGTTTCTTCATCCTTCTATGATATCCTTTGACATCATCTCCTCTTGAACCAGATGCTTTACAATACTATTTTTACTTATCCATAAATAGAGTTTTTATTTCATCCCAAGTTCTTGTTGCATTGGCTCCTAAGCCCATGAACCATTATAGAGCTAATTCTTTCAATGTTGCTGGAAACAATTTGAACTTATGGGCATCAGTGTTGTAATCAAAACTATGAAAAAATATGTCATATTCAAATAAGAAAGTATCAGGGTCTTCGGTTACAAGGCCATAGAACTTTGGAAGGGCAGTTGTAGGTATATTCTTGAGATTATCAGTATTTGTAAGGCTTGGGAGAGGAAATGAAAAAGTAGGTTGTGCCATTACTAAAGGTATTAGATTATGAGGTTGCTACTAAAAAGGGACATTGGGTACTTGATGATTAACAACTGATGGATTCAAAGTAGCATTATCAAGAAAACTGGCCAAAACTTTAGTAAAAGGTTGAAGACCACTTGTATCTATTGGTTCCACTCTTGAAGATCATGTTGTAGGAAAAACAGGACTTGCATCTTCAAAATGCAACTCAACTTCTTCTTCTTCAATTTCTTAATTCAAATTAATAGACTCTCGTGGAAGAAATTTTCCATATTCATCTCATCATCTTCCTCTTCGATGCATGTAATTAAACTCTTTGCATTGGTAAAGGAAGCTTCAAAACTAGAAATTTCTAAAAAAAAATTCTCTAAGAACTATGACTCAAAAATGCTGCTAGCTTGACACCATCCCTGACAAAGGTGCCAAAAATGGTCTGCCTCACAATAGGTGTATCATAGTCATGCTCTAGGCCATTCTTAGGAATAATGTATTCAATCTAAGGACTATTTTTCCCACTATGAGGTGAATTTAATCTTTTCAACCCAAGGATGTATACTTGAAATAGTCCGCACAGTATGTGCACTAGGTGTCTTAATCTATACTATCAACAACTTCTACTTACAACACTAAAAATGCTTGGAAATAAATCTATACTATCATAATCTAATCCACCTCCCAAGTGGGCCACCTTGGTCAGCTTCGACTAAACTACTAACACAAGATAGAAGCCAAAAACTATTTCATTACATTTTAACAATTCATTACATATGAATAACACATAGAACTATAAAAATACAACTCGCTACAAAAGTTAACAGTCCATTCTCATAAACTTTTTCCTTCCAACTAAACTAACACACTTGGTTTGATTCCTATATATAGGAGATCGATGCTTATTCTAAAATAGAAAAGTAAACAACCTAGTTATAAATTCGTAGGAGAGAAAGAAGGCAAATAACAACTCAAGGCAGGAAGAAGAGATAACGGCTTAAGTTGAGAGTAATAAAGTTTAAACATCTGCTTGCCATAAGAATAAATACAGAGAATGTAGTAAGTCTTCATAGCTCCTCCATACTTGATGTCGTGTCCTTTGGTACTATTATAACTTTTCTCCACCATGGCTACACCTCAATGTTCTTTTCTCCTTTTTTTCTTTTGGTTGTCTTCATGCTCATCTTTGAATTGTTCCAATCATCTTCAACTTCATTGCTAACAGGTTAGTTATAATGCAGAGATAATTGCAAATAAGAATTTCCAAATTAAATTCAAATATAAGAACACATATTTTGATAATTATATGAAATATTGCATCATATATATGATATTGGAAAAATATGACATACTATCTACCCATAGGTTAATCATTGGTTTAGGTAAACATAGATCCACAAATGTCTTGATGAAAATGAAATAGAGTATTAACAAAGTGTTTAAATACTATCATGAAATAGAGGCAATAATTTGCCTCATCAAACCTCATGCAACACCCCTATGAGGTAGTACCACTACTATTTGGCCTTGCCCTCCATATCTCCCCATTCTCTAACCACACCCCTAACTCTCCCCTGGCCTATTGCCTCCCTCTACCTCTCCCCCAGCCATCATCCTCATCATCTCCATTCTTTCCTCCACTTGACTCCTCATCAATCCTAGGAATAGGCTCTGTTGGATTTGTGTATCTCAAAAATGGATGCTCACAAAACCATCGTGCATAATCCCCCTCCATCCTTATATATGTCTCTCTCTTTATGAATGCCCATGGTTGTGGCATATCAATCATCTAGAGAAAGGCCTCCAGGAAAGCCTCATACTCCATAGTTGGCCCCCACACTACCCTCTCTAACTATGCTCAAACATAACATGCTAACCCCTATGGCATACCCTACCACCACCCAAACTATCTTGCAACCCACCTGAAACAAAATATCTTTATCACTTTGGGCACCTCGCTAAGAAAATATCTCAGGCCAAAGAAATATACCATCTCATCATCATCCTTGGCCCATGAATCTGTAAACTTGTATGGTCTCCATACGACCTCATCAATGTCATCCAAAATTTGTCACCAATACTCTATCTTCCCCAGATGGAGTTGCATGATCACATAAAAATAAGTATATATATAAGGCATATCGATGTTGTCATACACATATCAGATGAGTAATGGGTAGATGCTCTCATGTCCACAGCTATAACAATATCACCCCTGTTAACAACAATGAGGCTTCAAAATATACAACCTAATGCAAATCATGATATAAGTGGGCCAATATGTAGCTGCCCCATGAAAATCTCCATGGCTAATTGATCATGTCCTGTATCAAATGACTCCATCCAATTGGACATCCTTGCCCCCATCTATCTAGCAACAAAAACCCTTCTATCAATCTAGCCAACACCACCGACAATGGCTCATACTACAACATCTAAAACCATGATACACTATCATTTTCAAACAAGTCTTTGAATGTAATGCCATCTATCATCTAGTCATAGTACACTAGATCTCCCACTGTCAAGATTTTCAATAACCAATATACATCCTCTAGTATCATAGTCATCTCACCATAGCTATCAATAGCCCTCTATTCACTCAAAACTAGGGCATCTGTAGTAAATAGGTGAACCCACATTTGTCTATCACCTAGAGATCCCTAGCTAACAATCTACCTACAAACTCTAGGGGCCATGGATATAATCCTCACACCATGATATTTTACCCATGTATCTATTTTTAATCAAACAACCAAACAACAATGTCAATTTTCATCCCAAGTGATCATCATACATTAGTCTACTATCCATATCTAGTTAATTAACTACTAGTTCTATCTTGGACCTACTACTTGTCCTTCTCCATCCTGAGCTAGACATGTTTGTTTTCCCTACTTTGTATCCTAAGCTAGGGCATCATTCTTTATCTCAATATTGTCAAATTGATCCTATGACATCACTTTCTAATTACGTGATCACTATTGCTTGCTTATTGTGACAAATCACTACCCAAAAAACTTAGCATCTAGTCCTTTGCATTATCTTACACTAAATTGGGGCTTCACAATCAATTTATACCCTTCAAGTTTTCATTAGTGCCATTTTCATAAGCACAAGCACTTCATAATTTTTTTTGTGTTATTTTAAGGGGAAAATGCACTACAAAACATAGTGAATGTGCTAAACAAGCATATGCACTATTAGAAAAATTAAATGCACCATCTAATACTTGGGATGTGCTATGGAAACATATGCACTAATACCTAATAGGTATACACTATTTCTAGGGAAAACAATGTCATTCAAATGATACACATCACAAAATTATTCATATGCACTACAATATTCTTCAAATATGCCAAAACATTCAAATGCGCTATTAGATACCTCATACGTGCTATTATTTTCCTATATGTGCTAATTACTTCCTAATATATGGTTTCATATGTGCTAATTTTTCCTATGCATGTGATAACGCATTGGTTGAATGCGCTAAAATATTTTTAATGTGCTATAAGAACATGTAAATGCACTAAAATAGCTAAATTACCACATTTACAACAAAAATTTGCACAAAATTCAAAAACTCAGGTACAAATGCAAAAATCTTAAAAATGTAGGCTCTTGATGACTTGCTGAGGCATCGTAGTCAGTTGGATGCTTGTACCTATGGCCCCTCTCAAATTCATTCTCTCATAAAGGGACCACCATGCTTGCTAGCTCTGATGCAGGAAAAGGATGAATAACTAGGGCCAAAGGCTCACCTAGCTATCCAAACCACCCTAGAAGAGTTAACACAACAGAAGCAAACATAAGGAATAGAAACCAAAGGAGGAAGAAGAGTGAAATTCATTTATTGGTTCATCAAAATATCTCCATACATGTCTAGGTGTGAGGCCTTCTAGATTATGGCCAATAAATCAGAATTACAATTCAAATTCAATCCTCAAAGTTTGGATCTTCTATCTTTTCTCTCCTCTCACTTCATTGCTTAAAACCTAACATTAGACTTCCTTAAATACTTGCCAAAAATGGCTTATAGAAGATTCTAGAATGCATAAGACCATAAGTTAGTTGTTTACAAATATTATCTACCTATACCAAAATTAAATGTAAGCAAAGTCGGCCCCAAACTAGAAGTAGGCACAAATAACTCAACAAATGAGGGGTTCACAAAAATTGGCACTCAACACCCAAAGGATCACTCGGCACCAATAGGAACTCAACACCCAAAGGATCACTCGTCACCTAAAGGATCACTCGGCAGCAATAGGAACTCAGTACCCAAAGGATCACTCGACACCAATAGGAACTTGACACCCAAAGGATCACTTGGCATCAACAAGAACTTAGCACCCAAAGGATCACTCGATATCAATAGGTATAAAGAACAAAAGAGGATGCTCTTACATCAGACAATTGAGGTTGGAGAAAATGATTCTCCTAAATCATGCAAATATCACAACCTAAGTTGAATCCAACTTAGATTGAGAAATCCATGTAGCATCTTCAATAGGTCTATTCTTCCACTTCACCAAATACTCATAGTAATATCTTCCTCTTGTGCTCTTGCCAACTCTGTCATCCAATATCTATTCTTCTTCAATCTATTTCTTAGGATAATCATCAGGTACAGCAACTTCATCATCTAACTCATGATACTTATACAAATTAGAAATATTAAATATAGGAGATATATCCATATCATTAGGTAACTCAACTTCATAAGCATTACCACTGTCAAACTTCTTCAAGATCTTATAAGGTCCAAATTTCTTCATCTTCAACTTGTTGTATGTTCCAACTGGGAATCTTCCTTTCTTCAGATGTACCATCACCTCATCACTAACTTGAAAATCATAATGTCTTCTAGATTATTAGCATTCTTTGTATACTTCTGATTACTTTATTCTAGCCTCAACTTCACTTCCTTATGCAAAGACTCCATAAAAATTAGCAAATTCTTCTCTTGCAATGCTTCTCTTTTCTTCACCTACAACATCTCTCAAATCTGATATACCTCTAGGATGCATTCCAGTAACAATCTTAAAATGTGTCTTCCCTATACTCCTATTCATAGAATTATTATATGCAAATTTAGCTTGTGCCAATACCATCTCCCAATTACTTGCCTTATTCCCAACTATACATCTTAGCAAATTACCCAAGCTTCTATTCACAACCTCTGTCTAACTATTTGTTTGTGGATGGAATGTAGAACTAAACTTCAATTTAGTACCCATCTTCTTCCACAAAGTTTTCCAATAGTAGCCAATAAACTTACTATCTCTATCAGAAATAATACTTCTTGGTAATCCATGCAATCTCCCAATCTCTTTAAAGAAAAGTTCAGCAATATGCTTAGCGTTTGATTTTTTCTTACATGGTATGAAATGAGCCATCTTAGAAAATCTATCCACTATAACAAATATGGAATCATACCCCTTCACTATCTTAGGTAATCCAAGAACAAAATCCATACTGATGTCAGTCCACAGTTTCTCAAGAACAATAATAGGTGTATACAAACTAGTATTTTGACTCACCCCTTTTTCAACTTGACAAACTCCACAACTCTTTACAAATTTCTAAACATCCTTATACATTTGTGGCCAATAATACTTCTCTTTTAGCAAACTCAATATCTTATCAATTCCAAAATGTCTAGCTAATCAACCACTATGCTTTTCCTTAATCAAATTCAACCTCTTGAAACTTTTAGGAATACACAACTAAATGCCTTTGAACAACATACTTTCTTGAATGAAATACTCATCATACTTAAGTGATTTGTCATATTTGATGCTCTGCACTCTCTCCATGCCTTAGAAAAATTAGGATCAGCATCATACAACTCTTTCATTTAATCAAAACCAAGAATTTCAACCTTCATTTCAGTCAAAAAGGAATGTCTTCTACTCAATGCATCGACAACTCTGTTAGTAACTCCACTCTTATGCTTAATGACAAATGTAAAACTTTGCAAATACTCAATCCACTTCATATGTCTCTGATTCAATTTATATTGACTTCCCAAGTATTGTAAAGCTTTATGACTAGTATACAACACAAAATCCTTAGGAATCAAATAATGTCTCCAGTTCTTCAATGCTTGAACAATGGCATAAAATTCTCGATCATACAAGGAATAATTCCTTTTAACATCATTCAACTTTTCACTAAAGAAAGCAGTGGGTTTACCTTCTTGACTTAATAAAGCTCTTATTGCATTACCACTTGCATCACATTCAACTTGAAACACTTTGTTAAAATTAGGTAAAGCTAATAAAGGTAATTTAGCAACCTTTTATTTCAAAGTCTCAAAACTCTTATCAGCTTTGTGTGTCCACTTGAATTACTTTTTATCTTCCCTCATTGTCTCAGTCATAGCATTACAAATAGCACTAAAATTCTTTATAAACTTTTTGTAAAAGCTAGCCTAACCATGAAATGATCTTACCTCACCCACATTCTCAAATGTAGGCCATTCCAAAATTTCTTTAACCTTCTTAGGGTCCATCTTCAATCCATCAGCTAAAATCACAAATCCCAAATACACAATCTCATCTTGCATAAAAGAACACTTTTTTAGATTAATCAGAAACTTTTCCTCTTTAAACTTCTGCAATACTTGTCTAATATGCATAAGATGTTCTTCCTTAGTCTTACTAAATATCATAATATCATCCAAATAAACAATCACAAACTTACCCAAAAATCTTTTTAGAACTTCATTCATCAACCTCATGAAAGTATTAGGTGCATTAGTCAAACCAAAAGGCATAACCAACCATTCATACAAACCATTTTTTTTCTTGAAAGTAGTCTTCCATTCATCACCTTCTCTGATTCTGATTTGATGATAGCAATTCTTCAAATCAATCTTGGTAAAATACTTTTCTCCACTCATACAATCCATTATGTCATCCATCCTTGGCATAGGAAACCTATAGTTCACTGTTATCTTGTAAATGGCTTTGGAATTAGTACACATTCTCCATTCTCCATTCTTTTTAGGTACTAATACAGTAGATACAGCACATGGACTCAAGCTTTCTCTGATCAAACCTTTTTGCAACAACTCATGCACTTGTCTGTTAAGTTCTTCATTCTTTGCAGGTGTCAATCTATATGGTGCTTTGTTTGGAAAACTAGCTCTAGGAATCATATCCATACAATGACTTATGCTTCTTACTAGAGGTAAACCATTAGGAAAATCATCAGCAATAATTTCTTTATACTCATTTAGCAATTCTTTAATTTCTACTAGTACTTGGCTGTCACTATCTACTGTCACTTGGTCATTACTAGCTTTTGCTACTCATCCATTACTACCAACACTCGGCCCTCTAGGAACTATGGCAAAATAGACTTGATTCCTTTTAATTTCCTTTTCAAATTGTTTCCTATTAACCATTCAAACTTTTATTGTAGTGTAACTAACCTCATATGAACTTTCAATCAAAGGCAGCAATGTTTGTTTCTTCCCATTTACCCAAGGAGTATATTGATTCAATCTTCCATCATATATAGCATATCTATCATATTTCCAAGGTCTACCCAACAAAATATGATAACAATCCATGGGCATCATATCACACAAAACTTCATCAAAGTAATGTCCAATTTTGAACTTCGCAAGGCATTGCTCACTTACCAATATTTTATGTTCATCTTTGATCCATGAAACATGATAAGGTTTGGGATGTTTTAGCCTCTACAACTTCAACTTGGTAACCAACTCTTTTGATGCCAGATTTGTTGAACTTCCATTTTCAATGATCACTTTGTAGCATTTTCCAGCCATCTTGCATCTTGTCTTGAAAAGACTTCTCCTTAAAATAGGTTCCTCGCACTAGTAAATTTAGGGCTAAATTGCGACACGAAAAGGTCTCAATTTTGACAAGAGTAGGTCGCTAAAGCCACCAAAGTTGTTGTCGAACAAATTTGGTCGCTTTGTCGCCACATTCATTACGAGTCACAATTTTGACTTCATAAATGTGGACTTACCGACACAAATTTTGTCGATTTCTGTAGCCAACCTGAACTATTATTTTCTCATTTGCAAGCACAAGCCGTCTCAATTCTGACATAAACCTACCCAATTTTGTATCTGAATTCTGATGACAAACCCTTAGTTATCTACGCTGATGCCATACTTGTGATGTAAAATTTGCCAATTTGGTGTCGCAATTGAGATGAAGATATGTTGCAATTGAGACCAAGATATGTAGCAATTGAGACGCGTTGTCCCATTATTTTTTGAAAGCTTTTCTCTCATAGGAGCGTTCAAAACTGCACAAAACTTGATTATAAAGCATAATTGCTTGATGCATGAGAGTCAAGGTATCATGCACATTTCTACCTCCACACCATTGTTTCATTCGTCAAATTATTTATTTTATACAAAACAATGGGAAGGAGGAAGAAATGTGCACGATATCTTGTTTCCACCAAGCAATTATGCTTTACAACTCAAATTTTGTGGAGTTTAGAAGGCTCCTATGAGAGCAAATCCTTTGCAATAATTGGCACAGCGTCTAAATTTTGGTTCCTACAGGGAAGAATAAAATTAGGAAATAATTATTTATCAGTAATGAAAGCCAATAATTTCATCTATTTTTTAAACAGATAAACATGACAAAAAAACTTACAGTCCCAATCACATCATCATAAGAGTGCATATATAACTATAACTATAACTATCTAAAACCAACATAATTTACAAATATCCACAATTCAAATATTATCCCTTGATGTTTTCTTTAATAATGCTCCAATGCCTTAGGGCATTCAGTTAGAAACTTCAAAATTAATGCTATCAAGTTAGATGTCGTTTCATAGCCACCAAGGATAAGGTCCATAATAAGATTCAATATCTCTTCATCCAAAAGATTTGTAGTTTTGATGAGTGAATCTATAAAATCTCCACTCTCATCATCATTTTCGTTTCTCCTTTGGTTTATAATAACTCTTAGAGTAGCATGAATTCTGGACCTTGATTGTCATGAAACAAGAACATTCTAATCACAATCTAATCCAGAAATTTGAAAGTATTAGCATGGATTGTGGAAATCTAATAGATCTCACAAGAACATTCATTATAATACTTGACTAACCTTGCAAATTAAAAAATATTGATAATTTAATGCATTTAGATCCACACCAAGCTTGCTAATTGAAAAACATTGATTTGACCTAATGCATTTAACACTCTAAAAAGAGCATTTGCACATTACCTTGAGAGCTTTTGTATAATCTGTACCAAGGATGTTGAGAGGAAATGCAACTAGTCCATTCATGAATGTCATTAAATCGCTAAAAATTTGAGATGATTGCAGACTCCCTAGCATTAAACTTACTAGCTGCTTCAGCATTAGATTAAGTGTAAACTACATTAAGCAACAAAGGTTACCTTTCTTAAAATTATAATATTAGAATTTAGAAATAAATAGAAATATTCTACTTAATATTAAAGGTTAAAATGCTTATAAATTATAATCTTAATATCAGAATATAACTAGTAGTTTTTGAGAGAATTTTATTGATGCATGTTTTATTAGTAGTCATTCATAAAAATTCATCTCTTATGAGAATAAATGGTACATTTAGTGGACACATTATTCAAAAAGTTGATAGATTAGTTATTGGGTTTTTTTGGGGGAGATCACCAATCTGAATACAACTCCAATAAAAGCATGTGTAACTATAGAGTTCCTTAAGATTAAGCCCACTAATTACATATAGGTCTATAGATGTTGATAGTGGAAGGGGTTAGTCCATGTTTCAATAATCTTGCACTCCTTGTGTGAGGCCTTATTGGTACTAGGTAAGTAAAGACATTTGTGCTTGTGTATTGAGTGTATTGATAACAGTTGTTAGAAGAAAATGTATTGAATATTAGAAAAATATGTATTGTACACACCTTTAAGATAGTTATAGTGAACTATTGTTGAGACAACCTAAAGTAATTATCTAATATTAGAAAAATATGTATTGTACAGACTTTTGAAATAGTTAAAGTGAACTATTGTTGAGACCTATACTGGTCTTTCGTTGACATTAATAAAATTATCTTATCTTATCTTATCTTATCTATGTAATCACTTTTTTATTGGAACAAGATTAAGTAAATCTCCAATATAACTTGTATGCCCACTAATTACATATAGATCCATAGATGTTGATAATGGAAAGAGATACCCCATGTTTCATTAATCTTGCACTCCTTGCTCACCTAATCTAATTGAAAGAGTTGTGAGGCTCTATTGAAACTATTGTTGAAATAACCTAAAGTAATTATCTAACATCACCTCTATGTAATCATTCTTTTATTAGAACAACAATATGTAATTCTTCAAGATAACTTCTAAATGACTATTTTTTAATCTTTGTACACATACAAATCATCCTGCACTATTCCTCTAAATTCAATGTACCTATCGAACCTAAAGTAAGGTCAAGTTTATTTTTGAAGATAGTCAAATAATTGTTATATTGAAACATCACCCGATCAAAAACTCATTTTGATTAATAAAAAAAAAAGTGTATTCATCATATTTTCATGTGGTGGAGGTCAAGTTTACAATTGCTATTAATCCAGATGTTGTCTACGTAGGACGTGGAAGAATTAGTATAAAATGTAGATAAGACCAACTTCCCCTAAAAGCGATGAATGAGATATTGTGAAATAAAGATAGCAACATGTGTAGCATACTATTGAAATAGTTAGGAAAAATCTCAACGAGAATAGCATTAATTGTCTATATTTTAATCTATGTTTGAAGTAGTAAAAGCTTAAGCATAGCTTGTTTATTTATTTCTTCACTCAGGCTGAGGCATTGAAGTGTCTGATTTGGCCATTCCAAAGCTTGGTGAATCAATCATTTTTCTTGAACTCTAGTGTTGTTCATAATGTGGAAAATATTCAAGAGCACTAGTGACCTTTAAAGCACCTGATCAGATCAATGGGTCAGCAATTTTTTGATTTTCCATTCACACTCTCACACAAATTCATATCATTGATCTTCTTTTGTTAAGGAATTGTGTTTTAGCTTCATTTTTCTCTTCCCCTGCAACCCACCAAATTTTGTTTTTCAATTCATTTCTACGAATGAAATGTACTCTATTTAGGTTTTCTTTTGTTAAGGAATTGTGTTTTAGCTTCATTTCCTCCTCCCCTGCAACCCCAAAAATTTTGTTCTTCAAATCACTTCGACCAATGAAATGGACTCTATTTTAGTTTTTTGCGTAAAGTCAGATACTTTTGGAAGGTATGAGCAATTGTTATCCAATTTGTCTAATGTCTAGGATGCACCAATATACAATTAACTTTTATACACCAAATTTATACTTTGGGTGCTTCCTATTTCAATAAATGACCCACTCTTCCTACCCATCTCAAATATTATAATGTGAGCAAATGTCAAAAACTCACCTTGGTTGAGCGACTTGTCCACCCTTTTGATTCCCTCCACGGCTGAAAGAACTAAAATATATCAACAAATTAAGTGTTAGTGAAACTACTTGAACAAATGAAAGGGAAAAGTTAACAAATTTTGTACAATCTAAGGGATTTATTGTGAATTAAGTAGATTTCGAGATCATTTGATTTCTAACATATGATAATAGATCACACTATTGAAACATTGATATAAAAAGCATACAATATATTGAAAAATAACAACAAAAAGCATTACATATTGTAAAAACAATAATAGGTACCAAAGATACAAGGGGTGAGGACACCATCTCTTATAACCATACATGTCCCCAGAAGGGCTAGTATTAACAAACATCTCTTGGCAAAGTTACTTTGTTCAAGAGCTTCCTTTATCCTAATGGCTCTATTGGGCTGTCTACCTACAACTTCAAGTGTATATGAGGAGAGTTTCCTGTCTTCTTCCTGGTGATTGGGCATCATGCTAACATTTTCATGGTGGCAAATCAAAGAATAAAGAGCAAACATTCCACCTGCAAAAGAAACCGTCCATTTAAACTTAGAACACATGTTTTCACATCAAAAAGATCAAACTTTGACCTAAAAACAAAGTGAAACTAGAGCTGTTATAATCTTACCATCTCCATTATCATTGGCCGACAATACAATGAAGACGTATTTGATGAGGGGCAAAAGAGTGAGAGGATATATGATCAAAGACAAAGCCCCAAGAATGTCATCAGGATGTTTGATGCCATTAGCAAAAGTACTCGCATACACATAAAGTGGTGATGTTCCTATGTCCCCATAAACCACACCAATACTCTAAAACGCCAATTGCACAACTGCAGCCATGCTCAACATCTGAGAAACACCACAATCACAAACATCATCAAAAAATATCCAAAATCATGTTGTCCTAATGAATAATTTCCTTATGTGACAGCTGTGATGAGGAGATACCCATTCAGTAGCATAATCGGTGTTCTACCTGGTAACAACCATAATAGCATTATTTAGTGGGAAAAGCTTCAAGACACAACTCTCTTCATCCAATCTCTGCTGCCTGAAATCTATACTAAGCTACTCTCTGCATTCAGTGTTACTAAAGAAACTAATTCATTTTTGTATAGGTGCAAGTTATTTGATTCCATTAGTCCTTGTTCCAAAAACAATTTATCCATTAATAGGGTGGGGGATTTACTTACTGGGTTCTCTGTCCCTTCTTCTTGTCATGATGAACAAATTCCATATCCCTATTTTGGCTATTATTACCATCTGGATTGTAGTGTTTGGAGCACTACTTTTCATGGTGTTTCCTCTTTACAACAATGGAATAGTATGGGCAGTATCGGTGGCAGCCTATGCCTTCTTTTCTACTCCATTTTTATGGCATTCACTGGTGAAGCTAATGAAACATTTAGTCACATGCTTTGAAGACTACGCTTCATTATTTTTAAGATCTAATTACAAACAATCTCATCTTTCCAAACTGTCTTGAATGACAGAGCTTGAGGCATATCTTTGATTGTTTTGACTGGTAGAAGTCACCTCCCCTTTTTGGAGTCTAAACTTGTGATATAAAACATGGCAGCACATTTTGTTGCACATTTGACCATGTTAATGTTTTATTTAGCATGGTCAGATGAGCATTTGCACTTCAATCAATATATAAAAGGTAAAATATGTCAAGCCAATTTCAAACCAACAAATTGTTATCCATACACTCTAAAATGGTTGAAACCACAAACTTGCTTATGGAATCAACTGTGCGCATTTTACAACAAAACCTATTACATAGTACCAAATATGAGGTAAGTTTTACTTTTTCAAAATTAAATATCTCTGATAGATTCCTATCTATCTGGCATCTATCAATGACTAGTCTATGAGTAGTTGTAATTTTATTTTGATTAAACCCCTAATATTGGTTTGAAGGTGGTATTTTCATAGACCACTATATAAAAATAAATTGTGTACATCTGAGCATAATATTAGTTTTATTTTAAGTACACAATTCAGCATACATCTTATGCCACCATTTTGTGTCAACAATCCATTTTGCTTATATGTCTTTTCAGTAGTTTCTAAGAGTTGAAATGTTGCAAATGATTCCTATGATAAACTTGGATTATCCTGGCTCTTTATTGATAGCACTGTTGTGAAGGTTACTGTCAATCCCAAGAGCTGCACTTCTATAGCTCCCTATTATTTTCTTCTTGGACTGATTTTAATGCTAGGCTTCATTGTACAAGATTGTACAATATTTACTCTATGAGTCTGCATTAAATGTAAGACTCCATTATAGTTATAAACCATTATGTGAAATTCTAGTATAGCTATAAACTTGCTAGAAAAGCTTTCTTTTTATCATCTTATTAGTAATGTGAATCCTTCCATAAAATATTTAGTTTTCAAATTTCAATTCTAAACTTCTAAATTTCCATGAAATCTCTTGCCAAGATGTGCAGAGTTTGTTTTGGTAGTGGCCTGTTACAAATTTCAATATAATCCTTTTGTGTGATGTGGAGATAGTTGACTTCCCCTTATCTTCACACCAAAATATCTTATGCCGGCGATGCCTCTTTGACAAGACTTGATGTACATTTTACCCTATTACCCTAAATAATTGATAATTAAGACAACCCACTTTGTTTCATGTAAAACAAATAGAAATTTTTTCTTTCCACAAGCCTTCCCAGTGAAGCGTTCCCAACGACAAAATGAATATCCAAATAAGATGCAGTGCTTCAATTTGTCTCTCTCTCTATATATATTTCATAGAAATTATTTTATCAGTGATCATTACAAGCTAAATATTCTGTTTATTTTTTAAAGACTTATCCATCCATTACCTGTGGTGAGATTGGGTTCTTAAATATAGTTTCACAAACAAAGGAGACATGGCAGATAATGATCATGGCGACCCTGCTAGAAATAGGAGATGAACTTTCAAAACAGTTTTTTTAATGTTAAAAGACATTAGATCTTGGAGAACTATTTTGAACTTAAATGTTTTAATAAATGGCTTAATAACATTTTGATTGGTTATTTTAGAGATTAACCAGAGCTTTCCGGGAGGACTAAGAGAGCTAGTTCATGTCATACTATACTGCAAATAGTGAAGAGCATATTATTCCTTGTATGGCATAAGAAGTTATGATATTCTTGATTTCAATAGAGTTCACCTATTAGAACATTAGGCTTAAACTTTCTACTACCACTTTACATTACAATCCAACTCTTTCATGAGAACTATGTTAAAGATGCATCTATTTCATAATCCTCCTCCTTCTGTATGAGAACTAGGTTAAAGACGTTGCATCTATTTCAATGAGCAAATATCTTACTAAAATTATAGTTGCACAATTTAACTTTTGGTACAGGCTATCCTTCAAGAATCCTTGACTTTACCAGCCATCGTGGGCTTTCAAAGGGATTCTCCCATGTAATAATAATAATATACATAATACAATGTAGTTCAATTCAAAGTAATTAATGAGAGGAAGTAATTTTACCAGTTAGCAAACTCTACAGTTCAAACCTACCATTACTACACTCCCTCTCCCTCTCCCTCTCCAAACATCCTTGCAATTACCATAACCGATTGTAGTAGAGAACAAGATTATAATATAGTAAAAATATAAATGTATTAGAGTATTACTACTTCCAACCTAACAATAGTACAACAAATATATGCATAAACTATGATTGACATGAGAAATCTTATACCAGTATTGATAAGCTAGAAAACCTAGTAGGATCTTGCTTACCATAGAAACAAAAAGATCTAGGGTGAGTATTCTTTGGTAACTCATCCTCTAAAAGACCCCTCTAAAGGAAAGCACAAATTGGAAGTCTGAAAAACATACCTTTTTAGCCTCCTTAGAGAAAAGTATGTCATATTGATGGTTCCATTGATCAAAGACATAGAGTGCATGCCACTCAATATCTTCTAAAAAATTGGCACTTTTCTTAGTAGTATTGATCATATTAACTACCAGAGATCACATTCTCTTGTGTGCATGATGAGCACAAAAAACTAGCCAAGAATACTATTTATTGACTTGGGATAGCTACTCTGAAACAACCAATCCTCATTCTGCAGAACATACAAACTGAAATCAAAATCATAAGATACAATTGTGGGTTGTCCAAACACATGCGATGCAAAAATCTTGCCAAACCTGCCAAAAACACCACATTTTTAAAAACTCTATAACCCAAATCATCCTGGCATAGCTAATCATTTATAATAAAATAGAGTGTAATGAAACAATTTGTACAAATGAAGAAGATAAGAAGATGCTACCAAATATTAGCAGTGAGTAATAAGACATTTTAGGACGACAAACTTTTAATATCTCATACTTTTCAATATGTTGATCATATAAGCTTTACTATTTGAATTCAAGAGTTGTCTCTAAAAATCTAATTTTGAAGTTTCTAACTGAATGCCCTAAGGCATTGGATAAGTTAGTAAAGTAGACCCAATTTTTCATTCTTTTTTATGACAAACAAGAGATCTCAAAATCTTTTTCCAATATTGAGTGTATAGTTCTAATCTTTCAAAACATCTGTTTGAGAAAAAATGTTTTTATGAAAGTTATAAAACATATGAAATCATAAGTCTGGTTAATGTGTTGAATTCTGTAAAACTCTTCAACACTTTTTTTCCTCTCGCTTTCCTTTTCATAATCTTTGTAAGGATCAAAGATTATAGTGCAATATGAATAATTTTTTTGATATTTATGATTAATCCAAAATGAAGTAGCCATGGAAATTGCAAAAAAAAATATCACCTAAAAGCATGGCCGAATGTGTTGCTTTCTGGTGTCACAAAACCGCCATCCAAAACCAAGTCATTAAGAGTGTCTTCAACAGCCAGCTTGTCATTATGAATACTGATTTCATCTCCAAGAAGGGGCTCTGCAATATAATGTAAAGATTAAAGAAAGGAAGTAAAAACAAGGGGAAAAAAACACCTTGGGTTTCAAGAACAAATCTAGAAAGAATGTTGTGAATGCACAAAGAGTTTGTCTGACCTACTACAGTAATTGTCATGTTTCTTAATATGTACACCCCTTATTGCTTGTCACGTCTTGTAAGACAACAACTTTGTTCACGGAGCAACATTTTTATAATTTTCTCAACATTCCTATTAAAATTCAATTGTATGAGGAAGGACTATCATTTCTTATTTTTGAATTTGACTATTCTTAAACTATTGAATTTGACTAAGGAAAGTGCAATTTCACACCATTTGCCATGTTGATGTTGAGATACAGACCTGTGCAATCCAATCTCCCAAGGAATAGACAGCACCACGTATTTCCATCTTTGCCAAAATAGGATTTCTCATAAAGCGATGTTAGAATAGTTACTAAAATGGTCATAAATTATGTTGTTATAGTAAAAGAATAATTTAACTTAAGAGAAAAAAACTATACAATATTAAAACATGATATCATTCTTTAAAAACTAAAAAGGTACCTGTAACAAAGAACTTCATTTCAACTTGCTAATTGGTTGTCACTATTAACTATAAGCTTATCTTTAAAGTTTGAGCTTCACTTGGTTTCGAGAATAGTTAAATATTCTTTACTTAACAGGGCCAACCACGTGAAGGTGGATAGATCAGAAGCAACAACATATTTAAATAAACTAAATATCTCTAGAAACATATATGTACATATGTAATAATGTAAATCAAATCAATCTAGAATATTTTCATGATATAAGTTAAATTCTCATGGATCATTTAGAAGTCATATGTCACAAAAATCTTCAAGTGAGTTACAATTTCTTATTTTTGAAAAATAAATCAAATATTGAATAAATTTGAACCTAAGAATTATTTAAAATAATTTTAAGATATATATTCAATAAAAAAATAAAAGATAATAGAACTATATCATTGAACATAAGAGGAACAAAATTTCATCACTTGATTTTCCTTTTGTTGACTTCAAAATATTTCTATGAAACAAATAAAAAACAAATAACATTTTCTATGTTTCAAACTTCTATATTGACTACAAAACATCTTCTCAAATAACTTTATTTGGTGAATTCAATTGAAAAGATTAGAACCATTTTCAACATAAACTTATACTAGATTTTCAACAATTTTCAAACTTCTATTTTTATAACAAAAGATCTCTTGGAATATAGATCATCCATTGTTGAATATGTAAAATATTTCATATACCATACTATTTAATCTTGCCAGGTTGTTTGAACAGCTACATGACATTGAAAAAGAAAATCTTTTGTACAGGCTAATATTGTTCAAGTTTCCTAATTATGTGGATGCATATCTACGACTTGCAGCCATGGCCCATGCTCGAAATGAGATCCAACTAAGCCTAGAATTGATTAGGGAGGCACTTAAGGTGGATAAAACCTCAGTAAATGTGATTACCATGCTTGGCAACCTAGAATTGAAAACAGATGACTAGCTTAAAGCAAAAGAAACAATTAAAACTACACAAAATGTATCAGATGGTAAGGATGCTTATGCTATCATTTCTCTTGGAAATTGGAATTATTTTGCAGCTTCACGCAATGAGAAGAAGGATCTAGATGCGGGGGGAATACATCTTGATAAGGCTAGGGAACTGTATTGTAAAGTGTTGGCTCAGAGACCTGGAAATGTCTATGCTGCAAATGGGGCAGGCATTGTGCTAGCCGAAAGGGGTCATTTTGATATTGCAAAGGAAATTTTCACACAGGTTCAAGAAGCTATAGTAGGAAACATCTTTGTTCAGATGCCTGATGTGTGGGTAAATCTTGTACATGTTTACTTTGCACAAGGATAGTTTGGGCTTGCAATGAAAATGTATCAAAATTATTTGAGGAAATTCTATTTTGGCACTAACACTCAAATTTTATTATATTTAACTCGATCACATTATGAAGCAGAACAGTGACAAGATTGTAAAAGAACATTATTAAGAGCAGTACATTTGGCACCATCAAATTACATGTTACACTTTGATGTTGGTGTTGCCATGTAGAAGTTTTCAACTTCAACACTTCAAAAGCAAAAATGTACTACTGATGAGGTTCGTCAAGCAGTGTTTGAATTAAAGAATGCACTCTGTGTGTTTAGCCAACTGTCAGTAGTGCCAAGCCCTCATACACATGGAAGGTTTCAAGGATTAATACAGGCTGCCCACATTGCAGCCCTATATGATTGCTTTCACAACCTGCCATCTCCATGCATTTTTTCTATATGTATGCTAATTTGATTTAAGGAACTATCAGGCTATGTAATTGTATGATTTGATCATAAGCAAAACTTTGTGGAATAATGAAATATGATACAAGAAACAAGGAATATGCACTATTTTTCAATGAATTTTTAAAAATGTCAAGGTTGATTTTGCAAGATGAGCATCATAGAACTTTACAAAATTATGAAGACAAGGCAGATTTTGTGTTGCTGAACAAGAAAGCATATTTCTAACTAAAGTATTGACATAAAAAGTTTAGTAACTGTCCTAGAAAGTAATCTTGATGAAAGAGAGCATATTCTTAAAGTAGTGGCTTGGTAGAAATCCATTAAAAGTGTCCATTAAAAAACACAATACAACCTGAATATATCAGTATATGGCAGAGAGTTTTACATGGCATTCCTAGGATAAATAGAATAGTAGTCAAGCCCTATTCAAGAATGAAAAAGCTTGTTATTTTCCAAGGAGAGGACTTCTATCAAGATGAATCATTAAATGTGGAGTGCACTTTGTAACAGACACAAAATATTGCATGAAAGTTGTGAAAGGGGTGCAGAAGATGCTCACTTTTTCCTTGTAGAGTAACAAGTAGTTGGTGTTGATGTTTCTATTAGTGTGAATTATGCAAAGTAGCCAATTGCATTTGATAAGAAACTCAGTGTCAATTTAGACGACATCAATTTCAAAGGAAGAAGACCTAATAAAGATAAGTCTCTTCAAGCCCTAAGGAGATCAAAAGCGTTCAAAATTCTAGAACCCTACACAATCGAGAGAAGACAGAGTGTGCAGAGTTTCCCCTAATAGTTGAGATCATGAACATAATCCAAATAGGTAGTTCGTGGAAAGTCGCATGGTATGAGTGAAGAATCTAATGAGATGATACATTGCATATCATAAAAAGTGGAAAAAAAAAACCCAAAAAAAACTTTAAAATACCATGTGATCGGAGCATGAAGGAGGTGGCAAGAACAAGAGCTAAAACAAAAGGGTGATGACATTCAAGAAAGCACAAATGGAAGTCTACAATCATAGAAATAAGTCGCAACAAAGTTTTATTACAATGTTCTACAATCAAATGCACTCGTCAATGATCTGTAGCAGATGTGCCCTTGTGCCCTTTTCGATGGAGACCGAACTTTTTTTCTTCCCTCGCGCCAATGTTGATGGAGATCGAACTTTTTTGCTTCCCTCACACCAATGTTGATGGAGACCAGACTCACAGCTTCCCTCGCGTCAATGATGCGATCAGACTCGTAGCTTCGCCAAATGAAATGTGAATTACATTTTTACCCTTTTTTTTTTGTTTTACGCTGCCGTGTGTGTCGCAATTCTGACAAAATTAATTTGTCGCAATTGCAACCAACACGGGCATGTTATTAAAAAAATTTTAAAAATTGCTTTATAACGCGACCAACCAACCCATTTTAAAAACTTAGTCGCAATTTTTGGTCACGATTTAAGGTGAAATGCACTAGTGTCGTCACTTCCCTTATTACATAAGGTTCTTCTCACCATCAAATTTTCTCCCACCTTAGGTCCACTTGGTGAACCCTCATCATCTTCTTGAATCACAGAATTTATGTTACCTTGCCTACTTTCAGAGGATCTACATTCAAAAGATATATGTCCCTCTTTACCATATTTGAAACAATTACCATGAAATCCACCTCTAGAATAGGAATTACCTCTTCCTCGATAAGAATTAGTACCTCCTTGATAAGAATTACCACTTTTCCATTCAATCTTTCCTTTTTCATCATTCTTCCATTTAGATTTTCCTTTATCCTACACAGAACTATTAGATCTACAACTTTCTCCATAAGATCTACCTCTACCTCTTTGGAATCTACCACCTCTACCTCTTTTTCTTTGTTCATGCTTCTTTGTTGAGATCTCCTCAGCTTCCAAGGCATATTGATATGCTTCTTCTACACTTTCCAACTTCACAAGAGCTATTTCATCTTGAATTCCAGATCTCAATCCATTAATGTACCTTGCAATTTTCTCAACATCATCATCCACATGTCCAGATCTAATGTCCAATCTATAGAATTCCTCACTATATCCTTTCACAGTCATGTCCTTTTGCTTCAAATTTTGCATCTTTCTCAACAAGCTAACTTGGTAATTCACGGGGAGGAATTTGTTCTTTACCTTATTCACCATCTTTGGCCAAGTTATGATCTTCTCCTTTCCTCTCCTTTGTCTATTAGTTTGCAAGTGCTCCCACCATAGTGATGCATGACCTTTCAACCTAGTGACTGCAATCTTCACCTTTCTATTATCAAAAGTGTTTTCATACTCAAAGAACTTCTCCATATTAGAGATCCAATCCAACACAACATTGGTATCCAATTTTCCATCATAAGGAACTTCTACAATAAGCTTTGAATTTTCCCTAGACAACACTTGCAACAATCTTTCCTCATCTTGATCTTCTTTAGGTTCTAGATTATGATTCGATGCTGCTACTTCATCATCAGTTACATCATCAAGATGTGCTCCTCTCCTCTGGGCTATCTCCACAGCATCTAATCTAGCTACAATTTGTCTCAACTGATCCAATATAGCATCATCAACATTTCTTCTATCATGAACCATCTTTACAAATCAAGTTCCTACAAGATTATAACCCTTTGCAACTTATAAGTCAAATCCATAGATTTTCCACCCTACAACCAAATCAAAATCAAGGTTCTACATGATCCAATCTCCACAAGGATGGACCTCAAGCTCTGATACTAACTAAAGCAGGCAAAGGATGAATAACTAGGGCCAAAGGCTCACCCAACTATCCAAACCACCCCACAAGAGTTAACACAATGAAATAAACACAAGGAATAGCAACCAAAGGAGCAAGAAGAGTGAAATTCATTTATTGGATCATCAAAATATCTTCATACATGCCCAACTGTGAGGCCTTCTGGGTTATGGTCAATAAATCAGAATTACAAGTCAAATTTGATCCTCAAAGTTCGCATCTTCTATCTTTTCTCTCCTCTCACTTTGTTTCTTAAAACTTAACATTAGACTTCCTTAAATACTTTCCAAAAATGGCTTATAAAAGATTCTAGAATGTAGAAAGGCCACAATTTGGCTCTTTACAAATATCAAATACCTATACCAAAATTAAATGTAAGCAAAGTCAACCCCAAACTAGGACTAGACACATATAACTCAGCAAATGAAGGCTTCATAGAAACTGTCACTTGGCACCAACAGGAACTTGGCACCCAAAGGGTCACTTAACACCAACAGGAACTTGGCACCTAAAGGATCACTCGACACCAATAGGAACTCGGCACCCAAAGGATCACTTGGCACCAACAGGAACTTGACACCCAAAGGATCACTCGGCACCAATAGGAAGTCAGCACCCAAAGGATCACTTGGCATCAATAGGAAATTGACACCCAAAGGATCACTCAGCATCAACAGGCATAAAGAACAAAAGTACAGGATCGCAAGGAAACCCAAGATGCTCCTGCGTCAAGCTCAGAGCTCCAAATTGTCAAATGTCAAAGGGAGTGTGAAAACAGCAAAGATAAAAGTTCTTTTGACTATTTGACCCTTCTTAGGGGCATTTATATCACGTTTTCACTCGATTTATCCAACATTAGAACCTTCAGCTCACTATTCACAAATTGGGTATTGTCTTAAACCAACTTGATCATCCTCGTATCTCCATTATTAAACATTTTAAAAATAAAATTGGGACCTGCTTAATTTTTGTACATTCATTTTTCCAATTTTATTTCTAAGGGGGCAGTATATCCATATCAAATTAGGGCATCCAAATAAGGGCATCAAAATTGTATTTAAACAAATCAAAAATATTCTACCCCAGCCAATATTTCTAACATCAAATCAAATAAAACTAGGGCATCCAAGAAAAATATCATAATATCAAAACATCAAATCGATGACAATCAGACATCATGTCATCAACAATTAGACACCATAACAACTATGAAACATTAAAATATCATCGAATAGACATTCAACCTTCAGAATTTGACCTAAAATTAGAAAAGTAAGACAGTCTTTAAACTAATATGCTTCACATATTAGCTCAAAGAGGGGCATTTGTAGACACCCAAAAATTGGCAAAGACTTAAATTACACAATGTTGATCAATCAACATAAATTGAGGAAATTAGAGGAACATAATAAACTTTCAAATCAAGGATTACATCGGGTCATTAATCATCTATTAAATGAACAAGACCTAAATCAACTTCAAAAAGAGGAGAAATTAATTCAAAATCATAAAATGAAATTCAATAAGGGAGAAAGGAAAAAAGACAACCTTTTTAAAGTAAATAGAACATTTACTAAATCAATAAAGCCTTTTATTCTCACAAAAGTGAAAATCCCCCTTTTACATTTAAAAGAATTGGAAAAATCCTCATTTATCCTCAAAACTAAGTCTGTTGGACTCTTCGCCTTGGTCTCCTATGAGATATTTTCAATTTCACCTCCATTCACTAGTCAAAGGTAAAAATCCTAATTCTTACCCCAACCCCTTCTAAAATCCTATAAATAGGAGGGAAATTCAAGAGCTAAGGGACCCAAGTTTTAGGCATCTGCACTATAGGCACATTTTGAGTTATCATCTTTTTAGCATTGTCATTATAGCAAGTTCATATCATTTTGATAGCATTTTAGCTTTGTTTTCATGTTATTTAGTATCATTTTAGTACATGTTTATCTCATTGCATGTCCATTTTGATAGCATTCTAAGATTTGTTACCCACATCTAATCTGCATTGTAGTCATAGATCTTGCATGCATTCTTGTAGATTTGTATTTTAAGCATACTCTTATTCTAGAACTATCACGAAGATGTTGGTCTGAGAGCTTTCTTAGTAGTTGTAGTTAGGGAAACATGGGATGTTCATATATATTAAATTTTGAAAATGATTTCTTAAGTTTAGTTTAGTTCATTGTCATTTTATCTACACTTTGCATTAAAGTCTCATGAATATGCAAATATATCATGTACAATAGTATTATTTCAAAAGAGTGCAGAAGTATTCAATACATAGCTATTTCCATCATTACAGAAGCATTCAATACATAGGATTAGGAACTACCATGAAAAAGTTATTAGAACTTGTTTTCTAATGTACTTGATCACATTAGTGTAAAGAGAATGCATTAAAAAGGAACATGTTCTTATTTGATGTTTGTTAATTTCCTTGCAAAGCTCACTTCCCTAATCCCTTCTCCAATCCAGCCACTTAGGTTTTTTTTTCCATGTTCCTTCCAAAATGTATAATGATATGTATTTTATAAATCTTGAATTCATAACTTACCCAATTCGGGTGGTTCAATTAATAAATCAAATAAGGTGATGCAATATAAAATTATGTCATTATTTCATATTTATGAACTTTCATGTTGTTGGATGGTCTTTAAACAATATTCATATGACTTAGAGCATTAATATTGTTCACCTCTTAAAAAATGCTACTATCCAAGACAAAATGTTAATTGCAAATAGGATGAATATAATTAAACACATCAAGGGTGATAATTAGAGACACATTCAAATTCAAGTATGGAAAAATTAAGGAATATCATAGATAATATAATTAGAATAATTAATTGTATGATGTGTACAAACCTCTTAGAAGATCTTATCATCCCCTTTTGAGGAGGTAACCTTCTCTACCTCGACCACACTCTTCTCTTGGCATCCTTGCAACCACTCAAACACTTGCAACAATAAATGAGTCAGTATGCACATCAATATGATATAAGAATAAATTAATAAGCCACTTAACCATCATATTCATATAATAAGATAATATATGTATCTACATTAACATCATGATTTCATATACCATCATAACATATGCATCTATGTATTTAATCAAACATCTTAACTATATTAATTAATGCATCACAAAATTTTATAAAATACTAGTTTAAGATAATTAACTTTAATTATCTCCATAACTAATTTTCAAAACATAATTAACCAAGCCAAAGTCAATAAGGTTGCCAGATAAGTAGGAAAAATAGGTATATCAAGATGCAAGACATTACATCCTTCCCCACTAGGAAGAAGCATTATACCAATGTTGATCCCAAAAAGGTGACCACCCAACAAATGTAAAATTGATGATTAACTGAAATAGATAAATCCTATACAAAAAGGTGAGGGAAGGATCTCTATAAATCCTCTACATCCTCCTAGGTGGTAGTGTCCACCAAAAATTGGTCTCATTGGACCTTATATTGGAGGACATACCTTTCTTGTACCTGGATGGTATGCTTCTCAATGAGATGGGTGGGTTGAACTACCACCACCCTCAAATCTTACACCTATAATGCATGCCAATCAAGAAAATGATACATGTTAGGGTGATAAGGTTTAAGCACCAATGAAATATGAAAAATATTGTGTATGCAAGCTAGACCAAGTGGAAGAGAAAATTGATATGCGACTAGTTTGATGACCTCTAGCACCTCAAAAGGACCAACATATCTCAAGGAAAGCTTTGAACTCTTTCAAAATAAAATTTGTCTTTTATAAAGCTTGACATGCAAGAACACCTTATCACTAGTCTAAAACTGCCCAAAGGTAACTTTTATGTCAATCGTCTACTTCCTTCATTCGACTATGAATCAGAATCATCTACTCTTCTATTTCCTTCAACATCTCAAGATCAACAATATTTTTTTCGTCAACCCTATCCCAACTGATAGGTGTATGACACTTACATCCATAAAGGACCTTAAAAGATGTCATGCCAAATGAATAATGATAGAAGTTATTGTATTCAAACTCAACTAATGGAAGGTACTCTTCCCATTTGTATTGTTGATCTATGTAGTACATGCACAGTATTTCTTGAGCACCTAATTAACTCTCAGCCTTCCCATCAATCTTAAGATGATAGGCAATACTAAAATTTAGGTGTGTACCTAATGTTGCATTCAAGATTATCCATAACCTTGAAGTGTTTCAGGTATCCCTGGTAGATATGATGGTTTCTAGTATAACATGGAGTCTAATTATCTTGTGTACAAACATTATTTCCAAAATAGGTGATCCACCCTTCAAGATGCCATGAATAAAGTGGGATACCTTAGTTAATTTATCAACTACAACCAAGATAATATCTTGCTTCTATCGAGTCATGGGTAGTCCCTATAAAAAATCCATATTAATAACCTTCCATTTGTACTATAGAATCTCATGCAAGTAAAAAACTCGTGCTAGAAGGACATGCTCACTAACATTCCAAACACTAGGAAACATACTCTATCACATCTGACTTGAGTCCTAGAAAGAAGTAAAATGGCCTCACATCAATCATCATTTTGTTCACCCTTGGGTGCCTTGAAAATGAAGTAAAATGCATCTCCTTAGTAACCACTTTCTGTAACCCTTCATTAGTCAGGAACTTAAATCGTGTTCATGTATTTCAATAAACCATCACCATCCAAAGAAAAACCATTAAAACATGGATTAGATGGGTCAATATGTGACGTTGATTTCACCCATCCATAATGAGAGTTACCTGGACTATAATGTAAGATTTACTCCCTCATGTGTGGGTCCTAGAAGTAGAGATAGCAATGATGTGTCTTCTATGACTAAGATCATTTTCTACCCTATTCTCTTTCCCCTTAATGTATTCAATTTTGAAATCATACTCACTGAGGTACTCTAACTATCTCCTCTATATGGCATTGTGGTTGGATTGAGAGAAAATATATCTCAAATCCATATGATCATTCTTAAGTTCAAATGGCTTTCCTAACAAGTAATGTTGCCACATCAAAAAAGCATGTAATATCATAGTCAACTCCAAATTGTGTCGAGCTTAATTCACTTCACATTGTTTGAGCTTTCTAAACTCATAGGATACCACTTTTCCATCCTGCATCAGTATGCCACCTAGTCCATCCCCATAAACATTTATTGTGACCATAAAATGTCCTTTTGTATCGAGAATAATCAAGATAGATGCAGAACTAATCCTTTTCTTTAACAACTGAAAACCCTTTTCACATGCTTTTGTCTACTCAAATATCTTTCCCTTTCACTAAAGTGAAGTAATGGGAGCTTCAATCTTGGAAAATCCTTCCATGAATTTCTTGTAGTAACTAGGAAGCCCCATAAAAATCCAAAATTCACTCACTATTTGAGGATTTTTCTATTCAAGAATAACTTTTATCTTTGCAGGGTTCACTATTATACCATATGTTGATAATATATGGCCTAGGTAATTTATCTCCTTTTAATAGAATGAACACTTAAAGAGTTTTCCATACAATTTCCTCTCTTTGAGGTGCAGCAAAACTATGTGTAGTGTTTTTCGTGCTCCTCTAAATTAGTGGAGTATATCAAGATGTCATCTTGATAAATATCTCCACAAACTTGTCAAGACAGTCTCTAAAGATGTTTTTCCTCAAGTTCATGAACAAGGCTCGGGCATTTCCAATCCAAAAGGTGGCCATAAATTTGTAGTGCATATACCTTATTCTGAATGTTATTTTTTTTATGTCCTCACCCCTGATGTAGAGTTGGTGATATCTAGATCTTAAGTCAATTTTGGAGAATATAGTTGCTCCCTTCATTTGATCAACAAATTCATCAATTCACGAGAGGGGATACTGATTCTTAATGGTCATCTTGTTTAGAATTTGGTAATCAATGCACAATCTTAAGGCACCTATTGGTAGTGGGCCAGCATCCCTCACAAGATTTGCAACATGTCTTAACCACCTCCTATGGTTCTATAAAACTATTGGTTGCATCAAGCATTAACAGGTTGATCTTTTGGTGCAATGGCAACCATAGACTTTGTAACAATTGGTATCAAAGCTCAGTCATAGGTTTGAATCTTGCAAACCATAGTAAGTGATGTTGGGAGGGGGATTATTAGCAATGGTCCAATGTCCCTTACAAGATTTGTGACATGGCTTAACCACCTCATGTGGTTCTATAAGACTATTGGTTATATTGGTCATTAATAGGTTGATCTTTTGGTGCAATAACAACATTGGCCTTTCTAACAGTATCATCCTTCTTCTCCACAAATATTATAGGAGCTCCCCAAGGTGATACAATAGGGTGTACAAAACCCTTATCCATTAGTTCCTATAACTATGTATTCAATTCATGCATCTCTTTGGGGTCATGTAGTAATGAACCTTACATTGAGGTTGAGCTACTAGCATAAGGTTGAGAGAAAAATTGAATTCTCTCTTAGGAGCTAGTTCATGTAAGTCATCTTGAAACACATACCTAAATTCTTGTAAGACGGGGTAATCATCTAAATAAGGTGGGGTCTCTTCCATGTCCTTGACATGAGCCACATATAACTGACACCCTTTTCTCCTTGCTTTCTTCAATTGCATAGAAAACATTTCTCTAAGTTCAAGAAGGCATTTGACCCCATTTAATATTACCAAGCACCTGTATCATCAAGTCATTCAATTACTTTGTCTTGGCAGTTAACTATGGCCTTATGTTAACTTATTCAATTAGTGCCTAATATGACATCATATGAGCCCAAAGGAGCCACATATACATTGACCTATGTTCAGAGTCTAGGGAGATCCAACTCACAATAGAATATTTTTTTCTCTACCTAGTGCTCATCCCTATAACCATATTCTACAATCCATGTTTTATCCATAAAACCATCCCTAGCATGCATTCTAGCTACAATCTTAGGGCGTACAAAGCATTATGTAACACCACTATTAATTAAAATTGAAATAATATGTCCAAAAATTTTACCTAACATCTATATAGGAGTGGTCTAATAGTCTACCTGCATGTGATCAATTGTAGCGTGAATGTGATGTTGAGGTGGAAAGTCTCTTTTTCAGAATTCTAAAGGAATTTAGAGGCATAATGGTTGTTATTGCATATAAAACATCCCAATCGTGGTCCCCTCTAATCATCATTATTGGTGTTTTCATTCCTATTATTCCAATTTATACCATTAGCATTCCTCGTGTTACTATTATTTTGGTTATTTTTTGTGTTATCATTATTCATGTTTCTATCAAGATTTTCATGCTCCAT